>JAEQBH010003530.1:0-239275 GCA_016808115.1 Tetrastigma voinierianum
CGGAGAGATAGGGCTAAGAAAGAAAGCCTCATCAACGAACCAAACGCGCAGCTCCGGATGAGTCCTTTGAGAATGGGCCCGGCTGCGCCCGGCCATGACTCGGCATTAAGCAAAGAATCCCGGAGTCTCAGCCCGATTTCGATTCGGATCTTTCCTTCTCAACTTTTCCGCCCCTTGAGAAGGTGGCCTAACCCCTCTTAATTTAGAGGTTCCAGGAACTGACAATAGGCGTGACCACCAGGCCTTTCGAGCAGCCCACACCCAGGGACATACGCCTCTGCAGCCGGACCCGAGGATGGGATCGCGAACCAGGCGTAGGAGCCTTAACCGGAGCGTACAGATTCACAGGTTCACGGACATGAGTAGACGGAGAAGATGAAGATGCCTGACTTCGGAACTTTGGCCGTGCGGCCGATCTTTCAATGAGTCGGGTTTTTCATTTCACACTCAGGGGCTTTCGAGTTAACATCCTCCAGGCGGGCCGTGGTTCCCCCACAGTGGGTTTGGCAGCGGAGGGCTAATGGCGAAACTTTCATGATGGAAGGAGGTGAAGGCCTCAAAGCAGCAGCGGAAGGCCCAATGGGAGGAACTTTTGTGGCGGGAGGAGGCGAAGGCCTCGAGAGCGGCGAAGCGGTGACCTGCGGGCTCGAAGGACGAATGTCGGGCTTGATCGGCCCGGCGTAGGGACGGGGAGGACACTTTCGATAGCGCCAGCGGTATGACGTTATCTTCAGCGGCGAGATCGAATTCGGAGCTGAGAGGCATGTAGACGATCACCGAGAATCAAAGATACTGATGACTACACCTGATTATAACCCAGCGAAACGAACACTCACGAAGATTCTCGGGTGGTCGAGCCATAGGGGCATGAGGTGTCATCCTTGTTTGAGAGGGTCATGTTGATTCTGTGTAACAAAGTAGCGTCCCTTCCCATGACTGTGGGAAGGAAGATAGGAAATCCGCAAGAGGCGCCCGGAACTCTAGAAAAATAAAGAAAAGCTCAGTCATCTCCTTCGGGCTAAAGAGGTAAAGGAAAGCGAGGCTAGTCTTTGGGGACAAGGCTTTGTCCTAAAGAAAACCAACGAGACCAACGAGATACTGACCATTTGGGCGCGAGTTGAGAAGGACAAACATTGAAGTCTTTGCAAAACCCCGCTTTTATGAAGGGTGCAGAGGAAACGGAGACCCGATATCGAAGGCCACTTCAAAGAAGCACACCATATCTTGACACAGGAGACCACATAGAAGTTCACAGCGTCGGGGACCACACTGAGACGCCCGAAGGGGAGGCTAGTAACTACGTGAGGTGGCCAGGTGAGGAGCGGAGCCTTGCTGGAATCCCACGGTTAAAGCATGTTGAATGGCCCGGATCTTAGGTATTCGACTGGGGTATTTAATCGGGTTTACTTTTCCCTTACCCTTGTCGAGGAAGGAGGCACCTGCGGGATATCTTTAAGTTCAGCCGGTCGAATGTCAAAGACACCGCCCGGTTCGTCAGAACCCTTGATAAGCGGAAGAGTCACCATCGATCTTGAGAGAAGAAGAAACGACCGGGACCCGTAGTGAAAACAAATAATGAAAACAAAACTTGGCTAACCTAACCCTAGCGCCTCGTCGTATAGCTCGGAAGAAACCCGAGGAGATAAAGGCGCGGACCCGGGAATACAACGAAAGGCTATCGAGAAAGACGCCAGAGAAAGACTCTACAAAGGCTCGAGCATAAGGCAGAGGAAGTGCAGAGGCCTTCATTTAAGTAAGAAAGATCTCGGGATCAGGAGGCACACAAGGCCAGGAGGATGTTTCGCAGAAAAGCGAAGCGAAAGGAATGGGAGAAATGAGCGCAAAGGCAGAAGAGTCATCATTATCGTAAGACGATGGCTGACCAATACAACTAATCGACCCGGCGACACGTGGAAGTACCCGATCTGAAAGCGTTACAACCTTGTGCACCGGTACCCTGCGAGGGTGGGGCGTGATAAGGTTTGAAAAATAAGGCTCTGGGGTGCAACTCACGGGCAGAGGCCCTAGCCCACGCCAGAGGCTACAGCGAGGCCAGCTATTTAAACCCCAAAGGAGGGACATGCCCCATTGAGCCATTCAGCCCTTTTGCCATGTTGTTCAAAGCCTTTTGGTCACTTGACTCGGAATGAAGGTCAAATCAGCTCATTGAAAGCCGTTAGCAAAGTCTCCGAAGATAAGGGAAATAGAATATATTATCACTGCGGATCGACCCGAATCTCATTGATAAGGGAAGAAAGATAATAATAGTTCATCAAATCTGCCAGGATCCCCCAATAAGGAAAGAATATTATCTGAATAAAGCTGCTCTTTCTATATCCTTTACCGTCGGAATCCCGGATAATATGAAAAATATCCGTCAGTGGGAGCGAATCTGATCACCATCCAACTGGTTGAACATCTACTATAAATACAAGGCCACCCCATAGGTGAAAGGTAAGCAGACTCATACGCAAACATACGCATCACACATTCGCCCCCTAAGCAGCCTTTCTTTCTCTCGGGAAGAGCCGGCTTAGGCACCAGACTTGTACGAGGCGAAGCCCACGCCGACCCTACTTACTTTCTTGTTTCGATCTACTTTGGCAGAGACGATTAGAACTGCGGTCTAACCGTCGACAATCGGGTCCGGCCCAGCCCCTATGCTCCGAGCCAGATTCAGTTGAAAAAAGCATCATCATTAGTTAATGACAATGGATGATTCACAATGGATGTTAATTTTTCCTTTTCATCACACCAGTGGGAGAATGTTATACTATAATATATGGAGACTTTCGCTGTGCCTGTTCTTGGGGATTTCTTGAAGTTCAATCGAATGAAATGGTGATTTGCCTTTTATATCCCGAACATTGGAAAACTTAGAAAATAAAAAACCAGCGATTTTAAATGGCAATGAGATTATGTTGATCAAAATCACAGAAAATAAGCCCTATAAAACCTAGGAAAAATATAAATTCCATAAATACATAAAATCAAAATTTAGCGACTTCGTATCAATGAAAGTAGCCTATATTCCAATTGCTGAGAATATTTTATAAAATCAAGAGTATTTATTGGTCCCAAAAACAATTGATCAATAATCAAGAGACCTAATAAATACATTATAAAATAATAACTTTATTGAAATAATGAAGCATTTCAATTCGTACTGGGTAGAAAACATACTTAGCATAGATCCAGAATTGTTGGCTAACATTAATCTCCAAAATCTGCAAGGGATGAAAAAAAGGCTAGGGTTGAAGATAGTTATTTTAACTCTCCCACCCAAAGTGTGTTCTATCAAATTGTGACCTTATTCTATAGCTCTATTTACTTATATATATATATATATAAGTACAGGGAACAATTGGGCTTTGGTCCAATGGTCTTACCAAAGCAAGAGAGAAGATAGAACCATGAGTTCATAGCTAGTTTATATTAAATCGGCCCATAATTAATATGCATAATTATACAATAAAAATTATAATATGATTATGCTTAGTCCATAATTAATAAATTAATCTAACATATTTCAGATATTTCCATGGAATTGTCTAGAATGAAGATATTTTTCGAATTACAAAAAAAAAACTCTAGAAAGTCATTTGTAACCATTAAATTGGAAATGTGTTGGTTTGTTTCTAGCCATTGGTTGAGGAGGTGCTATTAATATAAATAGGGGTGATCTCTTGAGTATGTAATCAAGTCAAAAACAAGAAGCCGTTCAATAATACAAGTTGACTCTTCCACCTTCAAGTTCTTCCTCCATCTTACTTCCAACAAAGCACTCATCATTCGATAACTCTTTGAGGGGATAGGCTGAGCTGGTTCCCATGGTTGATACAGCCCTTTAATGCGATAGTGACAGCTAACCTTGTTGCCTTCGGCTTTTGTTAGGGTCTCCGTGGGCGGGTCGGGTCGCTCGTTCAGAAGAAATGAGGCCTGAGGCCCGAGTTGGGTCGGGCCTTTAAGCCTATTAACTGATCAACGGGTCGGGTCAGGCCGAGCTTTGGAATTTTTAAGGCCCATGGCTTAGCCTATGGGCCTTGTACTAGACGGGCCTGACGGACCAAGGCGGGGGGGCCTAACGGGCCAAGGCGGGCGGGCCCAAGGCCCACCCCTTCCCCCCTTCCCTAACGTGGGTGGGCTTGCCTCCCTTCCCCAACGGTCACTTGACTGTTGGAACACTCCCCATCCCACCTCTTTTTATTTTTTCTTACTTTTTCTCTATAAATACTACACATTTTGTTTCCCATTTTTCATCCAATTAATCTCTTAATTTCTCATTTTCTCTCACAAATTCTCTCCAAATTCACTCAATTTTCTCTCACATTCTTTAATACTTCATTTTCTTCCATTGTTCTTCATATTACATGATATTATTGGTGGTGCAAATCAAGCATTGGTGACTCCAATAGTTTGGATTTTAAAATTTTTTGGCTTCGATCCTCCAATTGAGTAACATTTCTTCACCTCTACTTTTTTTTATTTATTACATTTTATTTTGATTCATTATTTTATTTTTTTAGTATAATATTTTATTAATAATTTTAATATAGATAGTGCATGTGCATCTTTAGTCCATGTGCATCATCAAGCAAAAAATTTAGTTCAAATATATGGAATTTTTTTTATAGAACATAAATAATTTTAGAAAATAATAAAAAAGAAATAAAAGAAAAATGTAAAATTTGAAGCAAACTTCTTAGTGGTGGATCAAATTCGGGCACAAGTCATCTAAAAAGACATAATGAACAATGTAAAGCTAAACATAATGTAGATATTAGAAATTATATGCAATTAGGTAAAGATGAATATAGAAATTTAAAAACATTTTCTTATGATGAGTCTTCTTGTCGTGAATGAATGATTGATTACATAATAAGAGCTTAACAACCTTTTAATATGATGGAAACTCATGATTATTCAGAAACAATTCAAACATTGATTAATCCTCAATTCAAAGGTTGGTACGGAAATACTGTTAAAAGAAGTATTATGAAAAAATTTCAAACAGAAAGAAAAAATTTTAAAAAATATTTTTGCAAAATTTAGGAAGGAAATTTTGTTTAACATCTGATATTTGGACATCTTTAATGCATAGAGGCTTTTTATGTATTACTGCTCATTATATAGATAATTGAATGGATATTAAATAAGATAATAATTTCATTTAAAACAATAAAATACTCCACATAATGGTAAAAATATAACAACTTTAAAAAATGATAAAATTATAGTTTAGGTATTAGTGATAAATCATTCACAATAACATTAGATAATGATGCAGCAATACAAAGATCAAAAAGATTTTAGCAAATAAAAGAGGATCATGCAAAATTATTTCACGTACGTTGTTGTACACATATTTTAAATTTGATTGTAAAAGATGGATTAAAAAAGTTTGATAGTCGTTAGAAAAATTGAGACATTGCATATATGGTATTAATGGTTCTAAGCAAAACATGAATTATTTTTTTATTGTTACAAAATTGCAAATATTAAAAGAAAAATATAAGTTTAGATATACCAATTAGATGGAATTCTACTTATAAGCTTTTACAAACTATTACAAAATATAAAAAGGTAGTACAATTATACGAAATGCAATTATCTAATAATAATAGTGATGTAGATGTTGATGTATTAAATGATTATGATTGGCATATTGCGGACCTTCTACGAGATCTTTTTTAAATCTTTGATGTTTCAAAAAATATTTTTTGTACTGTGTATTATCCAACTTCACATCGAGTCATTATACAAATAACTAGTATTTATATGGTATTGCAAAATTATTTAAGTTATGAAATTTTAATGATACAATTTTTTTGCAATGATAGAAAAAATTAAAAATATTAGGGAGAAATACCTTTGATTTATTATATCGGGTTTAATTGTGGACCCTATATTAAAATTTGATGATTTAGGATGAATGATTGCAAGTTATTACACGAAGATCAAATAAAAATTGAAGAAATTAAAAATGAAGTAAATTAGTTATTATATATTTTATATAATATTTATAAAGAAAAATATAACAATGATATTAGTGCGATAAAATCATCATCCACGATAAACTCCTCATCTTTTATAAAAGCCCTTGAAATGTTTAAAAGTGTGGAAAATGCAAACAATCCAATTCTCCAAATAATAAGCACATATAGATAGATATCTTAGTGTAGAAACAATTTTATTCAAGACGTTGAAGATTTTGATATTTTAGAATGGTGGAAACAACAAATTAAATATCTTATCTATTATCGCACGCGACAGGTTAACCTGGAGCCATGAAGATACCGCATTGGAAGCTACTTTTAGTGCAGGTGGAAGAGTGGTTAGCAAAAAGCGATGTAATTTGTCACCTGAAGCAATCGAAGAAGTAATATCTTTACAAGATTGGAATTTAGCGGACAAGAGATGACATGATCATGTTCGAGAAGTTGCACTAGTGACCGATACAGAGAACTTAAAATTATCAAGACATGAACGGATCAATGATAGTTTCTCGTCACCAGAAAATAGTGATTAAAATATTTCATTAAATGTATATTGTATATTTATTTTCTTATGGTTGAAAAGTACAAAGGTTGACAACAAGTAGGCGCCAACCTAATTGAGATGTATTTATTTCTCGGTAAAATGATTTAAACTTTTCATACCCTTTAAATAATTATATCTTACGACAAAATTTTTAAACGATAAGATTTTTTATTTCAATCGCTTTTAAGCCATTTTTTATTTTTTATTTAACTTTTGAATACAATTTAAATAAAAAACCTAAGGGGTCGAGCCTTTAGGCAAGCTTCTAAGCGGGCCTTTAGGCAAGCTTCTAAGCGGGCCTCAGCGGGCTCGACGGGCCAAAAGCCCATGCATCTGGGCCAACTCCGGGCTAGCCGGGCCTGCCGAGCCTAAATTCAGCTACGGCCCGACCCTTATTAAATACGAGGGAGCCTGGGCTTTAGCCCGCTGTCATTCCTCGTGCCTCGGGCTTTGGAGACCCTAGCTCTAAGACTTCTCATCTAAGATGTAAAATATCCCATTTATCGATTCCAAAAATTATAGCCCCAAAACAAGAAGAAATTTTTCCAAAGAGTTGCTCTTCTTTCAGTTTGAGTTGAAGCTGGTTGGGATCATTGACATCCGATACAGTAGAAGAATAGTCTTGGTTACCCTCGAGACATCAGCAAAATCACCCACACTCTTAAATCGAAATGAATCTCTTCACTTTGTCATGGCCAGGCAAGCTGGAGCAAGGGTAATTTTGCCCACGCCTCCCTTTCCAATTAAGGCAATGAAAAGGACTGCATCATCACTATTTGGCTCATGGTCGGGCGAACATCAACTCCAGTAAGGGCTGCTATATCTGTTTCCCTGCCACAAACACGAGATTCATCCACCAAACAAGTGGTTGGTAGTATTTCTTCTTTTTTGGTGGACCTTTAATTTTCCCGGAAATATTTTCTGTCAAAAGCGGATTATTTTGCAACCTGACGACAGTGATCTTCTCTACCTTGACCTCATCTCAACATTGAACCGAACAGCGCTTGGAGTAAAACTAGTACAAGAAGAAGGGATTAGGGTCCGGAACTTATTTGTATGTGCTGGGTTGATCAGTTTCCGCTCCAAAGCCTCAGTGGTGAAGTTGTCCAGGATGTCCTCCACATCATGAGCCAATTCTCTGAGGGCATCGAGCCACATCTTCACCAGCCGGCTTGTCAGCTGCTTCTCCTCCGCATCATCCAACACTATGAATTTTCAGCAGTGTATTCTCCCACTCGTTGAGGACTTCCTTTTGATGGACAAACTGGAGGAGATCAGAGGAGGAGACCAACTTGTCAAACAGAGTATCAATGAAAGCAGTGAGAACAGCCTCCCCAACCAAAGCCATGGTATCCTCGATCGTAGGAAAGGAAAGTGAAGGAAGTAAGAGAAATCACAACTCCAAGTCTCCACAACTACAGAACCAGGAAGGATTTTTCTGTTAGCTTGAAAATGGTAAACTGAGGAATCTGCAAATACAGGTAGCGGTGGGGGCCGAGACAGATTTCAAAGAGGAAAAGCAGCTGTCGAGCATCATTTTGGAATTGATAAGGATGGACATAAAGATCGAGGCTTTTGGAAAAGTAAAAAGACAAAGAACATGCGCACTTAGGCATCTAAATATTTTTCTATAACACAAAAGGATCCATTCCTCCTCTTTTTTCACGTATTTGAATTAAGTATAGTCGTAGGTTTGTATTTCATTTAATAAATAGTTGGTTTTTGGTCCATATATTAAGTAAATTTGATCTAAAAGTTACTTCTTTTTTTTTTTGACAACTAAAAGTTACTTATTTAATAACCCTATAGATTAATCTAATTCTAATTTTAAACTAATTTAACCTATATTTAACTCACTTTAAATTTGTTTTTAAATAAATTGGTGAATTGAATTAGGTACATATGTAATTGAGATATAGAGATATGGCAAGCCTAATTATACGAGTTGGCAAGCCTAGATCGTGAGAATTTAGACTAGTCCAATCTAAATTGCATATATTCTTTTTTTTTTTTTTAATCTTGTTTTTATTTTGATTTTTAATTTTAATTATATTATTTATTTAGTTCATTGATCTTGTAACTGATACTAAAAAAAGTGAACATGTTTTCTTTTTTTAATTGATTAAAAAAAATTCTAATTCTAAATAGAATAAAAAATTATTCATTTTGTATCTGATTTCTTCAATTAAAATTCTCTATTAAAATGGTAACACGTAACAAAATTTTTATTCAATTTTAATGTCAATATATATTTTTAAAAAAAATAATAGCAATCATAAGGCTGAGGTGCTTTAATTAAAATTTTTATTTGCATCCAATATGTTTAAATCCCATATAAAAATAATTTTTGATATAATACTTTTTTTTTGAATAATTTTTATATAATACTTATTCCATATAAAAGTAATACTGCTCCTAATTATTGGATCCAAATTCATTTAAGATAAGTTAGGTTTGAAAAATTATGTATAGTCGATGTACTAAGCATAAAGTGATAGGCTATGTGCTATTACATCAGTAAATAATTGATCCATTCTCAAGCAAGAATGTGGAGTGTGCTGACCAATATCCTCTTTTCTTTTCTTTTTCTTTTTTTGACAATATCCTCTTTGATCCTTTAGGCTCTGTTTGAAACTTAGAAGGTATTAAGGAAAAAAAATATGGAGAAAAATAGAAAGAAAAAGTATAATAAAAGAAAATAAAAAATAGGTTTAAAGTTAATAAATTAATTATATATATTTATTCAAACTTAGTTATATTTGTTTATATCTATTTACAAAGACTAAGAAATTTAAAAATATGTCAAATTTTAAGAAATTTTGATTATATTTTATTTTATTTTATATTTTCCATGATGAAACCAAATATGAGAAAATAATTTTCCATAGTTTTTTTTTTTCTTTCCATAATATTTTTCAAGTTCCAAACAGAGCCTCAATGATTTCTTTTCTTGCATAATAGGACAATCAATAATATGTAGGACCAAAATTTAAGGGGTGTTTGGTAAATTAATTTAATGACTTAATAACTTCATTGAAGTCATTAAATAACATATTTAGGAAGTGTTGGCACACTTGATACTTAAGTTATTGAGGTAAACTTATTATTTAATTTTAAGTATTAAGATTGTTTGACAAAAATTACATAAAATTTATTCTTGATTGTCTAATTGGCATATTTACAATCTTAAATTTTAATTAGAATAAATAAGGTCAAGTAATAACGGAGGTTATGGACTAGCCAAAATGATAGGAGTAAAAAGTCAAATGAAGATTTGAATTTTGAAATAAGTTAATTACCTTCAGTTATTACTTAAAATTGCATGTTATTGACTTTAAGTTGTACCACTATAAGATATCTTACCACATATACACTTAATTTTCTTGATGACGTATTAAAGCACTTTTAAGTTATTAATAAATCGATCAAACACCTTTACATTTTCTATTTTTTTTTCTCACAAGCCTGATAATCTGATGATACACTACTAGTATTGGATTTATAAGTTTATAATTAAGTTTATAATTAATTAAGTTTGAGTCATGAAAAGAATCATAGGTAAATAAACACAAACACCAAAGACAAGATATAGTTGAGCGCGAGAGTAATTGTATCTTGAAGTTTTTAGTCTCCTAGGTAAATGTGAATAACTCACCAAAAAACCACACATTTTCTTGTACTTTCTTCTGCCAAAGGTGATGAAAATGGCGCTTGTTTGGTGATCGTTTTTGGTAAGCCTACAATATCATGTCTGAGTTAGCAGGAAATATGATGAGGCATTCAGGAAACTTATTTCCATTTGATGCGGCGCACCAGTCTAGACAATAAGCAACAATGACAGAATAGACGAACAAAACCAATATGCCTGCTTGAGTTTCTGACTCGGATCCCTGTTGATTTTGTAAGTGCCCAACTGGCTTTGAGAACTAATCAGACCGACGCACTGATAATTCAAAACCAAAACAACAAAAAGGAAGTCTTAGCACAGAAGCATGAGAGTTAGACAGTTCTTCAGGTGATTTTTGGAAGGGGCAACACTTTTCCATACCTTTCTTCTTAACGTTTGAACTCAAGAATGTGATATGCCCAAGTGAGCTTTGTGGAGGGAAGGGGCATGACTGACATTTTGCTGCAAAGCTTGATCCCCTACAGAAACCATCCAGACATGAATCTCTGAAAATTGAAAATCTTTAGCAATGAATTCCAGATGTGAAACTCAGGTACATCAACAACACGAGAAGGAACCATGTGATGATATGGACTTATCATGCTACTATGATCAACGATTGTTCATTGAAAGTAAAGAAGCAACTGTGTCAGTAGTCGAAATGCCATGACATGAAAATTATAACCTACAAACCGTCGAAGACCATCAAGCTCACTCAACAATAGAAGTGAACATCATCAACTATAATTGAGGTCAATACCATGCCTCAATATGAATAGACCAATTAGATTTCCTACTTCTCCTTTAGGCACTTTTGTCTTAGATTTATAGCCATTGAGGAATAATGAAGCGACAACCGATGGTAGAATCTTAGCAAAGTTTCCTTCATGTGAACAAGCGACTATTGTAACGTCTTTATCAAAAAATTTAAAAAAAAGCAACTATTGAAACGTCAACTACAAATTTTTTTTTTATAGGTAGAGAAATATCGAGGAATGAAATTTAAAGGAAGAGACCAATAGGTTTACAAAAGGGCAATTGACTTGGTAATTAGAAACATGATGGTATGATGATACACATTTTTTTATAGGTAAAAGGTATTATACTCAAATGCATACAAAATGTATATAAGCAAAGAAAATCGAAAAGGTGTAAATAATAAAAAAAATAGCAGACACACTACAAGGAGTCCAATCAACTGACAGTTCACTAGTGACATAAGCCCATCCCCAAACGTACAATCTAATCCAAATCCCAATATAGATGCCAAAAGAACTTCTAATTGATTCATATGAGCTACACCCTCAAGGGCTCTCCTATTTTTCTCTAAATAAAACCAAAGTATAACTTATATTGTAGAGAAATCTATAATGTTTAGTCCAATAATCAAAAAAGAAAAACACCATAAGTGTTATGCTTCGTCCTCTCATGAAACATCTAATCTTTGGTGAGAAATATAGCACTCTAGCTATCACAAAACAATGTACTGATCTGCAACTGATCACTTAACTCCCCAAACAATCCATTCAACCAAAGGGCCTCTTTACAAGCTTTTGTAATTGTCATATACTTTGCCTCTATAGTTGACAAAGCTACTGTTGACTGAAGAGTAGCTTTCCAACTAATAGCGCAACCTCCAATGGTGAACACGTATCCTATAAGGGATCTCCTCTACCTAGATCTTCGGAAGACAATCATAATTCAACATACCCCGCAACCTATCCAATGCTAAACGTGCGTAAACAAACACTACAAGATCCACGCAAGTGTTGCATGATCCATTGAATTGCTTTCCAATGTTCCTTGCCGTGTCGTGATATACCTACCGACCGCACTAACTGCGATAGTCCAAATCGACACTCAACACAATGCAGATACATCAAAGAACCCACAAAGACTAGAATATGGTACTCTCAGACATGTGGTCAACCTCCCCATCCCAGACTGTGGGATATGTGCGTATGAAAGTCTAAATGAGTTTCAAAAAGTGAGTAAAGGCTTCAGATTCCGCATGCTTCGAACCCATGAAGCACCTTCATATCCTTTCGACTCAAGAGATCCTCCCATAACTCATCCTCATAATCCTGGGTATCTCTCGGATAATTCTAGCCCTTCATCTCAAACTCATTATTAAGTCAGCGTTTCTTTACGCTCTTATCTCTCTTCTTTACTTTTGTCGCTATTAGTATGTCATCAACATATAAGAGTATACGTTAACTAACTCCTATCGGGAGTTTCAGGAGGTATTTTCTCAGATGCCAGTATCGTAGGTTTGGTGGATTTTATTTTCCTACGCCGTAATAATTTGATACTCAAATCCTGTACTATATGTTTTCAAGAATAATGGAAATATTCTCTCTCATCCATGGATGTAGGCATAATTGGTCAAACCACATTAAAACCTCTCATGCATTTTATGATGATTTCTTTATCTTTGTGTTCTTGAATTCATATTCTCGTCCACCAAAGCTTCCGCGATTCATAACAAATGATATCAGAGCTTCAAGTTGAAGATATTTTGAAGAACAAAAGATTACGAAGCACATAAGATGAAGATAAAAGGAATTTCGCCTTAAGGTGGAGTCACTACTTCTTATCAAGATGTGATGAAATTTTATCAAAGGTGGAGATTGTTAGAATATGTCTCAAATTCCTATTTAGTATTAATTCTTTTTTTGTAAATAATATTTTATATGATAATTCCTATTTGTTATATTATTGTAATATCAAGTTTCCTTATAGAATAAGGAAAGCTTTTAGGATTATCCTTATAAATATTCTGGGTCATGAGAGGAAAAAGTTATGAAAGAGATTCGATGTGTGCACAAATGTAAGGGTTTTTGTAGATCAGAGCTTGTGAGGTGTTTTCCTCTATATTGTGGGCATCCTAGGTTTTGTGATTTTAGCATTTTCTAAATAAGGCAATACTTGATACCCCAATCTGTACTCAGGTTTTCACAATAGTGGAAATATTCTCCTCATCTATGGATGTAGGTATAATCGTCAACCACGTTAATATATCTCTGTGCATTTTATGATGTTTCCTTTTATCTTTGTATTCTTGAATTCATTCTAGTCCACCAAAGCTTCCACGATTCCAACAATAAGTTATTATTAAGAATAATAATCATACCATCATATCTTTTAGGAATTCACATCCGCTTGATTTCCTTTCCACAAATCGAGAAGAAGTTTACGTTAATTATAGAAGTGAAACTACATATTTGGACCCATAAAAAGGAGATTTCTACATCTCTGGTTGGTCAAACATGCACGACAGAAAAGAAGAGGAGTGATAACTCTCTTTCCACTTCTAGAACAGGAAAAACAAAAGTTGATCATATTAATTCTTGGATGATGCCATTTTCTTAAAAGTCGATAAAGTGAGCAAATGACCGAACAAATTACTTCCATCTCTCTGCTTTAAGAGTAAGCAAATGTGTTTGAAATATGAACCAAAAACCAAGTCAATTGAACTCAAATAAAGCAAGTGTGAATGATAAACCTCAAAATCATCAAACACAAGCTAGAATAATATTATTACAACAAAATGATTAATTGAGACTAAAGGCATACCTAAGTATGAAATATTCAAGGCAGATTTGAATTTACATCTTCTTTCTATAATTTCATTTATAAAGGCTAGAGGACTAGTCCCATTTAGACACAATGTCTTGAGCTTCTTACAATCTTGAACCCAAACTAAAGCTAGGTTAGGGCCAAACCGCACTTCCACAAATTACAGGACAATCAAGTTCCAAAAACTACAGGATAATCAAAAAATGATCTTTATAATAAATACAACATGGAAAACAAAAATATTGACTAACACAAATAAAGAGAATTAAAAAGAAAAGGGCAAAACGCTGACTAATGATGAGTTTTAAAAAGTACCTTTTGTGTTTCTACATGTTAAGAAGATTTACTGAAGAATCAAGTGAAAAATGGTGTTAAGGTTATATTTTGATGTTTTTTTTTTTGATAGGTAAAAGAAGCATATATAGTAAAAGAAGGGAAGCCCAAAGTCCCCCTCAAAGATTATATTTTGATGTTAATGGAATTATGAGAGTGCCTCGGGAAATATGAAATGAACCCAATGAAAATATTCTTGAAAGAAGATGGTACCATTTCTATGGACTAAAACTAGTATCAAATTTTTAAGAAGTGGGAATGTTAAAACATGTAACCACCATGCTTCACTTGTACATGATAGCATGCACGTGAGTCTCAATCACGCTTCATACCCATTCTAGAACCTTCCCAATTCACGAGATATTGTTCCCTCAGACAATAAGTGGATCCAGAGCTTTTGGTTGTGTAACAAAAGTACAGATCACAAAGTGTTCTTTGCTTTTCAACATGGAATAAGCAATGTATTGAAATATGTAAGAACCAAGTCGTATAGAACTCAAATAAGCGTACAAATATAAAACTTTTTGAAGATCAAACACAAGCTTAGATGATATTGCAACCAAGTACAAATAAAATATTTTCATCATTATTTATATCCAAGTACCAATATTTTCATCATTACTTTATCTCATTTCAATTTTTTTGCATATAATATAAAAGCCTTAATTCTCCTTATAATCTATAGAAAAGTGTTTTCTTTTTAAAATTTTAATAAGCTTTAAGGTAAATTTTTTAATTACTTAGTTTAGTATATATATATATATATAAATGTATGTGTGTATGTAGATAATTAAATTATTGGTGTCAAACTTTCCTTCTATTAAATTACATATAATAAGGTCTTAAACATATTACTCATATATAGTTAAAACCGCACCAAAAGTCACTCATTATACATTTGGTTACGCCTTTATTTAACACTTGCACCAAAACTTGCTATCTTATAGATTTGGTCACGGCCTCAAATAAAACCGCACCAAAAGTCACATTCAGATAGATTTAATCATGGTTTCGAAAAAAACAAAGGACTAAATAATTCACGCCAAATTCTTCGCCATTCTTTGATGGTGATAGTCACGCTTTCAAAATCGTGACTAAAATTCCCCATCAATACTTTGGGTGACAATTTATGATGATCGCAAAAAAAAAAAAAAAAGACATTGAAAGTGACGTGATTTGGTGGTTGTGACTAAAATATTAATCACTAAAAACCTTATTTTGTAGTGAAACAAACAAGCTAAATAACTTTTCTTGACTCATCTCTACTAATTTCTACCAAAATTTATTAGTCATTCCCACACCAAAGAATAATATATTAATGTCCCATATATTAGTTCAATTTTCATCAATTTAAAATGTTGATAACTCATAAACAAAATTATTTTTATTTTAAATGGAATCAATTTAATAAATTTTAATTTTTTTTTCATTCATCCACAACTTGACTTAGATTAGGGCTTGTTTGATTATAGTTTTTGAAAAGTTTTTTTATTCTAAAAAACAATAAGAAATAGGAAAATAAGAAGAACACGTTTGATTCCTATTCTTTTTTTGTTTTAAAAAATACAGAGAACACAGAAAACACTAAATTCAGATAACAAGAAGAATTTTTAGAGAACACCAATATTTTAAAAAACTATTCTCAAAGAATAGTTTCCAAATTCTCAATCGTTTTAGGTTTTGAAAAACACAGAAAACACTAAATTCAAGGAACAAGAAGAGTTTGTAGAGAACACAAGTATTTTCAAAAACTGTTCTCAAAGAACATATTCCAAAAAACAGAACCAAATCACCTTAAGGCTGCCACATCCATTTGATGTACTGCTGGGTTCCTCAGACAAAGAATCGCAAGCACCATCCTTGGGCAACCATTTTCATCATAGGAGAATGTGTCAAAATAATCAAGGCCTTCGCTTTATTCATCGCTTTTGACCACAAGTCTTGCTTAGACTTACAATCATCCATCTACTTTTCGCTTTCCTTCGAGAACCCACTTGAAACTTAAAGGTTTACAAGCTAGTGGAAGATCTATTAGTTTCCAAGTATGGTTTTGTAGTATGAAATCAATTTCACTCTTAATGACCTCTTTCTACATGAGACTGTCTGTAGAGTTCACTGCCTCTTTGAAAGTCTGAGGTTTCCCTTCAAGCACAAACATCATAAAATCTCGACCAAAAGATTTTTCTACTTTTTTGCTACGTCTAGGTTCCACCTCATCATCATTATTTTCATCATGATTATTTTCATTAATAGTCTCAAGCAATCATTTTGATGAATTTGGCCTTCGATTTACATGGAAATAAATATTCAAAAAATGATGCATTCTTGGATTCCATTATTGTGTTATCAGGAGGATTTGAGATATTCGACTCATAAATAAGTGAAATCGATAAGCAAGACTTCTATGTACATAACTAATGAAATGTAATCCAACAGTTTTAAGTCCTCGAAGTTGATTATGACTTTGCAAATTAACCAAAAGGGGGCTGAATTGATTTTCTTAAGAACTTTTTACAAATCAATAAGAAATCTACAAATTTAGCTACAAAAACATTAAATAAAGAGATATAGCAGGCCCTAAGACACCTCTTGCCTACGCCTACTTCTCCTCAACTCAACCCTGAAGGTTCCACCCAGTTTCAAGCTCCAACTTGAGTTTCTTCCTCACACTTCGATTCGGGCTCCAATTGACACTTCACAAACTCTTCAAGCCATACACACCTTCAGCCTTTATCGCTCAATGAGACTATCTCTCTCTAGCTCTCAAGATGAATCAAGGTAATAATTCAAGATTTGATAGAATACAAAGGTCCACTCTAGAATATGCACGTGAAATGAATACACCAAAATCTAGATTAAGAACCAATTAGCAAGAGAATGGTGGTCAGAGAATAAATGCAACAAGTCTCATGGCATTGTAATGATCCCAACACTCTATTTATAGATTGGGAACTCGGCAGCAAAATAAGTTGCCAACTAGTTTCGACTCATTTCATTAAATGCATTAATATTGTGCATTTAGTGCATTGTGTTACCATTTTATAGTGTCACATTTCACCGATTGACCAATCGGGTCGACCGTCATTTTGCATTAATTCATAAAAATGAAAAATATACCTTTTTAGACCCAAACGATTGACATTACACTTTCGATCAGTTGCAATCGATCTATTGATTGACTAAACTGGTCGACCACTTAGACCAACCAGTTAACCGATTAACCAATCGGATGACTTGGACAGCTTAGCCAGTTTCTTAACAAAAAAGTCATTTTTAGTCCGTTTCAACCTCTTGCACTCCAAAACCAGCTTAATTTTAAATAACTCTTTGGCTACATTTTAAACTCCAAATAAATAAGATTTTATGATAACAAATGGGCTTTAAAATATTTAATCAATTTAAAGTCGAACCGACTTAAAATCACGAAATTTGCAAAGAATGCCGAAAAAGGCCTAGAAGTGGTCAATTTAGGTTCTTTTCATTCCAAATCAATTTAAGACCTTAGAAAAAACTTTTAAATACTTTTTAAACTTTAAATGCATAAGGTTTGATGCTCATACTCGAGTTTTCAAAAAGATATTCAATTTAGACACAAAAACTGAGTTATTTAGATTATGATGTAAAAGATGATATACCCTAAAGTGCGACAATGCATTTATCTTACATAGATTCCTAAGCTTACAAAATTTTCACTTTATGCTTAAGCTTGGAGTCTTGGTTACTTTTCATTTTGGATTTGAAATCTTGGTTCTTTGATTTGAGTGAACTTCACTTCCAAGAGCTTGATCAAATACATCTTTGTCATCTTAAGCTTGAATATCTTCATTTGATGCTTGATCAACTTCAACCTATCACTCAACTCAATGTTAACCATTAGTAACCAATAACCTTGGTTTGTTATCATCAAAACCTCAATTAGAAGTACCCTTGGGCTAATAGTCCTATTTTCACCTTTTTAGGTAGAGGAACTACTACTTTGGGCAGACATCCTCACACTCGCAAGTATTTATAGGATGGATATCGTCCTCTCCATAACTCATATGGAGTCTTCTTTGCTTTATTTTTAGGTACCTTATTCAAAAGGTAATTAGCAAACAAAATGGCTTGTCCCTACATGTTTTGTGGTAGACCAAAACTTATCAAAATTGCATTCATCATTTCCTTTAGAGTGTGATTCTTTCGCTCCATCACTCCATTGGATTAAGGTGAATAAGGTGTTATGGTTTCATGTATAATCTCATGTTGAGCACAAACATCAACAAATGACAATTCATACTCACCACCTCGATCACTTCTTAGCACTTTAATTTTCTTATTGAGCTGATTCTCAACCTCGTTTCTGTCGAGAACAAATTTCTCTATCTCCTCATCCTTACTTTTGAGAAAGTACTATAACAAGATCTTTGCTATCAAAAAGGTAAATAAAATATTTATTATCACCTCTTGTTTGTACAAATTTCAAATCACATATGTCACTATGGATTAAGTCAAGAGGTTCAGTGTATCTTTCAACACTTTGAAAATATGACTCGATCATTTTTCCTTAACACAAGTTTCACACTTATACTTTGCATCAATTCAAAAAGTTAGTATATGATTTAAGTTAATTAATCTATGCAATGTATATTAGCATGTTCCAATTTACCATACCATAGATTAGACGACTCAAGAACGTAAGTAGAAGTACAAACTTTATCCATGTTTGACTTAATAATAGTCATTACATTCAACTTTCGCATACCATCACTCATATACCCTTTCCCTATGTACATTCCACTTTTGGATAGTAAAAACTTGTTTGACTCGAACACCAACCAGAATCCGTGATTGTTCAGCAATGAACCAAACACCAAGTTCTATCGAATTTCAAGCACATACAGTACATTTGTTAGAGTCAGCTCCTTTCCAGAAGTCATCTTCAAAACTACATTTCCTTGGTCTTTTATTTCAGAGGTGGCAAAGTTTCCCATGTACACCTTTTCCCTAGCCTCAATTGGTTCAAAGGTGGAAAACATTTTCTTGTCCGAGCACACATGGCGAGTAGCACAAGTGTCAATCCACCATTCCTTAGGATTAGATCCCACTAAATTCACCTCAGAGATTACTGTTGTGAGGTCAATCTCAGACACATCCTTGGTGATGCCATCAACCACATTTGCTTCCTTGGGTTTATTCCTCTTTGGCAATCTACACCAAAGATTTGCGGACTCCATTTCCCATGGCTGAATATTTCTTGAACTTCTACTTCTTAGAGATTCCCACTTTAGGTCCCAACTTACTGCCTTTCCCTTTATTGTTGGTTTTCTTGAACTTGGAACTTTGACCATGTTCCACAAAGTTAGCCTTGGCCTCGCCCGGATTGTGTGCCCCTTTATTCTCAGAACCCCTATTGTCTTATTTGATGTGAAGTCTAATGATTAGATCTTCAATGATCATCTCCTTTCTCTTATTCTTAAGGTAATTCTTGAAGTATTTCCAAGTAGGAGGCATCTTCTCAATAATAGTTGTAACTTAAAAAGTTTCACTCAACATCATTCCCTCAGCATGTATCTCATGGAGGATTACCTGAAATTCTTGGACTTGACTTGTGACGCCCCAACCCCCACAACTGGCGTGTCATGAGGCGCCACACTTCGAGAGACTCCGGACTCTTTTTAACCTTTTCTTTCGTAGCCGATACACCCGTACTGCTTTCCATTCATATGCACAATTTCTGTAATAACAAAAATCTTTTACATATACATTATACATACCACCATAGTGGCATTCATTATATTCTATACACATTTACTTGAGTCCCTTTACTTATACTATTACAAAACTATACATATACCTGTCCAATGAAAATCAGAGATTGAGGAACAGTGCGGTGAGCACCTACCACCGTAGTGGTATTCATGTTCTATACACTAAGTCCCATTACTTCTCAATATACAAAACTTATACCTATTCCAAAAAATACGTAGATCATGAAACAAGGTGAGCACCTATCTCGAGCCGGTCCGCCCCGCGATGTGGGATGTCGCGTCCTCTATCCTTGTCTTCGGGCTTCGCACTCACAATGTATTAAAACCCGTGCTGCTTTATGCTTACTGAAACATATACATGGATCTAATTAATAACATTGATCGTCGCAGTTTAATCGACTACATTCTATACTCACATGCATCATATACTTATTTACTTCTAACACTTATCATCTGTTTAATGCCTTTTTAAGGTGGTTCAAACATGCATATATATCATATCATTCCTTATCTATCACATATACTTTGCCTATTTCTTTTCATTTGCTTATATCGTATACTTGATCTATTTCATATTATTTCTTGTATCATGTTCTTTGCAAGTTTCCTATACTTTCATGTTCATTTCCTTTCATGTTCGTATACTGTGCATGTATCATATACTTTCATATTTCGTATACTTTCATATAACCTTATATCTTATAACGCCTCTATACTTTTATCTACATTCTTATACTTTTCATATAAGGTACTTTTTGTATGCTTTCATCCGTACTTTTCTATGTACCGTACTTTCATATGCTTTTCATACATATAATTTACACATGCTTATGCAATCTTATTTATCATATCATGTTTCATTTCGTAGTCATTTACATTTTTCTCTTGCTCTGTCAAGATATACTTGTCACTGCTTACATATATTATCATACAGCAAATGCTATGCTCTAACATCATGTCATACTTTTATTATTTTCGAATCATGTGCATATACTTGTCATTTGTTTTATGTTTCATGCCTACATAAACCTTAGAAGTGGATAAAGGAAACTATAAGGGCCTAAAGGCGCTGTACTCACTGTACGAAACAATGGTCTATAAGGGCCCGAAGGCGCTGTTATCATTGTACGAGACAATGACCATCTATATACCGAAGGCTGTTATCATCAGACGCAGACAATGACCATCCAAGGGCCCAAAAGCGTCGTAATGACCCAAACAGTGGTCAACTGACAAGATAAGCTGCATACTTGTTTTCCCTAATAGGTATGCCCATCTATCCCTCTCTACCAGTTCTAAGCAGACAAATCCAATGTTTTATTCCATTTTCGTTATTATTATCTCATATTCCCAACAATTATTGTTATCCCAGAATCATATGCGATATTACTATGATTACTTTAATCTGAATTCGTTTCATATTTAGCTTCATATCACTATTCTTATATTTCTCTTTCTTTACAATACATGTATATCATTTCATATATGTCTATTCTTATATCGTGATTGCTCATGTTTTAAATATTCATATTCCATCTATTCACTCTTGTATTCATATCATGTTCTATCATATATTCATCTCATATATTAGCATATAACATTTGCATATAACCTATCGATCATATCTCTGTCATCTACTGTAACATCTATATCTTGTTAACTTACATCTTCAATGCAGACTCCCATCGTACTATCGTATCTTATGACATATACCTATACATTTCTAGACTTGTACTTTATCAGACTGTCCTATCTCCCGTAGGAGTGCAGAACAGAGACTTCTTCTTTGATACCCTTAGGTACCCTTCAGAATAGAAGTATTTACTTTTCTTATCTTTTCTTATTCAAATACACACATATAAGTATTTGCTTGCTTGGATCGGAGATAAAGAATGAGTTAGACTCGGTACAATATATTCCCGGTTGCACATTACAAGATCGAACAGAGACGTGCCTCGCCCAAGCACAGAAGTGCCGAAACACCAGCAGAGCCGCCGGCGACCAGTCGCGTATACGCACTGCCCACGTAATAGCTCGCAGCACTGCCAGAGTGCCGCTAATCGATCATATATGTCTTGTCACCAATATCCGGCCCAGGCAATCATACAATTATATGTGTTCCTTCCGAGCCTATCATTTTATTCTTTTCTTCTATATTTCTTTACATATCAACTTACGTATATTGCTATTTCTATCATCTCGGATATTTAATTCATGTATGCTTATAAACCGTAGCTGCCGCATTAGTACGCTTGGTACTACAATCCAATTTTTAGAATGAAATTGACACCAAATGCCATTAAATAGCATATGACTAGATTCTAGACTCAATGAGCTTTCCATAGAGTCCAAGAATTCCCATAACGGAATCCTAACAAAGGAGTTATGTAAGTTGCAAGCCATGAAGAAAATCAGCAACTTGCAGCACTTGTAGCAGCAGCAACCACTGTTTTTAGTCATTTTCGGATGTAGTATAAACTCAATATGGTATCAAGCTATATATGGGTGGATTCAAGACTCAAAGGGGTTTCCATAGAGTCCAAGAACACCCAAAAAGGACTTCGGATGAAGAAGTTATGGCCAGTCCAAGGGAGTGACACAACCAGAAACGGCGGCGCCTCGAATCAGTGGGCCTACTGCTTTCTGTCATTTTCGGACATAATCTGAGTTCAAGTTGTACTGCATTCATATATGGGTGGATGCTGTGACCCAAAGGCATTTCCATAAAGTCCAAGAACACCCAAAACTGATTTTGGACGAAGAAGCATGGCCAGTCTGTCGAGGACACAACCAGAAAATCTGCTCGAAGGAACAAGGCTAATTCGGCTGCCGTGACACCATGCGTGCCGCCCACTTTGGATTAATTCTTGAGATTTAAAGGGTTCGGAATTTGACATACATATTTCAAAGAGATATGTTTCTCCTATGAGTTTAGTTAACTCCAATATTTGGAAATCACTCAATTCAAGGAGCGATGACCAAGTTATGGTAAAAACAAAAACATCGGGTTTTGGAAGAATTGACAAAGATCTCCCCCTAAAACCCCAATATTTCATTCATACAAATATTCCTCAATCAGGAGCACAATCAATCAACCCAAGCCCAAAACACAACAAATTCTAATACATAAAACTAACAAACATTCATTATAATAAATGGGGTTCTTCTAACCCAATTTCATCAATACTGCCTGGGATTTGATTTCACATGGTATTCTTTAATCCACGAGTCTGCATACCCTTTGCTAATCAAAACGAGTTCCTTATCTCGTAGGCATGAAAGACAACCCGCTGGAAGTCCCATGGACACTTAAACCCGAAGCTGACTCTCTCCGAACTCGTCCAAACTTGGCTAACTGAGATTTATTTAATGAGTGAGTTCCCAGGCAACTGGCTGCAACATGTTGACCCGATCATCGCGACCAGGGAGAGAACAGAGCCTCTCCCCTCTTCTTCTCTTTCACTCACCGAAATCTGGAGGAAAATCTCCTCCAAAATTTATATTCTTTCCTCCTTTTCTATATATTTGTTTTATTTGTTTAATTAACAATTCCAATCAGGCTTCACCAAGAAAACTTTTCGGGTCACTAGATTTCACGAGATCTAATCCAATGGCGCTAGCCTGCTTGGCCATCGTGAGATCTAAAGAATTTTCTAGGCTTTCCTGAGCCATTCCAGAAATTTTACTATTTTTGCTATTTGTCCTTCCATTATCTCTATTTTAAATCCTAACTTTTCATTATTCTTAAATTAGCATATATCTTATAACTTTATGACTTTGATATCCTCGTTTGGTAAATTACTAATTTACCCTTGTCTCTTATACTATTTTCGGGTCTCTCGTTTTATTTCCCGAAAATTCATATTTCGCTTTTAATATACCCTAAACATATTTGAAAATTGCTAGAGTATATTTCGGGGCGTTACATGACTAACCACAGTCTTGGAATCTACCATTTTGTAATCGAGGAAACAACCCACGACAAACTTCTTGGCCCTAGCATCCTCGATTTTATATTTATGGTCTAGTGATTCTCATAGCTCCTTGGTTGTTTTCTTATCTGAATACATATTGTATAAAGAATCAGTCAAAACATTTATGACATAGTTTATGCATAGAAAGTCAAAATGTTTCCAAACATCCACCAAAATGATGACTTAGATATCGCGCTCATCTTCTTTTTGCTTATGAGCATCTGCGCCAAGAATCTCACAAGATTCAAGGTGGATAGGTAGAATAACATCTTATGTTACCACCTTTTTAAATTAAGTCCATTGGACTTCTCTGGCTTTTCTCTAGGTGAGACAAAGATAAAGAAGTAGCATCACTAGCACTCATGTCGCACACCTGGCCGCCACTGAAAGTTGCAATGGAAATAGCAAGAGCCAACCATAGTCCATTTCCCTACAAAAATGTAGAAAATGTGTCAAATTTATTTTTCCCAAAAACAATTCTCAGGCAATCTCCATTAGCACTTATTATACGCACAACATATTATTTAATATGAAAGGCTTCTTCATTAATTCGATATTCATACGTTAAATTGATATAGATCTTTAATCGAATTAATGAAGTCCATGATACATAGCATAGCATGAAGGAAATCATTATGAGATCATGATAATGAGATTCCTATCATGTGCAATTATGTTAGTGTTTAAATTATCCCTAGTCATAGGATCAACGAGATTGGGCATTGTTGATCCGGACAGATTAGCACATGTCATACTCCTCGATTGATCAAGCAGTAGATCTTATAAACTATGATCATGAGTTGATCAAAGTTGGCATATGGATGCTTTTTAAGAGTAGCTAAGTACATCGGAGACCTGTCATGAGACAATCATATGGATCATCTATTTAAATGTAGATAATTGTCCCATCATAACAATGGTGCAAGTATTCTTAGACTTGAGGTCCTCAAGGATATCTGATGCCGATTCCAGACTCTGACCTCACACATGTCGCTTCAGAGGTCGCCAGGGATGAGACTGGGTATAGCTCTGAGGTGTTTGAAGGTAATTGAGCAGCCAAAAAGGATTCGCCACTCCCAATGTAGGAGGGTATACTCTAAGGCCTCATTCCGAATCATTACTCTGAATCTCTGCCATAGAGAAAAAACAAGGTTTCGAGGAGTGTCTTCGCGCATAACTATTGAGTGATGAATCTGAGGACAAGATCAAATATCACTTGGGCTAGGTGTGGCATAGCCAGTTTAGTGGGAGCTACACATTTTCCATGCTCTGAACCAAGTAGGGTATAGATTGGTGAAATGAGGAAATTTGTCTATGGAAAGGGTATACAGTCAGACCACTGACTCTCTAGTCAATTAAGGGTCGTGATGTATTGCTAGATACCAATCTTGACTTGCTTAATTCAATAGTTGAATCAAGTGGCTAACATAACTAGAACCTATGGGTCACACACTTAGAAGAGTGTGGGGTTGATATAAAACTGACGGATGGATCTAAATATGAGGGAGTTAATTTCTGTGAATGGAATGTCACGGATTAGTGGAATCCCAGCCCGGGAAGCTCTCACTTAAAGAGATAATAGGCTCGGGGCTTGTACGGCTTAAGGTCAGGTAGAACACGCCATAACGCATGAGGATGCGTGTAGCCTATCATCACTTAAGGTGAAGGGCATTTTAGTCATTTCAAAGGATAGGGTTTTCCTATAAAAGCAATGTTATGGAAAACCCTAAATGATGATGACTCTTTTGAGACTTGAGAGAGTTCATGAGAAAAGGCCACTTTCTCTCTAATCTCCAAGAAGTGTTCTGCAGATTTGCAGAGCCTGGCTTCCTTCGATCTGACTCAAGCAGCATCGAGACCCTTTCCGAGACCGTTGCCTTGGAGGTTGTCATCTCCACTCTTCGTGTGGATACCGTTAGAGGCGAACATAGGACTTGGTTCGCTCAGTCTAAAGCTGTCGTGACCACTAGCTCGGTGAACCGATACAAGGTAATCCCACACCCTTCTCTTTGTTGTAGAATCGGATTTGATGCTACAAGGGGTCCTTGGATGGGTTTTAGTTAGGATTTTTTTTGTTTTTTTTTACGTTGCTACAAGGCGTCGCACCCACCAAAACCCAACAAAGGGTATCGCAGCAACCTCAGGTGCATCAAAAACTCCGCTTATTGTTGAGACTTTTTGGTTTTTGGTACCTATGTTTTCAAAAGTTTCAAAAATGAGATTTTTGGTATGAAAAGGCGTAGATCCAATGTTGTTCTTTATGTATATGTGATCGGGAAGAATAATGCATGCATTTCAGTTGAATTCTCGATGTCCTTTATAGCTAAAA
Source organism: Tetrastigma voinierianum (assembly GCA_016808115.1). Taxonomy (NCBI): domain Eukaryota; kingdom Viridiplantae; phylum Streptophyta; class Magnoliopsida; order Vitales; family Vitaceae; genus Tetrastigma; species Tetrastigma voinierianum. The sequence continues at coordinate 26,170 of JAEQBH010003530.1, forward strand.
TGCATGATTCACAGTCTTTTTCATTAATATTACGCTAATCCCTCATATTATATTGTTCTATAGAATATGGCGATGTTGGAATCAAAAGGAGCTAAAAGACAAAAAACATACGTGCTGTGAATGACAAAAGGCTTAACAACGTAAGTGCTATCGTACTACAGCCGCCAAGAGACCTCTTCGGCCATGGCAGACTGGCCGCAGTCTAAGACCTCACAAAGAAATAACCAGAGAGACTGTAGTTTAAAGGCGGCTCTAAGCACAAAGAATGAAGCAACTCGCTGGCCAGAGAAGCGAGGCACCCTTTTCCAAAACGGGAACGCGAAGAACCCTAATTTTCTAGGCCATTGATAGGCCCGTGTCCCGAGGTATAAAAGGGAAGTAATTTCGAAGCATAAAGGGGGGAGATTAGATCGACAAGATGAAGGAGATACAAGTAGAGGGAGATCAATAGAGACGATCTGGAAAGATCAAGATTTGATTTTTCCCCGTAGTTCCTCCCTCAACCTACTCGCGATTCAAATTCATCAATCAGAATGAATAATATGATGAATCAATTCTTTCTAGGGTTTTTTCAACCCTAACCACAACATGGATTGATTTTTCGCTTGACTTATTTGAATATTAATATGAGTTCATATGTTTGCTTTAATTCTAGATGAATTACATGTTATTGTCGCCAACCGTGATACATGTTAAAGCTTGAGTTTCCGAGATCGAGAGAAGATGACTTCTTGTGTGACATGGTTAAAGCAACACCTGCAATCAAGAATGTAGATATTCCGCATCAAGTATGGCACTAGGGTTTGCACATTTAGGAGTTTCGGAGTCGAGGGGTTGAGACAGAGATGCAATACATCCCACTAGCGAGATAGGAAAATATATCTCGAGAGATAATATCTTGTAGGAAAGATCAACCCGCTAACATAACTCATATGAATACTTCAATAAGTCCTTAATTGAATTGACATCTATCAAGTGTGAAAGTAGAGACTTTAAAAACCCAGTTTCATCATCGATATAATTCAATACATCCAATTTTAAGTTTTTGTTAATTCTAGTAATTTAGTCGTAATTCGCTTTAAGATTAGATCCAAATATTGTCGAAGTCATTAAATCAGTAGTCAACACGCTTCTCTTCGAGGGAACGACACTTGACTAACCACTACACTACGTCAACTCGACGTGTATACTTGAGCACACGGGTTCGCGTTTCCCGCCTAATTTTACATACTCACGCTAGAGGCCTCACTGCTTTGGCGCCGTGTCGGAGAAGCTTAGTGTTGATATTGACAACCGTACATGTATAGTACTTTGGATCAATTTATATACACCAGAAAGTCCCTGTGTAAGCGGAGGGGTCACAACTGGTCCTCTTAAAAAACCACTAACTCGAGGCTCTTATCGCCCTTTGTCAAGACTTTCCTGACATGTGTATAGTCCACACAAGTATCACTTAATGTTCCAAGGTTCCAAACCAATTATATAATTTGCATTTCTATCCTTAAAGATAAAACTACTAAATTATGTATCAATTCATAAATTCCCTGTGGGTAGATTATGAAAATAATTTACATTCATCCTAATTAATTATATAAATATAACAAAATTTCCTCAGGGATAAATTCTTATTATATTAAGATAATTAATTACAAATATGTCTCTATTCTTTATGTGATCTTAATCTTAATAAATAATTTTATTAATTAAAGATGCTGCTGTGGCTATTCCTTAACTAACCAAAATTATTTCGATCACTGACATTTTATAAGGTTTTAGTTGTGCTTTAAATTAGGCACTAAACTTAAGTTTTATGTATAATATCAAATTTTATTTGAATAGTACAATTAAAACACTCTTATTATGCTATAAAAATTGTATAATTAATCATAATATTACACACAATTTGGATTTCATACAAAAGAATCAAAGCATAAATAATATATTCATGCATGAGAAAGCCTTAAAATTTGTAAAATTTTATTAGCATTATTCTTAAATAAAACATGATTTGAGCAATTAAATAAATATGCTTAAACATGTACGAATAATGGAAGTTTATAAGAATTAAATATATAAACACTTTAACACACAAGCCAAGTTGGCTTAGTAGAAGATGCAGCCTTTAATTGAACTTTGCCTATGGTTCAAACCTTATTAACAACATTTTTTTTTAAAACTCAAAAGGATTTCCAGCAAGCCCACTTTATACACAAAGCCCAAAATAAGGCTTGTGAAAATTTGAAAATAAAAGGCCACTTATAATGCAAATGATGTACAGTTAACACCCAAACAACTTTTATGTTAGCGCCTGCTTATTTGTTTTTTTTTTTTAAGCCATCTTCGTATGACTCCGAACTAATTAATAAAGGACCTTCATCCGTAAATAAAACATACATTTGATGTCCCATATATCACATAATACATTAAAACAAATGAAATGCCGATGACGCTTCTAAACAATGAAAAGGTCAAATCAAGAGATCTAAAAATCTGGAAAATTGAGATCATGATTGCAAATTTTCTGCGCATCGCAAAATTTTTTTAAGAATATAAAACTTGCGTAAAAATCAAGGCAGAGTGTAACCATGCTCGATACCAAATGAAAGACTTATATGTCAACTTGATCATGTTTATAATATGGAAACATGAAATGAACAGATTTTACATACCTCCACCATTGAATTCCTAAACTCCTTTATATTCAAAAAACCTCCAAAACTTTAAACTTTTCCCTCGCTTTACTCTCACTATTTGATGGTATTCTTAAATGAATTGCTTTTTCAAAGGAAGCAGTTAAAGAGATAATCTTGTATTATTTATGTATTCTCCATCACTAATCACGCCTTTAGAACTATCACCACTTTGAAATTCAAGTTTTAGAATTTCAAAAGTTCAAACGCTGACCACTTCCACCTCACAAGCATTTTACTAAAGTTGGAGAAGTGAGCTACAATGAGGAAACTTCCAGCTCTCTACTTTCAAGAGTAAGCAAATGTGTTTGAAATATGCAACCAAAAAACCAAGTTCGTTGGAACTCAAATAAACAAGTGCAAATATAAAACTTCGTAAAATCAAACACAAGCTAGAATAATATTGGTCAACTTAATGATCAGTGGAGATCAAGGGCATACTGGTGTATGAATAGCCTGCTATTCTGAACGGGAAGTTTGAATTTCATGAGCATCTTTCTTTCTTCCTGCATAAGGCAAATAAACTTATACATTTATTATTAATAGCCAAAAACTTCATAAGCTTTATAAACAAAAACAAAGAAATGAAATGAACTCAAATAAAGAAAGAAAGACTTATAGAAAGGTATGAGGTGTGTTGACTCAGAAGAAAATAAAGGGTATCGTGCAATTACAAATGAAAATATAATTCAATTACCTCAGTACAAAATAATCAAACTATTTTAGAGAGAGAAAAAAAGAAATGAATTAGGAGAGGTGAGAAACAGACTTGATAACTAAAGTCCATACCTGATTGAGAGTAAGGATGGGACAGAACTGATTAGTGTTTGCCCATTACCATATTTTGCATTCAGAAATAAGCTTCAACCTCGTTGCATGGTTAACTAATAAATCCAACATCTGCATCAACGCAGAGAGGACAAGGGCAATGTGGAGGCAAAAATCCTCGTTTTTAAGCACCAGTGCTTCAGAATCTGTGAAAATCCTCAGTATTGCAGGCACCCATCTAAGAACTGGAGGTTAGAAGATAGATGTGAAGGCAACGTGCTTGAGACACTGTAGGTCAAAGATCCAAAGTCAAACATTGAATGTTAAATCTATCCCTAAGCATAAGTAGGAAAGGACAGGAAGATGGTGATGACTTTGTACCTGTAAGGATTAGGGGCTGAATTGCTTTCTGCTTTTTTTTCTTTCCCACAATCTGTGATATACATTTCAATTTTCACTCATTGTACTTCAATCAATGAATATATTTCATATCTATCAGAATGAGGGGGATGTTGGCGATGTTGGGCCAATATTCTCCTTTATCCTTCAAGCACTTTTCTTTTATAATAGGGCAATAAAAGATATCAAGTGTTCTGAAGTGTTGAACAAGCTAAAGGAGGTGAGGTTAGGGCAATATGTAAAAACATGTATATGAGTGAAGAGAGGTGAGATTTTGGAGAGAAAGGGAAGCCAGGGATTCCATTTCAATGAGTTGAAGAGTGAGAGAATCTATTGTAGTTTTTTTAGAGAGGCAGGGTGAGGAGTTAGGGATGCCATTCTGTTGAGTTGTAAGGGAACGAGAGATGATGGAAACAGACGCTCTTCATCCGGAAAGAGCCATATCAGGAAACATGGCGCTAACAGTCAAGAAGAAAGAGGTGAGGATTGCTTAGGCCCACTCTGATATAGGCGTTTTTCAGATTCTCCCAGCAGTCAACAAGAGTGATGTTAGATTAGGGCCAAAACCCTCTCAAAGGAGGACTCGTGCGGACAATCCCTAATGCTCAACACTCGAAGAGATATGGGATTTCTCATTTCATGTGACAGTGATTTCCAGATTCTGACATTGCTCGATATCAAGTACAGTGAGGTTGGGGTGACGAAGCCTCTTGCTGGAAAGCACTCAGACCTTCACAATCAAGAATCATGAAAGCTCCTTGATGCTATTAAGGCATTCTGAGTTCTCAGATTTGGATACTCCAATCTAAATATTCAGAACTACAGATTGTTTGGGCACATGTTCTCTGACATCAACTCCAAGTTGGAGCAATACCAAATCCTGGAATCGCTTAGATTGAGTAACTCCTTTGGAAAGGACTTCAAAACCTCCACAATGACATGTATGCTCAAATTATTCAAGGCACATATTCTCATATTCATTCCCATTCCCTCTGCTACTGGTAGAGACTCTAAATTTTCACAATTGCTAATACTCAGGCTCTTGAGTGTGGTCGTAGCTCACCATTTGAAACATACGAGATGGACAACTAATAATCTCAGAATTCAAGGGCAGCACATACTGAGTTGTTGTAGTTATATTGACACAGGGAGGAGGCAGCCTTTAGGTCCCAGTCCTACCACCAGGCGTCTCAGCATTGGTGGCAACCCACCTCTAGAAATGTCTCCAGTTTGGGGCATCTCCACTTCTATCCTCCAGACGCATCACACTGATCTGCAATCCATTGAAGCAGCTTCTCAGTTCAGCACAGTCTTCTATCCTCAAAACTTTAAGATTGCAAAGTACCCTTGCTCCTCCCCACAAACATATCAGCCACACAATCCTTTGTATCACCAATTCTTGCAAGGCTACCAAGTGGCTCATACTTCAGACAGTTCAATCTTGATCCTTTTCAGCGCAGAGTGAGGACCTAAGATCAACCTCTGTCCTCAACATAGCCTCATCACATTCTTTAAATTTAGACTAAGCGGAGATGCAAGCTCTGGAAGTCCACACGCAATTCTGGACACTCTGACACATCAGCGTCTGCCAGGGATTGCAGGCATTTAAGCAATTCTCCCATCAACTGGACATTTTCTTGTACAAAACTTTTTAGGTTGGGAAATATACTGTTATATTTTCCTTCATCAAATTAGAATGAGACCAACTTTCCCATTCTGGCATATCCTCAAACCTCAATTCAGCTAAAGGATTGCAAAAGGATTCTTACACACACTCTCCGTAAAATTCAGCACCTATGCTTTTAACTTTTCTCCACATACCTTGGATGTGTATTGCAAGATTTCAAGAAATGGTAGTCCACCTATATGTAGTGGAATTGTAACAGAAGCATTTTTGCAATCACTTGAAACTAGGAAACTACCGTGAGAAACGAATCCCCTATCCAACTTGGAAATTTTGATCCACCATAGAATGCAATTATGAGCTTTTCCAAATTTTTATGAGGTTGTAAGGACTCCAAGACCTGCAACTCATCTAAACCATTTCGTGAATCCCAGAATTCATCATTCCACTCCATTATTATATCTACCATTTTTTGTTTATTTTTCAAATTAGCATCTCTTGCATCTTTAACATTCACTATCTCATGCAGCTTGGAAATAGAAAGCATTCCTTGGAGACTCGAGAGGTTCTTCAATTCTCCAATTCTTGACCCTCCACTTTTGCTGACAATAAATCTAGACAATGTTTGCAAAATTAGTGAGATTACACCTACTTGAAAGCTATAGTCCACTTGTATCAACAATCATCCAGATGCGAAGGTTTATTAGCTTTCCAATTCCTTTAGGCAATCTAATCAGTTTATTACAATCACGTAATATCAATGTCTGCAAATTATAAAGATCACTCACTGAATCGGGTAGATCTTTTATTGAACAATTAGAAAAATTAAGGTATCGAAGATGTTTTAACTTGCTGATTGAATCTGGCACCTCCCTTACCCATAATAGTCTCATAAAGATAATACCGTGCATCTCATTCCCGATAAGTTTGTGTAGCACCTTGGATATGCCGTCTCCCACCGACCTTGAATATTTTTGGCAATGCTACAAGACCGAAGATTCTTTACCTTACCAAAAACTTCAAATTTTCTAGCAATCTCAAAAGTTTGATGAATAAAAGATGAATGATGAGCTCTTTCAGAAATAGTATGTTTCTCATTGTTTTCTAATTTATCCTCCAAATTGAAACATGCGTCTCCAGCAACAAGTTGCGCAAGATCATGAACAAGGTCATGCATCACAAATTGTGATGATTTACAATTTGATTGTTGAAAGAATATTCTTGCTAATAATTCATGAAAGTTCGTTCTTGTCTCCTCCATCTCATTCACCATCCTTTCAATTGGCCTAAGAACCCCTCCATCCACAGTAACGCCGTCATCCACAACGAATTCATAATCCTTTGGAAATATAGAGCAATAAAAAAGCAAACAGTATGTTCAATGAGGAAGTGGTAACCTCATTTGAAACTGAAGGATCACTGTTATTCTCTTCGAAGTCCTTTTTTTCAGTATATCATGCGTCATCATTTTGTGCGCAACATTCCTCAAGGCTTTTACGTAAAGTGACCCTTGCACTTTCACTATTTCTTCACCAACAACTTTCGGGCGAGGGTGATTATCAAAAATCTCTTGTACCCCTAAACTAGCACAGTAAAGACAAGCATAAATAATGGATAACTCCTGAGGGGCGCTGGAAGGATACTGTTGTTCTCTTCTGGTAGAGTCCCATATTTACAGCTTCAGTATATCCTCCCATGCATCATCATTTCATTCAGTTTTGTGCACAACATTCCTCACAAGGCTTTTGGCCAGGTAGCCTTGCACTTTTTCACTATTTCTTCTGTAACTCAGGCAGGGTGATCCTCTCTTGTACCTAATGCTTGCTGTGCAAACAAAGACAAGCACTCATCATTGGATGCTTTGGGGGATGGCTGGGGAGAAAGCTGCTCCTATGGCTGATACAACCTTGATTTTACGAGTTGACAGCCAACCCTGCTACCTTTGCTCAGTCCTCAATGGAGTGTACAAAATATCCCATTTATCACAATTCTGATTCCAAACATCATCTAGAACAAGCAGAAACATTTTTCCACAGAGACCCTCTTTCAATTTGACTTGAAGCTGGTTGAGATCAAGCTGGTTTAGATCCTTGACGTTAGATATATCAGAAGCAACAGACTGAAGAATTGTCCTGGTTACCCTCAAAACATCAAAATCATCAGAGACACAAGCCCAAACTCTCAGATCAAAATGACTCTCCACTTTGTATGTGTTGTTGATAATAGAACAGAAATGGTTTGCCCGCCTCCCATGCCAATAATGCAGAATGACACGAACTATCATCTTGGCTCTGATCATGATTTAACAAGTCGACTATGGCTACCTGCTATCTGTTTCCTTCCACAAACACAGATTCATCTATCAAACAAATTGGTGACATTATTTCTTCTTTCTTGGTGGACCTTTTCCCAGAATTTTTGTTGTTAAGAGCAGATCATTTTGCTGAGCCTTGAAATATATTGCAATCTATGGAAGTGATGTCCTCAATCTTGAGGGTCCTCATACTTCATTGAACTTAACAGCAGTTGGGTGAAACTAATTACAACAAGAAGGGATGTCTAAGTACCTTACTGAACTCTTAGATTGAGTTTCCTTATCTGCATTCTTAGCTGATGTGAAGTCAGTCAGAGTTTGTCCTCCCATCGTAAGCCAAATTTCTGGGGTCGTCGAGCCACATCACCTCTTGCAGGCTGGTTGGCTGCTTCTCCTCGGCATCATCCAACACTGCATGAATTTCAACAGTGTATTCTCCTGTTGATATCAGCAAGGACTTGCTCTTGACAGACAAAGTGGAGCAATTCAGAGGAGCTCAACTTGTCAAAAAGAGTCAAGAAGACTTGCATTTGCAGAGCGGCGAGGGCTAGGCAGGGGAAATGGAAGAAGGAGTGTCTTGTGCCGGTAACACTGGTGAATAGCATTGGGAAGTGGTGAGGGGCTTGGTCTTGAGCAGTGTGTCAAATTAATTAATCTACGGCTGAGATCCTCGATCAGATTACGGACCATGTTAGCGTACTGCAACTGTATTATGAACATGGTACCTTTACTCTTAGATCTTACCATTTTGGGCTTTGGACTTATTTGGTTTTTTTTTTTTTAATTCAAATTACTAAAATAGTTTGAAACGAAAAAAATGTCTAAGCTAATGAGTTAACATAATAATACCAATGAATCTATTCCTGAAACATTGAAGTTTTTAAAGTTAATATTATAGTCATCACGGCATTAATTTAAAAAATCAATATCATAGTTACTAACAGTGCATTATTCTTCCTGACTAGTTGTGCAAATATTTTTATTTTTCAAATTATTTTAATAAAAAAAATTTATAAAAAAAAAACTAAATAAGCCCAAAACTCTATAATTTATGCAATTCCAGTTTTATTACTGGTAGTCCACAACTGGCGCTATCTCCATTGAACTTTTTTTTTTTGAAAGATCTCCATTGAACTTTTTAATGTGTGCACATTGGGTTTTCACTTTTCATCACTACAATCTATATCAATATCTACCCTTTTCCCATCTAGATTAATTTTCGAAAAGCTGAGGAGAAAAATAAATTGAAATTTTTTAAGTGTTTATTGGTTCAGCCGATAGCCGATAACTGGTCCTAGTAACTAATGTTGATAGTTAATAGCTAATTGTAAATTACTGTTTGGTAAACTATTTGATTATAAATAACTAATTGAAGATTAATATACTTATATTGACATGAAAGTCCCATATAATCTTTTTTTTTCTTAATGTTTCAGTTGCAAGCCTTTGTTTTCATACTATCACAAATTTCAAATGTATAAATTCTTTTGCTAGCATCCAAGTCCCATACTCTTTCATCCATTGTGTATTTGGGTTATTTTTGTGAAATCGTTTTCATGCCATATGTATATTATCATTATTCAATAGAAATTATCTTATATTCATTAGCAAACAGGTTCTAGATTTTTCTAATTTAGTTCTCACTAGCCTAGGTAGTTTGAAGCTACAATATTAGACAACTTTATCCTGGATTTATAAGCTTCTAATTAAGTTTGTCATTTTTAACTCCCATGCAAGAATTACAGGTAAGTAAACAGAAACACCAATTTTATTTTATTTTTCTCTTAGCTGGATTTGAAGCTATTAGACATCTTTTTTGGATTGTTGGCTTCAAAAAGTTCTAGTCATTTTTAACTCCTTTGAAAGAATTACAGGTAAATAAACACATTTACCAAAGACAAGATATAGTTGATTACTGGAGTAATTGCAATTTGATGTTTTTTTAGTCTACCAAGCATATGTATTGATCTTCACTTATTTGCTTCTATTAATCAACCAATAGTTCTCTTTGTGTTTATGGTTTCAAGTGAATTGTGTCATTGCCCCTTCATCCTCTAAAACAACCAAGTTTAGGACACAAGTAATGGACATCTTTGAAACAAGGAAATAAAATATACACCAATATTTACCTGTAAAACGCTCCAAAAATGAGGGGAAAACTAGATGAAGATATGATAAGTAATCCACAATACTACACTATCACAATTTTCATTTTAAGAGAAATGGAAAAACGTTAGAAAATATAGATACTCAAGTTACCAAACCAGTTGCAAAAACATTGATTACAATTGTCTAGAAACAAGCTTCAAACTTCTTATAATATACACTTGTAAGTGCCAAAATCAGATACAGTAGATTTTGCTTCAGCCGCTAAAACTGTAAAAAGCAATCCTCTGTCATCCTTTGAGTTGAGTTCTTCTCGAAGAGCCAAAAGCCTCAAAATTCCCTCTTTTCTAGCCCATCAACTATGGAAATAAATCATTGTATGGTGTGCCAACCAACACTGTAGCAAGTACAGAACAGAAAAAAAAAAAAAAATTAGCGTTAGCATGAATTAAAGCGTAATACCGAGTAGAAATGTACCTACTCTAACGCATTACAAATATGAAAGTGCCAAGTGATTGTGAGCGGTATGTTGCCTCAATGTGAAATGCCCCTTCAACAACAAAATAATGAACTACAACAGCTTTGTCTTGATTCTAAAGATTGTTGAGGGTGAAGTAAGTGTCTCATCGATACAACAAGGACGGAAACTTCAGAAAGAGTACTAGTGAAATTATAACCCAAGAGCAATTGATGGTGATGGGACACAAATTAAATAAAAATCATAACTTGCATAGAATAGAAAACTATCGAGTTTGATCAACAATCAGAAAAGAAAACTACAAACTACGATTGAGGTTAAAAATATACCATAATTGAATGAGGTTAGATAAATCTATATTAGATCTCAAGCACTGTGTGCAAATAGCCACGAAGAGGCAATATATAGTCGATTCCTAGTTGAGTTTTCTTTGTATTAACAAGTGTTTATAGATTATGAGAGATCTAATGAAAATCGTATTTAGAAAAGGTCAGCTCTCGAAGGGATTTGGTGAGATTTCTCATTTGATTAGAGGCAGGGATTTTAGATTCTGACAAGGAGAAGTATGTGCGCAGTAGTGTGAGGGTTGGTGGACCAAGCCTGTTGCTGGAAAGCACTCCAAGACCCCACAGTCAGTTGTTTCCAGATTCCTTGAGGCTGTGACAGTCTGGTAGGGTTTTCAGATTTGGATAAATGATACCGATAAAAATTCTGAGAGCTGAAGTGTATGTTCTCTGATATCGACTCCAAGCTGAAGCAAAACCAAATCTCAAGTCTGTTACAAAAACAGTAAGCATAATTGAACGAACAAATATCATAACAAATAACAAAAAATAAAATTATAAATATAATAATAAGCACATTTGCTAAACAAATCTACGATCTTTAGATTCGAGGCCTGTGTTCCACAGATTGTCCTTAAGGCCAATTGACTCCACACAATGCTTGTTTCAATTGCAACGTTCATCTCTGAGGATACAACGAATCAACAAGAATTTCGGATAAGGCACCTCCAACAAACCTTAGAAACACTTTTACTCTATCATTCACACTAACAAGTTTCTTTGTAATATTATATGTAAACACAAGCGAAAAACTCATTTACAAACACACGGTTGTATATAGGCTGAAAACAAAGGTTCTGAAAAATATTATTAAAAACATTTAATAGCAATTTAAGGTCATTTAAAATGCAAAAAAAACTGAAAATTAAATATACACTTCATTCACTTATTATAATTGATTTAAGCAGTTTACAAAACGTTTTTAAGAATCCAACAATCCTCGCAGATAATCTCAAAACCACGAACTCGACCTTGGTGATAAAAAGCTCTCACGGTTGAACCTACAAAAGGATAGTAGGTTTTATCCTTTGAACCTTCCCTTATAAGAATATATTTACTTGACTAACTCAAGGTAGACGCGATGTCCTTGAACCTCTTTGTTGTTTATGTAAATGATGATATATATCACACTGGACTCCTCCCTGGCATTCTTAATTCTCTTTACATTATGTCCATTTGGCCATAGGCATCTTCCACAGTTAAGAGTTTCTAAGAATTGTGTCGATACAATTCTCCTTTGGCTTAAACCCCTCTTCTCTCACATAGGTGATTCTCTTTAATTATGAGTATCCTCGATACTCCCCGGTTCCAGCGCATTAGAATCATTAAAAGCATAGCTTAACCTCATCTCCAACAACTATCACTGTTTCATCATAGGAATGGTCAGGAGATTAAACCCCCACAGTGATCCAAACCAGTCTTTATATTTAGGTTGTCCCTTTGAACCTGGATCTTGGGATCTCCAATCAACTAGGTTGGAGTTTCATACATATCAACTTCCATTTGACGAAACAGTCTGCTCTCAGTGACTCAAATAATTCTCTATTCAACCCTTTGGTTAGAGGATGTAATGTTATCTTTGACTTTACATAGTCCAACAAAAATAACTACGATTGAATTAATTGTCTAGCGGTGTAATAACGTCTTCGACGTATGTCGAGACTTGATTCTCGTATATATTTTGTGCCTTGCTATGTGATTAGTATCTGATGATGCTTATAAATGCACAGGTTTTATACCTGAGAATGCCCTCTATGAAATGGCGTAGCCATTCAGCCTCTTCACCGCTTTTATCTAAAGTAATAAACTTCCAGTTCCATTGTGCGCTCCCGGGCTATAGGTTCGTTCGAGAGGACTCCATGATCTTGTGCACCTACTAGCGAACACACTGTAGTTGACTTCGATTTTTTAGCATCAGATATCCAGTTCGCATCACAGTATCTTTCTAGTACTGCTGGATATCTAGTATAGTGTAGTCCATAGTCATGGTATATCTCAGTATCTTAATACTCTTATAATTCACACCCGATATCCCATTTGAGTTACTAGGTGTGTATCTTTATTTTTGGTTTTACCTGCTGCTTGTGTAGGCTATATCTAGTCTTGTACAACTTATTAAGTACATCGGACTTCAGTCTATCTAGAATACTCAATTGAGATACACTCTCACCTTTATTTTTAGACAATGAAGATTTACACATATAGGGAGTCCTTGCCACCGAAAGTCATCTTTCTGCCCGAACTTATTCCATTATTTTATCCACATAATGTGTTTGACTAAGAACTAGTCCATCAAAGGTTCTTAAGATTTTAACCCCTAAAATCACATCAGCAAGTCCCATAACTTTCATGTCAAACCTTGTGTTTAACATAGCCTTGGTAGTTGACATTTATCATCACTACCTGTGTGGAAACATGTCATCGACATACAAATACGATTATACGTAGCCATTTTTGTATCTTTGACATATCTGTTGGACTTATCGCACTCATTGATTTTTAAAATCATTGGCGATAACACTATCAAACTTTTGATGCTAGTGTTTTGGTGCTTGCTTTTGGAAATCAGGACTTCTGGTAACTGCAAATTTCTTTTCCTATCTTGGAGATATAAAACCCTTAGGTTGCTCCATGTAGATCTCTTCATCTAGATCCCCATTAAGAAATGAAGTTTTTACATCCATTTGATGAACTTCAAGAAGAAGGAAGTATAATGTGCTGAATTACAAGTATGTTCCTTATTCTGGAATTTATTCTGGAATCATAGGAGAATAACAAGTATCAAAGTAATCAAAGACCTTCCTTTTGTTTGTAACCTTTAATTACAAGTCTTGCCTTGAACTTATCAATTTCATCTTGCTTTCATTTTCTTTTTGAAAATCCACTTGCTATCAGTGGTTTACTACCGGCGGGGAGGAAGATCAAAAGCCAGTTTCCCAAAGCCATGATTATGTAAGATGGAATCGTTTGTGATGGTTTCTTTCTGCAAGACATACGGAGAGTTCATGACTTCTTGGAAAGCTTTTTGGGGTTATTTTCCGGCAAATAAGTAGGAAATGCGGACTACAAAGATTTTTTATCTTATTATCCTTGCCTCGATCTAGGTTCATCTTCCAACCTCTTGTTCTTGGTTTTGGTCACGACTAACATCTTCATTCATAGTCTCATCTGGTGACAGATAGAACTTGGTCCCTCGGCGGACTTGCCAGAAAAAATGTGTTCAAAAGATCAGCGTATTCTGATTCATTATCATATTTTTGTGTATATCAAAGTTTCATACTTATACACTAGAAATAGATAAAGCACCTCTGTTTTTGTGTATAGCCTATGAAAATGCAATCAACGGTTTTTAGACTATTTCACCTTCTTAGGTGTGAGTACTTGATTAGTGCAAAGTGCTATTTTGAGCTATCGAAGATAGGTTTGAGTGCTTTTTGCATACTAATCATATCGATTAAACGATTGGCGTGTGTAGGTCACTTGTTACCATTGATGCCATTTGGTTGTTTTACAGTGATTTTGCGGTTTTTTGAATACCTCGGTCATTTAGTTCAAGTCGATGTTAGATATATACCAAATCTCTTTGAGGAATCCACGGTATTGCCATAGTAAAAAATGAAGAATGTGAGAGTGGATTATTGAAGGAAAATGGGATGCGATAACAAAAGGGAATCTGATGAGCAAGAAGTGGGCGGGGAGCAATCGAGAAATTTCTCTATGATTCTTGAAAATTTATTTGAGTTATAGGAAATTGCAATCATAATGAAAATTTCGCAATCTAACAAGTGAGAATTTTAAACCTGTTGTGAAATTTTCTTTAGCTATACTTATTCTGTGCCTAACAGAAAAATTATTCATTATCTCACAATAATTATTAGGCTAATGAAATTTAAACAACTAGCGAAATTCTGTTTGTTGATATTAGCAAATTTCTCCAATTCATCTGCAATGAATTTAGCTGGGCCCAGCGGTGGCTAAACAGTGAATTTTAGCTATGCTAAGCGAATCTTCACTGCCATAAGCGAAATTCTACATGATTTTATTATAACGATGCCAACGACTTCGTTTTGGTGTGCCACCACCATCCTTTGTAAAAAGCCTTGATATTTGAGCATTTTTGGTATTTCCTGAGTGGGTTGGCTATATAAGCCAACATAAATTTTGTAAGCTTTAACTTTAATAATCTTCGGTCTGAGCCCAGTGACTTTTCATTTTTGCTCTCTTCTCTCCTCTTTCTCTTTATTTTCTGTTTGCCGAACACTCTCTCACGAGGATATGACTCAGAGGAATATTTATTCGTCTTGAAGAGGAAAGCCCTTTAGTGAATGTTTGAAGGAAGGTAAAAACAACATCCTCTATGTTTCCATATAGCGCATTGTTCTCTTTTCTCTTGTTTGTATATCACTTTTTTAGGTTTGAATCAGCATCTTACACAGTGTAGCGATGCTTAGCGGCTTTCAAGGTTCGGTGGATGCTTACTTTTAGATCCAGCGATGCGTTAGTTGTCATTATATGGCGCTCTGTGAGTTAGATCCGATGTTTTTGCTTGTTTTGAAACATTAAGGGGTAACAAATGCTATATATTAGAAAGAAATGATTTAGGGTTTGATTTTAATCTGTATGTAGTCTCAGGTTAGTATTTATATGTGTAATTGCAAATGCGAGAGAAAAAGACCCAGAGGACATGTGTGGTGCATGGCCCTCTGCCGATGGCCCAAAGCCAAGGGTTCTATTTTACATTTAGTTTGCTTTGAGTTCTGAAACCTTGGCCCATTTGTTTGCAGGCAACAAAAATCCAAATTTAATTCCACCGGTTTGATTTCACTCAAAATCATTTATGCAGAAAAAGCCCATCCGTGTTCGACTACCGAACCTTTATATTGCGTAACTTGACTGCTGGCGTAGAGCTTAGTGTAAAATTTTGTTGATTAGGATCACATGCGCCCAGCACGAATCAAATATAGCATAGTGGGGATGGTACCTAAGTGCATCACGAGGGGCTGTGGAACACTTGTGGTCTCATCACAGTTCACAGTGAATTCTCACTTTGTGTCATTTTTTTATTTATAGTAAGTTTTTAGTTTCATTTGTAGCGTTAAAAAAAAAAGCGATCTGACGGTCGTTTGTGTTGTTTTTGTGTTGCCTGTTTTTAGTACAGGAATGTTCTCGGTGGATTAGAAACCCAGAAGCGAGGCTACTTAAGTCAATCTCCCTCGAAACTTGGATTGAACTTGGTGTAGACGAATGTAACACTTAGAGAAGCAATGCGGTCTGGTACCACATGGAGAGGGGAACTTCAGAGGATACATGTGTGAGAATTTATAGAAACCTTGAGGATCGACAACCACTGGAGAGAAATCCAAACCCACGTAGATCCATGAGGATTATGAGACCAATGGATGAGTGCACCCTCCACCACATGGTGCCTCATGTGAGTATACCTCAACTCTCAATACCTCGTACCCTGATTAATTTACTCCCATTGACGAAGCAATTCTAGACCTTACCGGATGGTGGATGACTTTGTGGAAGAGAATAGGAGATTAATGCCCATTGAATCGAAAATTGTCTTGGGAAGACAATTTGAGCAAAAGTAAGATGGGCTGAAAAATGGCCCATGAGCATAAATGGATTGACCTGAGATTCCCACTTTAGAAGACACAATCAATCTCGAGGCATTGTCCACGGAGGGAAGAGTGCCAAAGTGACACCAGCCGGAGGCAGTCAACACTTGACCACCGCGAGGTGCTTATGGGGATATTATTGAGATTATGCGGGAAGGTGTTTGAATCTGAATGCATGTGTATTGTTGTTTTCCCAGGGAGAAGAAGAAGAAATCTTTCCTTTATAGAAGTGAGGAGGCGGTGAGGCAGCGGTGGAAGTGCCTGCCTAAAAAGTGTCAGCGCTTGATTCCTTGAAAATAGACTACTTGCCCTTTGCCCGAGCCCTTTAAATGCTTGTGCCCGGTAGCCCCCTCAGCGACCAAGTGTATGTATCTGCCTTTGCTGACCCGATCTGACCTACAAAACCCACCGAAGCACCCACCACAGGCCATACCATCACTTGCTTGTGTTTGCGAACGCATTAGGAAATTGGTGTGTACAAGCCTCTTGCCACTACATCGAGACACAACGAAGGCGCCTACATTGCATGTACGGTGGTTGGTTCGAATTGGACCGGATTTGCGCTCAGAACCTCGACTATTTCTAAGCTCCATGTGTCGGTTCCAACGCCTCTTGGGATATCTTTGACCATTTGCCAGCCCGGATCAACGACGTATACACCACCCACGAAATTAACGGTGGCCGCGCTCACTTCCTAGCTTTTCAATCTGAAGGAGACACGGTTACTGGTTGGGGAAAAAGTTAAGAGTTAGGGGTAATCTCATTTTGTTTTTGGCTATTAGCGCTTGCACTTATTTTGTATAGGATTGTTTCTTGAGTGTAGAGTATTAGCCAATAGTAGGCAGTGGTCTTTTTGTTGTGTTTCTGCTCTTACCTTTAGTTGATTCAGTTGACCATATCTTCTGTGAGTGATAGAACAATTTATGCGTGATTTGGTTTTGAGTATTCAGGCTTCGTAATCAACCTTGAACTTTTCCCCTTGACCTAATCCACACCTTGCCTCAGTTATACGATAGGTTGAAGCTATATGCCTCTTTCTCATACAAAACCGACCTTAAATTTGTTGACGACCATGTGGAGTTTGTGTTTTGTGTATGAAGACCAATGTAGTCTTCCGAAATATACAAAAAAAAAAGAAAGAATAATAAAAATAGTGCTTGCCTTGAAACAGAACACGGTGAGGGGTATATGGTAACCTTTAAATGCCACTAAATAGTACTTAGTTGGTTAGAATCTTGACTTTTATGTTAGATTACATGGGTGAATGGTCGAGAGTTTAGTGTTGTAGTTAGTAATTCTCCGAAGTCATTCGGATCAGGGGTGAAACCTACGAGGAGTTTGTAGTCAGTGATCCTTTTGGCAATGCCCCTAAACCTTGTAGTGGTTGGGAGGTCTATTCGGTGGACCCAGATTACACGGACTTTGGTGAAGTCGAGTTTTATGGCATTTTCTATCTGATATGTCGAATAAAGAAATAAGTGTGTAGCTAATCCTATTTAGGTTGTTCAGGTTAAGGCCATGGAATTAGCTAAGGTTGGGGGGAGGAATAAATTTTGCAATTTATTGTGGCTCGATCACAGTTACGATAGGAATCATTAAGATTTTGGTGAAGTGGGGTTGATTTCCTAGGATCCAGATGTTGGCCTATTACTTGTTCTTATATGGTTTACGTTCTCTCATGTCGGTTTTTCTAGCAGTTGCCAATTGTTCATTTAAAGGTAATGTTTGTATACACTTTTGAACCATATATATACTTTTGTAAAAAATCAAACATGCGCCCATTATTGTTTAGCATTGCTAAGGGACTAACAACGTGTCGGTTGGGGTGTGATTAGTGCCCAAAGTGCTATTTTGAGCCACAAGATGAGTTTGAGTGCTTTATGAGTACTAATCATATCAATTAAGCCAATTGACATGTGTGGGTCCATAGTACACACCATTGATGCCATTTCGAGTTTGTTTTGGCATTTGATTTTGGGGTTTTTGAAGATACCTCGGTCATTTGGTTCAAGTCGATGTTAAGATATATGCAATCAGAGGAATGCCAGATTTACCACGTAAAAATATGAAGAATGTGAAGTGGATTATTGAATAGGATGTACCATTAGCAAAGAGAGGGATACATTGAGCAAGAGAAGTGAGCAGAAAGATCCCAAAGGGCTACCTATAGTTGCTAGAAATTTATTTGGGATTATTTCTCAATCATATGATGCAATCCTAATGAAATTGAGAATTTTAAGCTAATTGTAAATTTGTATGCAGCAAATTCATCTGTAGAAAATTTGCAATTTCGCTATCTCAATAATTTCGCTAAATTTAGTGAAATTCGTGTCTATCCTTGTTGATAAGCGAAATTCTCAATTTAGTATCTCTCACGTAATTTAAGCTAGAAATTTGTGAACCGTAGACTGGTGAATTTTAAGCTATCTTTATGAAATCTTGCATAAGCGAAATTCACATATGTTTTTGTATGCTTGAGTGCCCAAGCGACTACGTTTTGGTGTATTACCACCTTGTCCTTTGTAATAATTTAGGCATTTTGTTATTTCACACAGGTTGGCTATATAAACTGACTTATAAATTTTAACCATAGCTTTGTTTGATGCATTGACTTTCATTTTGCTCTACTTCTACCTCTTATGTGTATTTTCTCAGTGCCAAACACTCTCGGGGATGACAGCTCGAGGATGTTTGTGAATCTTCCTCCTTGAAGAGGAAGGCCGCTGGTGAATGTTTGAAGGTAAAACCTTGTCTCATGTGTTTTCACGCAAGCATTTGTTCTCTCTTTTCTAATTTCGTATATCACTTTTAGGTTTTGAATCTTTGTGATGTACTGCGGTGGCCCCGGTGCCAGCCTTTCAAGGAAGGTTAGGTGGATGCTACTTTTAGATCCAGCGATGCCCACAGTATTGTCATTATGAAATCTCTGTAGTTGAATCGATGATTGTTTTAATAATTTTTTGAAACAGTAAGGAGTAACAATGCTATATAATGAAGAAATGATTTTAGGGTTTAGAGTTTTAATCATATGAAAGTCGTTGGAAAATATATGTCTATAATAATAATTTGATCTTGAAGAAACGTGGACATGTGGATTGCCTTAAACCTAAGCAGTGGCAGCACAAAGGAGTTCTATTTACATTTTAGTTTATTTCTTTTCGGTTGCAAACCACGAACCCTTGTTTTTACCCGAACCTTAAAAATCAAATTTAATTCACCGGTTTTGATTTCACTCAAATCATTTGTCTGAAGAAAACCCATCCAGTATTCCGACCTAATTACTTATATTGGTAGCTGACTACGTGATGGGAGAACAAGTATATTTTGTTGATTCAGGATCACCTCTCTTGTGGCTTGATCGATCTTTGCACCTCTTTGCGAACACCGTCGTAGGTATTTATAGGAAGGTTGTCTTCCTTTCCAAAGCTGTGTATTGCATTCATCATTTCTTTCAAGTGATTTTCTGCTTTTCACAAAACCCACACCATTGATGAGGGTGACTGTTGAAGTGACTTCATATCTAATTTACATTAAATCTTGTGAGTAATATATGCGGTTTGGAAATGATAACCTTGTCATTTGCCTCGACCACAGGTATGTTTGATATCAGCTGGAATGTGGGAATATGATTTAAGTTAATTAATCTCTTTAGAGAACCATAATTATATACCAATCTCTGCCATAAATTGGAAGACTGAGAGCAACAAAGAAGCATTTGTTTTATTCATAATTTTAAAACTCTCAGTCATTACATTTAATTTGAAAAAAGCCCGTTACTGATTATGTCTTCCACACAAAACGTCACGACTTTGACAAACGACCTTGTCATTGTCGAACACCATCCTAAATCGCTGCTTGTTTTTGTAATAGTGAACGAGCTTGAGATTCTTCTGCGTTTAAACACCTCTAGCACATTGTTTGATATTGGGTTTTTCAGTCATCTTCAAGATCACCTCTCATGCCCTTCGATCTTGGATATTAAATTAATATGGTAACTCCACGTATCAAGCGGAATTGAGGAAGTAGAACATATTCTTGTTACAGGCAAGCATGGCGGAGTTTACTAAGTATGGGTCGCAACATTCAGAGTTACCCACAGCCCAGTTAACCACTCTGGGCTTTTGAAGGCCAGTAGCTTGAAGATTCAAGTCATCGATCTCTTGTTTGATTTGTTCTGTGACCATATGCCTTTGTTCTTATTCTTACGTGATCTACAATCAAACACATGACCCATCTTATCTGAATTGAGCTTGGCCTGTAGATTTCTATTTATTTGATATTCATATTTTGGTCCTAAATTGGACCCTTTGCTTGTCTTCTTTTTAAACTTGGGCTTTGACCATGCTCCATTACCATTATCTTTAACTCAGTGAGATGAAACCCTCTTCTCAAAGCGCCTATTGTCTTCTTTAATTCAGTCTAACAATTAGTTCTTGACGTTCATCTCCTTTAAACATGTTTGAGGTGGTTCTTTGAAGTCCTTTGTCTGGGTGGTAGCTTCTCAATGATGTGACTAACCAGAAAGGCTCGCTCCACAATCATCCTTCAAGAGCTGGAATTTCATCACGAGATCACTTGGATCTGGGCTGGCTCTTAGGACTTTTGAGTCCACCATTTTATAATCTAGGAGGCAGGCCACCCACAATTTGTATTGGCATCCTGGTTTATATTTCTTGTCTAGAAGACCCCTGATTCTTTATTGATTTCTTCATATACATTGTGTAGTTGATTAAACATTCAGCACATAAGTGAAACACAAATAATGTGAAACTTTCCACATCAACGCCGCAGAGGGAATCTTTTATGTCTTCATTTGCTTTGGTGGATCCTGGTCGAAACCTCTTAAGGTTAGAGGTAGTCAAATGAAATCATCTTTATTGCCTCTTGGGAATTCAAACCATTGGTGCCGAAATCTCTATAATTCATTCAGGAACAAATGCAGTCGAAATAGGCTTTCGTCTTGCGATCCACCTGATTAAGTGACCTTTGTACCTCGGGGATAGTCCTTGCCTCCATTTAGCTGTTTTTGTTGCTAAATAGAAACTGACCAATTTATTGCTTTAAAAATTGCAACAAGCTCTCTCTCTCTCTCTCTCTCTCTCTCTCTCTCTCTCTCTCTCTCTCTCTCTCTCTCTCTCTTTATATATATATATATATATATATATATATATATATATATATATATATACCTATATATATATATATATATATATATATATATATATGCTCTCTCTCTTCCTTGATATATCAACCATGCCCATCATCTTCACCATGTCGGTCGCGCTTCAAAATGACACGCCAGCTGCCTGCTGGCCCATGCGCGCCCAGCCGCCACTCTTACCTGAGCCACTCATGACTCTTTAAGCCCACCGCATTCGGGCCAGGCCCGACTGGCAGAGCCCGACCCGTTTTACAGTTAAGGCGCTGGTTTAGGCCAGGCGGCAATGCGATTAGGCCACCGTTTCAGGCGGATGTGGTGTCAAATGCTTGACTCAGAAGGGGGCCGGTGAATCCTGAAGATATTCCGATGATAGGGGATTTACACTTATATATGTTTCTAGGAATTGCAGTTTACATCGGAAAGAAAGTAGATTTGGCCATTAAAGTTTTGCTTGGAAAGACTCACATTTTTGGGGCACCACTGTCATATGGCTCGAAGGCTGAGACTAAAGGTTGAAGACTCAACTAAGAGCCTGTTGGACAAGGATTCTAAATCCAACCTAGTGTTACGTGAGTGCGCCGATTTTGTTTTTCAAAAAGAAAGATGACACTCTTCGGATGTGCATTGATTATACAAGAGCAAATAGTGTAGTAAAGAATAAATTTATGTTGTGAGAATAGAAGATCTTTTGATCGGTTGAAAGGAAAGTGTCTTTCTAAGATAGACTTGCGATCAGGATATTATCAACTTTGGGTGAAAGGTTGTTGATGTCGAACAGCTTTTAGGGCCCGATATAGTCCATTATGAGTTTTTAGTAATGCCATTTTGGGTTGACTAATTACATCGCCGCATTCATGGGCTTGATGAATGATATTCCACCATATTTGGACTAGTTTGTAGTGGTATTCTGCAGATGATATTTGGTGTATTCTAAGAATGCTGGGAGCATGAACAACATTTGAAGATAGTGTTGCAGTTAGAGAAAAAGTTGTTTACAAAGTTAGTAAATGATTTTTGGCTTAAGGAGTGTTTCCTAGGCCATGTGTATGAAATTATTAGAGACCAATGCAAGATTGACGATTATGGTGCAGGAAGAGTGCCTCGAAATGTTATAGGGTGAGAAGTTTCTTGGGTTTATTGGATGTTATCAGCGGTTTATGAGGATTCTCCGTCTAGCATCTACACGCACTAAGTTGCTCAGGAAGTGGGTGAGTTTGAATGGGATGACCAGTATCACATTTAAGTTTTTTGATTAAAGAAATACAGATATGTTTACGGTGTTGACTCGCCTCTCAAGTAAAGAATATGTTTTGTATAGTGATGCTTCAAAGATAGGCTTAGGATGTGTATTGATGAAAGATGGAAAAGTAATAGTAATAAAATGCCTCTATAGATCTGAGTTAGCAGCGGTAAGTGTTACCTTGAAAATATTGTATTATATGGTGAAAAATGCAGAATCTTATACATATCATAAGAGTCTAAGTAATAATATAAGTATCTGTTAACTCATAAGGGAGTGAACAGGGCAATCGGGGTGCTAGGGTATTAAAGTTTACGGTATAATTCGTTCACCACCCCAAAAGCTAATGTGGTATGGAAATGCTTTAAGTAGGAAACAGTTTTATGTTTTGTCCTTGAAATATACTATGCATGAGATTTGCATCGATGGGCTTTGTTAAATAATTAAGAGTTATCCTGAGTTAGACGGATGATAATAAATATAGAGAAAAGAGCTGGTATCAAAGTTACACGAGTACAATTAATTATTGTGGAATAGAAGGACTAACTATTCTATAAAGATGATGAGGTTTGTATTACAGACGGATTAAAGAGTATCGAATGTCGAATTTGAAAAGTTGATGTACTTAAGCCCATAATCTGTATTCACTATGCATCTGGAGGTAACAAGATGTACCCGAGGATTTGAAACAATACTATTGGTGTGAGAATGAAAAGGATATAGTAGGTATGTATCCCAATGTCTGAATTATCCAACAAGCAAACAAAACATCGAAGTATCGTTGATCTTATTAAATCCCATCCAAATTCCTGATACGTGGAACTGACATTCACTATGGATTTTGAGTTTGGTTTCTCACGAAAAACATGATTCAGTGTGGGTAATCGTAGACAGACTTACAAAGTCTGCTCACTTCTTACCAATTCAGCTTGACTATTCCATGGATCAGTTAGCAGAGTTGTATGTGAATGAGATTGTTCGAGTGCATTGGATTCCACTTTCAATGGTCAATGCGATGCAATCCCTGATTTACATCAAGGTTTTGGAAGAATGCACAATTAGCTTTAGGTACTCCACTGAATTTTAGTACAGCCTTCCATCCACAAACAAATGGATAATCTGAAAGAGTGATTCAAGTGTTAGAAGACATGCTTCTGGGTTGTGTGCTAGATTTTCCTGGAAGTTGGGGTAGGTATATTTCCCTTATGGAATTTTCCTATAACAACAATTA
This sequence comes from Tetrastigma voinierianum, assembly GCA_016808115.1. Classification (NCBI taxonomy): domain Eukaryota; kingdom Viridiplantae; phylum Streptophyta; class Magnoliopsida; order Vitales; family Vitaceae; genus Tetrastigma; species Tetrastigma voinierianum. The sequence goes on from JAEQBH010003530.1 coordinate 50,149, forward strand.
TCGATTAAGTATTGGTACGGCCCCCTATAAAGCTTTGTATGGCAGGAAATGTAGAACCCCTGTATTCTGGACATACCTAAATGAGCATAAAGTAATTGGTCTTGACATAGTAAAGATGAAAGAAAAGTTGGATCATTCAACAAAAGGAGTTAAAAGTACATAGTGAAAGACAAAGTAGTGTATAAATCTGAAAAGAAAAAAGAAAAAAGATATAGAGTATCAAGTCAAGGATAAGGTCTTTTTGAAAGTATCGCCATGGAGGAAGATACTCCGGTTTGGAAAGAAAGAGAAAAATTAAATTCTGGGTTTACTCAGCCCCACGGACATTAGAAAAGAAATTAGACGTTAAGCTTATCATTTATGGCTCTCTTTCAAGGTTGGCCAAATTACATAATGTGTTCCATGTGTCAATGCTTCGAAAATATCGTTCTGATGAATCTCACATCTTGCAAAAACAAGATATACAAGTGCAATCAGACTTCTCTTTTGATGAAGAGCCAAAAGTCATTCTAGCTCATGAAGCGAAACAATTGCGAAACAAACAAGTCCATCGTAAAGGTGCTTTGGCAATACATAGTATGGAGGAAACAGCAGGAGTGGAGTCGACAATGAGGGCACAGTATCACCTTTTCAGGTCAGGTATGGTTTTGAAGAGCGAAATTCTTTTAAGGGAAGTTGTAGCTTTTAGGTGCTCTTACAATGAGTTTTATGACACGTTTAAGGTATAATATAAGTTAAGTGCATTTTTGAGTAAGTACTAAGTGTAAGAAAAAAGGTTAAAATGGTAATTTGAAAATTAAGGACTCCAAGGACATAAGTTAAAGAAGATTACATGTTCAAGTAGGAAAATGACCAAGTTGATTTGCAAATGAAAGAAAGATAAAGGACTAAAATGCAAGGGCTAAGAAAAATGAGGGCAAAATTCATTTAAAAAAAAAGGGTATTTAAGAGAAGATATTTTCTCATTTTAGCTTAGAGAGACCTAGGGCATACAGGTTGTGGGAGAAGAAGGAACCAAATTTTGGGTTTCCCTTCTCTTCAATTCTATGGAGTTCTACTTGATCAAGAGAGAAGAAAGCATGGCTAAGTGGAGGTTCCTAGAATCAGGTGTGGAACTCTCTATTTGTTAGTTGAAGTATCCTAACTCCTCTTTTATCTATGTTTGGAGTTGAGAAGGCCTAACTCTCATTATAAAGGTATTTTTGGTTGGTTTAAGTCAGTTTTGTGGTTGGTTATGAATTTGCTTTGTTTTGGTTGAATTTGTTAGGTTAAATAGGGCAAAAATGCCCATTTTTGTTTCCATCAGAGCACCTCTTGCGCCTGAATACTCTTTGTGTAAGACTAACTTGAACCTTCGGTGCATCTATCAATCTTGGCATTCCTAACCTTGGCAATCAATTTACCTATAATGCAATCTACACATGCATCAAAATCTAAGAAATCAAGATCTAGAAGAATCTCATCTTTAATTAATCTCTTCATTATCTGTCTAGAAATATGACCCAAACTCTTGTGTCAAAGAGTAGAAGACTTTTCATTCAATCTCAAACGTTTGAAGCTACTAATGGTATTAACATTAGGGTAGTAGAGCAAAGGCCAGAAATAGACAACCAATAAATGAATACCGATATAAATTAAATTTTCCACTTCAAAAAACTATGTCAAGTCTATACAAAATAAGTCTTGATATCAAATTTCTCTTGATCAGTCTGTATATCACATAACAATCTTTGTAATTCAAAAATTTCTGCCTACTGAAGTTAGCGTCTATGATTATTGAAAATCAACTTGGACTCTTTTCTGTCTCCATGTACACATAAACTCCCAAACTAGTTGAACTATTGCGTTTATCACAGCTTGGATAAATTGCAGCGTGAATAGTGCTTTTTACTATCTAACACCAAGTATCAAATGGCATGAATGATATTGGATTCAAACAAACATTCATCAATGATTATCGAGATAGCTCATTTTCCCATTCTTGTAATTAGTCAGTGGTTTTCATGATGGCAGAGAACAAATGAAAGCTCAAATATGAAGAATAAACAAGAGAGAAATGTCAAAAAATACACTTACTTAAAAAACAAAGGCAACTATAAAATTGCTCCATTCTTGACTTACCAAATGACCTGGTAATTCACAAAATGTTAAAATCTATAAAATACAAAAAAACTCATATCACAGTGAAGCAATTCATGATCGTCACAACCAAATATAAATTTCCCTATCGATGGGGTAGTAAAATTATAAGTTTTATGACATATTGAAATCTCTTCTTAACCGTTAATGTTTCTGATAGGGTAAATTTCCCACAAGGTTTTAATTTCGAGAAAATTTGAAACTTGATGCAACTTACTAATATTGATTTACTATTTCATTTATTTAAAATGAATGTCCCTTAAAATTTATGTTAATGGAAAATAAGTGGTTCAAAGAAAACAAGTAGTCCCAACCAAATTATCAAAAGTCAACCCATTGAGATGGAAGACTTACCTGACATGGACAATTTTCTAGCAAATGAGATCCAAATATGATGGTCCCAACTCTTTATGTTTTCAAAAATTTGAAGTGCAACGGAGTTATTTCCAGACCTTAAACTAACTAATTCCCCCAAAGCAGATGTTTATGGGATAACATACATCTCGATTATAGAGATTATAACATTAGAACCGTTCATACCTAATTGAATGATAATAAAACATTGATTTCCCTTTTTTTATTATTTAATCAAACACCCATAATCATCTCTTTAATAATTGCATATTGAATGATAATGGAATCTAGATATACAAATTCTATTACTAAACAGATTTGATTACTCTTCTTTTTTTTTTTCTTTTTATTATTTGATAGGGTTTGAAAAATAAGGCTCCATGGGCCCTCACCGAGGCCCGAAAGAGCCTAGCCTGAGGCTCACAGCAGGCCCACTCGCTAAGCCCTAAAGGAGAGGCATGCCCATTTAGGCTTGTCAGTCCTTTTAAATCATTCAAGCCTTTTGGTACCAACTCAGAATGAAGGTCCAATCCGCTCGGCCCAAAGGCTGATTATGGGAAGTCTCCCAAAGATAAGGGAAATAGAATATATTATCCTGCAAATCCAACAAAATCTCATCAATAAGGAAAGAAAGATAATAACAGATCATCATCAAGCGGATCCCCGATAGGAAAGAAGATATCGAATATTTGCTCTTTCTATATCCTTTGCAAATCGTCTGAGATAATAACAAAAATATCATCGATGGGAGCGAATCCACAGTACCATCACGTGGATTTGAACATCATAATACAAGGCCACCCCATCGGTGAAAGATGCCTTGGACTCATCGCATCACACATTGCCCCTAAATGACCTTTCTTTTCGGGAAGAAATGACTTGGGCATCGGAGCCACGGCGAAGCCAGCCAACCCCCTTCTTCTTTGTTTTAGACGTCTCTCTTGGCCCAGGCGATCCGGGAGCCTACGATCCTAACCCATCGGCAATCGAAGTCGAAGCCCAGCGAGCCCTGCCTCGGCCCGGTTCCGATTGAAAAAAGCACCGCCGATTGGCGCGTCTGCCCAGGAGCAGCGATTCCTATACAAATATCAGCGATTTCACGATTCACGATGGTATCGACTTCCGGAACCCGGCGAGACGGCGCTAATCCTCCAGGATGCGAGACGACGAGGCGCCACGGACAAGCGAGCCTCCGGCATATTTAGGCAATGCGAGCCCGGCCACGGGCGAGTGAAACACTCAGCACCTCACTAATCGCATCCCAATGGAAGAGTTAGAACAACTCACGGGCGGATCTGCTGCAGGAAGCGCGGCGAAGGTCATAACATTCCCTCTCGTGAGGGGCAACACAATCTCGACATTCCCCGAGGTGATGAAACAGAAGCAGAGTCCAGCCGAGCCGGGGGGCATGGACCACATCTAGCCCCTGGAGGGGAGGGCAACGAAGCAACACCCGGGGAGCATGTCGGGAACGAAGAACTACATAACCCTCAGCAAGGAGCAGGAGAGCAATCATGGGAACAGAGGTCTGCCGCCTAACAAGAGCCTCCTCAAATTGCAGGAAGGGAGGGAAAAGAGGACGCCGCCTGACACTGGCGGACACCTGGGTACAACAAATTGAATCACCCTTCATACCGAGGTGCTCCACTCTCCTCTTCCAAAGAAATTTGGGGATGCCACAAGTGGAAGCATTCGATGGTATCAAGGATCCAATCGATCACCCCAACACTTACAAACCAAATGGAGCCGCATGGGTATCAAGATCCGTGCGATGCAAGAGCTCATGACACCTTAGGTGCGTCTAAATTTGGTGATTAGTTAACAAATTAATCAGCCGCCAATCTCCTCATTCAGAAATGGCCCATCGCATTCGTCTACCGTATCGGGGCTGATTGATAAGCTGCCACTATCCGTCACCATCGCTGCGAGCTCGCAAGAAAGCCCGAGGTCTTGTATGTCCAAGATCTAATGCCTGAATCCCAAAAGGTAGACATACCCGACGAGAAGTTCGCGATCATCGTGATTCATTGGTCGGTTTAGCACGAAAGACTTTATGTTTTCATCTCAAAACTCACAAGTATGAATTTGTGTGCTTTTTGCAAAAGCAAGAGAAGCATATTAACGGTGAAGAGGCCCTCATATCCAAGAAAGAGAGCTCTTCCGCTCATAAATAAAAAAGCGGGACAGACAAGTGACGAGGACGAAGCCCCAACAGACAAAACGACCTAGAAAGATCTCCGAAGAAGGATGGAGAACGGTCCCCGAAAAGGCGTGGGAACCTTTAGACCGCCCGGGGTCCATCGTAACCGAGCATCACACGTTATTCGCCGCGCCGCTTTCACCTCCACACCTCGACGCGTGCTCGCTGGTACCAAACACCAGCTCCCCGGTGGTAGCCAAATCTGAAGCTAAAGCCACCCCGCACAAGAGACAACTCCAAGTACTGCGAGTTCCACAGGGATTACGGATAACTCACGGACGACTGCATACAACTCAAGAGAGAAATAGAGTACTTAATACGGCGCGAGCACTGGCCGCCCATATCCCCCGAAAATCAAAGTTCATAATCAAATCCCGGGGAATCAGCCCCGGGCCTCACAACCACCACCTCAAGAGACGACGACCAAAGACCAACAACCCTAAGTGAAATCCGTAATCTCAGAGGATCTGCAGGAGGAGGGGAGTCCACTCACGGCAAGGCCCATCTACACAAGATCGTCATCAGAGATACGGAATACGCGTTGTCTAAACTACCACGGCTCGACACGTCCATCACATTCTCTGACTCATATATGGAGGAATGCTAACACCTCATGACGACCCACTGGTAGTTCGCACGCCAGGCCAACAAAACAACTTCATCGAGTCCCACTGACAACCCGAGTTCCAAAGATATCGCTTCGTCACCCTTCGATAAAACGGGCACTCCGGCGGAGAACTGAACCCGCCAACACTCATATCCGCGGGGCCTCCGGGAAAGGTATTACCTCCTAGGCTCAATACAACCGGTACTCACCCCTGAGATCCCCTATGCCAGTGACGACTACGCAAGATTCCTCATCGCACACCCCGGCCCCGCTATAACATGTCGCAGCACTCTCTCTCAATGCAATACCAAAAGCCATCCCTCCGCTGCACTACATGATGATCAAGTTCCCTACCTGTAAACGGAATAGAATGGTTCGAGGAGATCAACGAGGGCCGTGGAATGCTACTCAAAGATCCATGAAACGTAAATCCGCTGACAACATATGTTTCAGATGAGCTCCTCGACATGCGTGGACGAGGTGCCCACTGACCGAGCCCCCAGAACCGAACCCAGACCGCCGATTCACTCCATCCCAAACATCTCGCCTATATCGGCCCAAGCCAGCGTAAGACCCTCAAAAACCCTCTTATCCATTTTTTAAGATGAACAAAGACGCCTTCGCATGGAGGCTGCTGAAGATATGGAGGAATTGATCCTACTAGAACACTCATAGGCTGAACGCCACCCATCCTTCTAGCCAATCAAACAAAAGAGGAGGAGGTTCGTGCCAGAAAGACAAAAAGCCATCAACGAGGAAGTCAAGAAACTCCTTAGGCGTGGAGCAATCGTGAAGCAGAATATCCGCGAATGGCTAGCCAACGTCATACTCACAAAAAGCAAAACTGAAGTGGCTTACTCTACACGACTTCACCGACATCAACAAAGCGTGCCCAAAGGATATGAATTTCTCTACCACTTAATCGACCTCATCAGATGTCACTGCCGTCATGAACTCCCCGCTTTATGGATGCCTTCTCCGCCTATAAACTGTGCTCGGGTGATGGACCTGTGCGACCAAGAAAAGACCTCGTCACTACAAAGCAGTGGAAACTTATCATATCGCGGGATGCCGTCGCCTAAGAACGCAGGAGCTACGTGACGAGTTGGTGAACCTGATGTTCCAGAAGCATATATGCACAACTATGGAGGTGTACATAGATGACATGTTGGTAAAATCCACCACAGCCGAGCTCCACATAGCTCATCTATCCGGTATGCCCGTGATTCTGAGAAGTTACAACATGAAACCGAATCCAGCCAAGTGTGCCTTCGGAGTATCACTGAAAATTCCTAGATTTCATAGTTAACACCGAGAATCGAGGCAAATCCATTAAAATAAAGGTCGCGGCTCGACATGCCATCAACACGTATAAAGGAAGGGCAAATACCTGACGGAAGGATCACACTTTAAGCCGTCAGATCCAGGCAAAGTTGACAAATGCCACCTTTCTTCCAAGTCCCGAAGAAGGCCTTTCAATGGGATAATAAGGTGAAGAGGCATTCACTTTGAAAACACTGCTTCCCTCTCCTCCCATTCTAGTAAGTCTCACAAGGGAGCCTTTACTCTATACTTAGCCGATCGACTTCTCGATTCAAATGTCCCGTCGTAGATAAAGAACGAGTACAACACCCAAGCTTCTATTGGTACCAGCTCGAGAGGGAGTGGGAGGAGAGGTAACCCAAGGATGGAGAAATTAATTTCGCATTGGTAACCAAGTAGCCAAAACTCCGCCCCTTACTTCCAGCTCATACCATGTGGTTCCAACTAATACCCGATGAAGCAAGTGTTACATAAACCGTGAGACTCGAAGGTCAGATGAAATGGGCTATAGAGCTGCGAAGTTCGAGATCGTGATACAAGCCAAAACTCCAGAATAAAGGCAGTCTTAGGCCGACTCTCGCATAATCTACCTCTGAACCCGCTGAGAACGCTTTAAATACCGAATGACCTCTCCATCCGAAACTCTCCGTATAGAACCTCAAATGCACAAGGGAGCGGGAGTGTGCTCCAATCCCCGACTCTAGAAGGAATAGATATTGAGTACGCACTCAGGTTTGGATTTCAAGCCTCCAACAACGAGGTCGGTATGAGTCGCGGCATGGCCTCAACCTCGCCTATCTCACTGAAGTTCGACTAGCTAGGTCCGCAAATGACTTCTAGTTGGTAGTAAGACAAATAGAAGACACCTACGAGGCCAAAAGCTGGCATGATCCTATATCTCCAAAAGGTACGAGACTTATCAAAAGTTCAGCCGTTCAGTCGACATGTCCCAGAGCAGAACTCCCAAGCCGACGCCGCAGTTAGCAACTTTACAGAAGACTCGCCAGGTCGACACCTGTCGAATACCTGGCAGAGCCCTCGATTAAGCTCTGCGATGTGGAGGTTGCCCAGGTCAGGTCCAGGCCGAGTTGGATGGACCCCATTTGGGATTATATAATAGACGGACGTCTACTTGACTACCCGAAAGAAGCAACTAAAATAAGAACGAGGTCTGCCAGGTTCACTAATCATAAGGGAAGCCTGTACAAGCGAGGTTTCTTCACACCAATCCTTAAGTGCATCGCTGGAAAAGACACTGAATACGTGCTAAGAGAAGTACACGAAGGCATATGAAATCAAGACGGAAAGCTCGAGCATCGCGTGAAAGGTCTCAGGATGTGGATACTACCGCCTACAATACTCAAAGACGCGAACCGACCTAGTCAAGAAATGCAAGATCTGCCAAGAGCACGCCAAGATCTCACGCCCCATCAGAGCCTCGACGTCAATCACAAGCCCCTCGCCTTCCAACAAGCGGTTTGACATATTGGGGACCGCGCCTCGGGAAGTGGCCAATGTAAATTCATCATCGTCACGCAGATTACTTCACTGTTTCGCCGAGGCCGAGCCCTTAAATTTACAATCTCATAAACGTAAGATACGCAATTTTGTATGGCGAGCCATCATGCGTGTTTGGTATCCCAAGAGCCCTGGTATCGGACAACGGCAAACAATTTGACAACGCCAAATTCGTGTAGATTTGTGCTGTTCCTAATTAAAATTATTACTGCTCTAACACATCCAGCCTAACGGTCAGCCGGGTCACCATCAATCTTAAGGTCAGCGAAGACCAAATTGATGATCTTAAAGGAAATGGGTAGAATACCTCCCCGAGGTACTATGGGCTTACAGGACAACACAGAAGTCAGCAACCCGAGAAAACCCTATTCGCCTCTAGCTCTTCTGCAGACCGGCAAGAAATTCCTATCTAAGTCGGATTAAAGTCCCCAAGGATCGAGTTAATAACAGTAGAGCACAATGACGAGGCTCTCCGCTCAAATTTGGATCTCTAGATGAAAACGTGAATGTGTTCTGTAAGGCGATGTAAGACTACCAAAGGAAGACGGCGAGGTACTACAACCAAAAAGTCAAATCCAGGAGCTACATGCTCGGTGATCTAGTCTTAAAAAGTTTCACGCCGTAAAGGAAGAATCATACGGAAATCAAGCCCCAACTGGAAGGCCCTCACATCATATCTCTATCGTCAGACCAGTAATACGAGCCCAAACAGAGGAGGGAAAATTTTACAACATGCCCGGAATGCACATCTTAAATGTTTTTACGCAAACCTCGCTTGTAATCTTAAATGGAGATTTATCAATTTTCTCGGGCTAACGATTCGACCATTTAACGGTTATTTTGTTAGACGTCAGAAGCAACTCTGCATATATAATGCCTGTGAAAAGTACATGCAATAAAATGAGAAAGCTCATAGCCAAAAGGAAAGTCTCTTTATTCCAATCAGATACATTCAACTACAACTAAAGAGGGACACGATTACATCTTGAAGTATACAGACAAGCAAGCCTCGAGAAAAAAAAAGAATTTCAGAAGAAAAGAGGAAAGGAAAACGAGGAAAAGAGGAGAAGAAGAGCGTGGATGGAAGGAGTTTGTGCGGAAGAGGGAGAAACAAATGTGGAAGAAATGAAGAAATAAAAATAGGAGAATGAGATGTGGAAGAAAAGAAGAAAGGAAGAAAGAGGGAATGAAGGAGAGGGAATGAAGGAGAGAGAGAAAGAGACGAAAGGAGAGGAAGATAAAGAAGAACAGAAAATGGAGAAGGCGACACAAGAAATGCACCGCCTCTCCGTACACATTCCTAGCACGGTTGTGGAATAAACATGACTCCCATAAAGGAGACTAGGAAAACACAACTCCCACCAAGGAAGTCCGACAAAACCAACCAAGATCTTGCATGGACCCTGAAGACATCAAACTTCGACGCCCATCTCGCGCATTTCGCTACGCACCAAAAGAGGCAGAATATCCAAAGTATAAACTCCATAGCAATGAAGCCGCCATTTATAAGAAGGCCAAAACACTCGAAAATCCGCGCAAACGTTCCAAATTCTCCATAAATCACCATTAAAGACACTCGCACCTTTCCAAGAGGAGCGGAAGTCGAATGGCCGCATACAACAACTTCACTTTGACGAGTTCATCTACTCAGTACAGGCCACGCAGCCTAAGGAGTCAGATCAGCTCAAGCTGGATCGCCACCAAGGCCTCAGCGCCCGGAGCCCAGTAGCTCACTTTGACGAGTTCATCTACTCAGTACAGGCCACGCAGCCCCAGAGTTAGATCACCAGCTGATCGCTCCAAGGCCTCGCCGCCCAGAGCCTAGTAGCCTACTCTTGACGAGTTCATCTACTCCGCACTGTGCCACGCAGTTCCCATGGAGCCAAATTAGCCTGCCGATCGCCACCAAGGCCCGGGGGCCATTTCCGGAGCCCAGCAAGAGCTCACTTCACGAAGTTCATCTACCTCGCACAAGCCACGCAGTTCCTACTTCGAGTCGATTAGCTCAGCCGATCGCCACCAAGGCCTCTACCGAGCCCGCAGCTCACTTCGACGAAGCTCATCTATCTACACTGTGCCACGCAAACGGGGAGTCGGGTCAGCCAGCCGGATCGCCACTAAGGCCCGCTACCGAGCTCAGTAAATTTTACTCGACGAGTTCATTTACTCGACAGCCACGCGTCGCAAGGAGTCGATCGCCTCGTCGATCGCCACTCAAGGCCTCAAATACCAAGCCCAAGAGCTCACTTTGACGAGTTCATCTACTCCGCATAAAAGCCACGCCAGCTCTAACGTCGATCACCAGTCGATCGCTACCATGTCTTCACGCCAGAGCCCAAGAGTTCACTTTGACGAAGTTCATCTACTCGCACAGCCATGCGTTCTAAGGAGTCGACGCCTCAGCCGGATCGCCACCAAGGCCTCAACGCCCGAGCCCAAAGAGCTCACTTCGACAGTTCATTCACTCAAAGGCCACGCAAATTTAAATGAGTTAGATCACCGCGGTCGATTGACACCAAGGCTTCCACGCCCGGAGCCCATGAGCTCACTTTGACGAGTTCATCTACTCTACACGTGCCACGCAGCTCCTGGGGAGTCGATCACCAGCCGGATCGCCACTAAGGCCTCGCCGGAGTCTAGTAGCTCACTTCACGAAGTTCATCTACTCGCACAGCCACGCGAACCTAAGGAGTCAGATCATCTCAGGCTGGATCGCCACCAAGGCCTCAAATACCGGAGCCCAAAGAGTCTACTTTGACGAGTTCATCTACTGCGACAAAGCACGCAGCCCCAGGAGTCATATCACAGTCGACGCCACCAAGGCCCTCAAAGAGAGATCCGTATTCCAAGAGCTCACTTTCGACGAGTTCATCTACTCGCACAGCTAATGCAAACAAGAGTCGATCACCAGTCGGGATTGCCACCATGGGCCTCGGGGCAGCCCGGAGCCTAACAGCTCACTTTGACGAGTTCATCTACTCAGACGTGCCACGCAAATTCACGAGTCGATCGCCTCAGCCGATCGCCACCAAGGCCTCGCCGAGCCTAGTAGCTCACTTCTTTGACGAGTTCACATCTACTCACACATGCTGTTCGGGGAGTCGATCGCCTGCCGGGATCGCCACCAAGGCCTCGGGCCACCGAAGCCCAAGATTCACTTCGACGGCGTTCCATCTACTCCCGCACAAAGCACGCAGCCCTAATGAGGCCCATCACCAGCCGGGATCGCCACTAAGGGCCTGCCGCCGTGAGCTAAAGAGCTCACTTTTGACGAGTTCGCCTATTCTATACAGCCATGCAAACCCTGTGTGAATCGCCTCCAACTCAGCAACCAAATTCGACTCCGAGCCCAACACCACATTGACGAGCCTAACCATTCTACACTGTGCCATGCAACTTAGGAATCGCCAAATTTCAGTAAATCAGCCGATCTGAGCTCCAAAGAAATTCACATTGACGAGCTTAACTATTCTACTGTGCCATGCAGCTCTTGTGAATCGCCCCCAAATTTCAGTAATAAGCCGACGGAGCTCCAAGAAATTAAGACACGGAAGCCTAACCACTTTGCGCAGCCATGCCCCAACGAATCAATTCAGCCTGAAGTGCCACCCATTCGGGAGCCTCGCCGCCCGCTTTAGCAGCGAACTCGTTCAACCGTGACACTAATTGTGCCATTCTGTCACAGTGCACATCGCGAAGAGCACAAGTAGAGGTGAAAGAAGTGAAGTAAAAGAATGAATATTCATTAAGAAAGAGACTATGTATGTCTTGGTCCCAGGCCCAACAATATATATATATTAAAAAAGGAAAAAGAAAGTATAAAGCCGACGTCTCGCGCACGAAGACGTACAGGCGTCACATCAAAAAAAGGAGGAGCAAGACGGTGAAGAAGGGGTATTTCAGCAGGGTACCCGGCTCTCCGTATCAACGCAGAGGACCCCCATCCTCCCTGCCGCCGAAGCGTCGTGGGAAGGTCAGAAGTTAAATCCAGTAGGAATAGGCATTAGCATCTTTCTTCTTAAAAATGACCATCGACCCATTGAGTACAAGCGCTCGGCCTCGAACTCAATGACATCGTCCGTGAGCCCGCAAACTTGTTGCTGGTGAAGGTCCCACGCGGCCAGGCACTCCTCAGTCAAGCGTTGCCATTTGGCGACCTCGTTAGCCTCGCGGCGAGCCCCGTCCAACGACCTCATCTTATCACGCGGAGTCATCCTTGGCCATGGCGGTTCTCTTTCCTTAGACTCAGCTTCGCTTAGGATGTGAAGCTCATCCCAACCGCTCGAAGCTCATGGCCAATGCGGCGCAGCCATCACGGCCTCCCATCAAGTCGTTCTGCACAACCGCGGCTTCGTCTCGAACCTCGGCTCGCCTTGACCCTTTATCAATTGTTTGGTTCGTCTTCTCTACCTTGGCCAGGCACGTCGCCAGGCGTCATTATGCTAGGATTTGAGCGCGCGCCCTCAGTCATAAGTTGCACCTGACCCCGCAGCTCAGCCAGCTCAGATGTGAGGGAAGCCACCCTCGCCTTGGCCGGGCGCTTTGCTGTGACTTTCGTTTGGTTGGCCTTTTCGGCCAAACCCTTCAAATGGTAACTACTATGCGCAAGCCGCAGAATCGAGCCTGATGCAAATTCAGTCAACTCAAAATGGAATGAACCACGACAAAGTATGAGAACTTGCAAAGCAGCCCCACAGGAGAGATAGGGCTAAAAGCCTCATCTGCGAACGCGCCACGGAAACCTCTCAGATGAAGAGTCGCGAGAATGGGCCTTGGCTACCGCCAGCGCCAAACTTCCGGCGTTAGCGAATCCGTCTCCGCCCGATTTCGGATTAGATCTTTCCTTCTCCAACTTTCGCGCCCGAGGAAGGTAGCCTAACCCTCTTCGTTGGAGTTCCAGGCTGATAGGCGTGACCACCAGCAGTGCGCTCAGCGGCTACGGGACCATGCTGTGACGAGACCCCGGGATGGGTCGCGAACTGGCGCAGGAGCCTTAACCCCGGGCGGCCACACGTTCCGGTTTACGGACATGAGTAGGCAGAGGAGAAGATGGGAGTACTGACCCGGAACTTTGGCCAAAGCCGACGATCTTTCTCAGCGAGTCGAGGTTTTTCATTTCACCTCCTAGGCTTTGAGACAACATCTCAGCCCAGGCGATGGATTCCCCCTAGTGGGTTTGGCAGAGAATTTGATAAGCCAGCTTTCATGATGGAAGGAGGTGAAGGCCTCAAAGCGGCGACGGAGGCTCAATGGGAGGAGGGGCAGGCGGGAGGCAAGGCCTCGAACAGCGACCAGTGACCTCGAGCTGAAGGGCCAAATATCCCGACTTGATCGGCTTGCGTAAGGGCGGAGACCTTTCGGCTGGCCTTAATGTGTAGCGTTATCTTCGTGGCGGGATTAATTCGAGCTTTGAGAGGCTATGTGACGATGCGAGAATCAAAGATACCCAATATTCCCCTGGGATTATAACCAAAAGCAGACGAGCCTCCACGAAGATTCTCGAGGAATTTGGTCGATCCACGAACGCCAGGTGTCATCCTTGTTGAGAGGGTCATATTCCCGGTCTGACCACTAACAAAGTAGCGTCCTTTCCACAACGCGGGGAAGAGGGAAGATGAAATCACAAGAGGAGCGCGAACGCCTAGAAAATAAAAGCCCGGATGTCTCGCCGGACTAAAAGGTAAAGGAGCAGAAAGGCTATCTTGGGGACCACCAGAACCCGTCTAAAGAAAACCTTGGAGACCAACCAAAGATACTGACCGTTGGCGAGTTGAAGGACAAACATTGAAGTCTTTGCAAAACCCCTTTTATGTGAAGGGTGCAGAGGAAGCGAACCATTATCGAGCCATGAAAAGCACACCATCTTAGGCCTGGAGACCACATAGAGAGGTGACGATCGGGGACCACACACGAGCGCTGAAGGAGGCTAGTAACCGGTAAAGGGTGGCCACAGTATGAGGCCGAACCTTGCTCGTCCACAGTTAAACATCTTGAATCTGGCGGATCTTAGGTATTCTGACCCCAGGGTGTTCATCGGGTTTACTTTTCCTTACCCGCTTGTCGGGGAAGAGGAGGCTGCAGGACGTCTTTAAGTTCAGCCCCCGATTGAATGTCGAAGACACCGCCGGTTAAGATCGAGGAACCGGCCAATGGCCAGAAGAGTCACCATCGATGCGCAAAGAAGAAGAACAGCCCGGACCCATGATGAAAACAAATAATGAAAACAAAACTTGGCTAACCTAACCCTAGCGCCTCGTCGTATAGCTCGGAAAGAAACCAAGGAGATAAAGGCGCCATGTTGAGGCCTAGAGAAAAGAGCTGCTCCCAGAAGAAGCGCGGAGAAAGACTCTACACAAAAAGGCTCAAACATAAGACAGAGAGAGGAAGTCGAACTACCGCTACAAAGGCAAGGAAAAGAATGCTCGAGGATCGAGCACCTGACCAGAGAGGATGTTTGAAAGAAACAAAGAAGCGAAGGAATGGGAGAAATGGCGCAAAGACGAAGAGTCATGTTATCATAAGACCAATGGCCAATGTAAGCCTAACTAATCCAGCCCCGAGCAGACACGTGGAAATTGCACCCGATACGAGAAACGATACAACCCTTGCCACATGCATCGTGCACGAGAGTGAAATGACGATAAGGTTTGAAAAATAAGGCTCACAGGCCCCACTCACGAGACCCGAGAGCCTAGCCATGACTCTGTGATTTTCGCTAAACCCCAAAGGAGGCATGCCATTAGGCTTATTCAGCCTTTTATGTCGACATTCAAGCCTTTTGGTTCCAACTCGGAATGAAGAGGTCAAATCAGCTCGGCCCAAAGACCGTGTAGGAGAATCTCCCAAAGATAAGGAAATAGAATATATTATCCGGCCAAATCAACCAAATCTCATCAATAAGGAAAGAATACAGAGTTCATCAAACGGATCCCCCAATGAGAAGAATATTATCCCAAATAGCGCTCTTTCTATATCCTTTTACCAAATCGGAATCTGAATGTAACAAAATATCCCATCGATGAGGCAGATCACGAATCACCATCAATGGTTGAACATCTACTATAAATACAAGGCCACCCATAGGTGAAGGTAAAGCGGATATGCGCAAACATACGCATCACATTCGCCCCTAAGCGGCCTTTCTTTTCTCTCGGAAGAAAGCGACTTGGGCATCAGGCGACCGCAGTAGTACTTGCCGACCCTGCTTTCTTGTTTTCGGCGATCCTACTTTAGCGGGCGATTGAGGGCTGCTGGTCTAACCCGTCGACAATCCAGTCGGCCCATGACCCACATGCTCCAGCCCGATTAGGTTGAAAAAGCGTGTCATTATTAATAATGATGGATGATTCACAATGGATGTTAATTTTTCTTTTTCATCACACCAGTGGGAGAATGTTATACTATAATATATGGAGACTTTCATGCCATATTCTTGGGGATTTACTGAGATTCAATCGAATGAAATGGTGATTTTGCCTTTTATATCCCCAAACATTGGAAACTTTCCACCAAGAAAATAAAAAACCTAAGCGATTTTCGTAAAACGAAAATGAGATTATGTTGATGAATGCAGAAAATAAAACCTATAAAACCTAGGAAAAATATAAATTCCATAAATACATAAAATCAAAATTTGACAGCTTCAATGTCAATGAAAGTAGCTATGATACCAATTGCTAGAATATTTTATAAAATCAAGAGTATTTATTGATCCCAAAAACAATTGATCAATAATCAAGAGACCTAATAAATACATTATAAAATAACTTTATTGAAATAATGAAGCATTTGATTAAATGCTGGGTAGAAAACATACTTGTGATCGAGAATTGTTGGCTAGCATTGTCTCCAAAATGCATGAGAGGATGAAAAAAGGCTAGGGTTGAAGATAGTTATTTTCTTATATACAAGTGTATTCTATCAAATCCTTGTATTCTATGGCTCTATTTACTTATATATATATATATATATAAAGCACGAGAACAATTGGGCTTTTGGTCCAATGGTCTTACAAAGCAAGAAGATAGAACCATGAGTTCATAACTAGTTTATATTAAATATTGTAATTAATATGTAATTATACAATAAAAATTATAATATGATTATGTAGTCCATAGATAATAAATTAATCTAACATATTCAGATATTTCTAGCGATTTGTCTAGAATGAAAGATATTTTTGAATTACAAAAAAAACTCTAGAAAGTCATTTGTAACCATTAAATTGGAAATGTGTTGGTTTGTTTCTAGCCATTGGTTGAGGAGGTGCTATTAATATAAATAGAGGTGATCTCTTGAGTATGTAATCAAGTCAAAAACAAGAAGCCGTTCAATAATACAAGTTGACTCTTCCACCTTCAAGTTCTTCCTCCATGCTACTTCGATAAACACTTCATCATTGATAACTCTTTGAGGATAGGGCGAAATTTGGTTCCCATGGTTGATACAACCCCTTTATTACGTATAGTGACAATAACCTTGTTGCCTTCGGCTTTTGTTAAGGGTCTCCAATGGGCCGGGTCGGGTCGCTCGTTCAGAAGAAATGAGGCCTGAGGCCCGAGTTGGGTCGGGCCTTTAAGCCTATTAACTGATCAACGGGTCGGGTCAGGCCGAGCTTTGGAATTTTAGGCCAGTAGGCAGCTATATGGGCCTTGTACTAAACAGGCCTGGCAGACCGGTGGGCTTGACCGGACAGGCGGGGCTGCTGGGCGGGCGAGGCGGGGCCCACCCCTTCCCCCTTCCCTAACGTGGGTGGGCTTGCCTCCGCTTCCCAGCGGTCCTTGTTGTTGGAGCGCTCCCCCGCCCCCCATCCCACCTCTTTTTTATTTTCTTACTTTTTTCTCTATAAATACTACACATTTTGTTTCCCATTTTCATCCAATTAATCTCTTAATTTCTGTTTTCTCTACAAATTCTCTCAAATTCACTCCAATTTTCTCTCATTCTTTAATACTTCATTTCTTCCATTGTTCTTCATATTACATGATATTATTGGTGGTGCAAATCAAGCATTGGTGACTCGATAGTTTGGATTTTAAATTTTTTGAACCGATCCTCAGTTGAGTAACTTGTTCTTCGCCTCTACTTTTATTTATTACATTTTATTTTGATTCATTATTTTATTTTTTAAGTATAATATTTATTAATAATTTTTAATATAGATAGTGCATGTGCATCTTTAGTCCATAAATATAAACAAAAATTTAGTTCAAATATATGAATTTTTTATAGAACATAAATAATTTTAGAAAATAATAAAAAAAGAAATAAAAATGTAAATTTGAAAGCAGGCTTGTAGTGGTGGATCGAGGTCGGGCTAAATCATCCCCAGACATAATGAACAATGTAAAGCTAAACACATAATGTAGATATTAGAAATATACAATTAGGTAAGATGAATATAGAAGTTTAAAAACATTTCTTATGGTGTTATGGTCTTCTTGTCGTGAATGAATGATTGATTACATAATAAGAGCTTAACAACATTTTAATATGATGGAAACTCATGATTATTCAGAAACAATTCAAACATTGATTAATCCTCAAATCAAAGGTTGGTTCGGAAATACTGTTAAAAAATGTATTATGAAAAAATTTCAAATAGAGAGAGAAAATTTTAAAAAATATTTTGCAAATTTTGAAGGAAATTTTTGTTTAACATCTGATATTTGGACATCTTTAATGCATAGAGGCTTTTTATGTACTACTGCTCATTATATAGATAGTGAATGGATATTAAATAAAATAATAATTTCATTTAAAACAATAAATACTCACATAATGGTAAAAATATAGCAACTTTAAAAAATGATAAATTATAGATTTAGGTAATGTATGATAAAATATTCTGACAACATTAGAATAATGATCTGTGATACAAGATCAAAAGATTTTGTAAATAAAGAGGATCATACAAGAATTATTTCACGTACGTTGTTATTTTATATTTTAAATTTGATTGTAAAGATGGATTAAAAAAAAGTTGATGAATACGTTAGAAAAAATTGAACATTGCATATAGTATTAATAGTTCCTAAGCAAAACATGAATTATTTTTTTATTGTTGCAAAATTGCAAATATGAAAAGAAAAAAATATAAGTTTAGATATACCAATTAGATGGAATTCTACTTATAAGCTTTTACAAACTATTACAAAATATAAAAAGGTAGTACAATTATACGAAATGCAATTATCTAATAATATGATAGATGTTGATCATGATAAATGATTATAGATTAAGCGTAATGCGGACATAAGTCTTTTAAATCTTTGATGTTTCAAAAATATTTTTATGCGTATTATCAACCACATCGAGTCATTATACAAATAACTAGTATTTATATGGTATTGCAAAATTATTTAAGTTATAAATTTTAATGATACAATTTTTACGTGATAGAAAAAAATTAAAAAATATTAGAATACCTTTGATTTATTATATTGGTTTAATTGTGGACCTATGTAAAAAATTTGATGATTTAGATGAATGATTGCAAGTTATTTACAATGAAGATCAAATAAAAATTGAAGAAATTAAAATGAAGTAAAATTGGTTATTATATATTTTATATAATATTTATAAAGAAAAATATAACAATGATATTAGTGCGATAAAATCATCATCCACGATAAACTCCTCATCTTTTTATAAAAGCCCTTTAGAAATGTTTAAAAGTAGAAAAAATGCAACAACTAGTTCTCCAAATAATACAATAGATATAGATAGATATCTTAGTGTAGAAACAATTTATTTAGAAAGGCGTTGAAGATTTTGATATTTTAGAATGGTGGAAAAACAACAAATTAAATGCCGGTGTTATGTCTATTATTGCCGTGATGTGTGCCGTCTTGTGAGTAATCACAGTGGTGCGCATTGGAAGCTACTTTTGGTGCAGGTGGAAGAGTGGTTAGCAAGCGATGTAATTTGTCACCTGACGATGAAAATGCATATCTTTACAAGATTGATTTAAGCGGACAAGAGATGACATGATCATATTCGAGTTGCACTAGTAATGAATGCAGAGAACTTAAAATTATCAAGACATGAACGGATCAATGATAGTTTCTCGTCACCAGAAAATAGTGATTAAAATATTTCATTAAATGTATATTGTATATTTATTTTCTTATGGTTGAAAAGTACAAAAGGTTGACAAATAAGTAGGTGTCAACCTAATTGAGATGTATTTATTTTGTAGTGATGTAAACTTTTCATAAATTTTGAAATGTAATTATATTCGATGAATAAAATTTTTAAATGAGGTATTTTTTATTTTGAATTGTTTTTAAGCTTACTTTTTATTTTTTATTTAACTTTTGAATCACGAATTTAAATAAAAGCGCAGAAGGTCGATGACTAAGCGACTTAGCGGGCCTTTAGGCAAGCTTCTAAGCGGGCCTTGGGGTGGGCCTCTGGACGGGGCTAAAAGCCCATGCATTTATGTAACCAGTTGGGCGAATTCGAAGTAGAAACCTAAGTGAAGCTCTGGCACAGCCTTTATTAAAATGGGTTTAGGTCGGGCTTTAGCCCGTCGGGTTGGGCCCTCAGGCCTCGGGCTTTTTGGAGACCCTAGCTCTAGTACTTCTCATTGGAGTATAGAAATATCATTTATCAGATTGGCTTATAGCCTAAAACAAGAAGAAATTTTTTCCAAAGGTTGCTCTTTCAGTTTGAGTTGAAGCTGGTTGGGATCATTGACATCCGATACAGTAGAAGAATAAGTCTTGGTTACCCTCGAGACATCAAAATCCTGCAGCTCTTAAATCGAAATGAATCTTCACTTTGTCATGGTTGTAGGCAAGCTGAGCAAGGGTAATTTTGCCCACGCCTCCCTTTCCAATTAAGGCAATGAAAAGGACTGCATCATCACTATTTGGCTCATGGTCAAGGAACATCAACTCCAGTATGGCTGCTATATCTGTTTCCCTGCCACAAACACGAGATTCATCCACCAAACAAATTGGTTTGTTGGTATTTCTTCTTTTTGGTGGACGCACAATTTTCCGGAAATATTTTCTGTCAAAAGCGGATTATTTTGCAACCTGACGACAGTGATCTTCTCTACCTTGGACTCATCTCAACATTGAACCGAACAGCGCTTCAGGTAAAACTGAGCTACAAGAAAGAAGGGATTAGGGTCCAGAACGTTGTATGCTGGGTTGATCAGTTTCCGCTCCAAAAGCCTCGGTAGTGAAAGTTGTCCAGGATGTCCTCCACATCCATGACCATTTCTCTGAGGCATCAGTATCTTCATAACCAGCTTGTCAGCTGCTTCTCCTCCGCATCATCCAACACTATAGTTTTTCAGCAGTGTATTCTCCCACTCGTTGGGACTTCCTTTTGATGGACAAACTGGAGGAGATCAGGAGGGAGACCAACTTGTCAAACAAGTATCAATGAAAGCAGTGAGAACAGCCTCCCCAACCAAAACCATGGTATCCTCGATCGTAGGAAAGAAGTGAAGGGTAAGAGAAATCACAGCTTCAAGTCTCACAACTACAGAACCAGGAAGATTTCTGTTAGCTTGAAAATGGTAAACTGAGGAATCTGCAAATACAGGTAGGTGGGGGCCGAGACAGATTTCAAGAGGAAGAGCTGTCGAGCATCATTTTGGAATTGTGAGGATGACATAAAGATCGAGGCTTTTGGAAAAGTAAAAGACAAAGAACAACTAACGCCAAACATCTAAATATTTTCTATAACACAAAGTCCATTCCTCCCCTCTTTTTCACGTATTTGAATTAAGTATAGTCGTAGGATTTCATGTTTCATTTCCCAATAAATAGTTGGTTTTTGGTCCATGTATATTGAATGGGTTGATCTAAAAGTTACTTCTTTTTTTGACAATAAAGTTACTTATTTAATAACCTATAGATTATTAATTCTAATTTTAAACTAATTTAACCTATATTTAACTCACTTCAAATTTGTTTTTAAATAGGGTGGTGAATTGAATTAGTACATATGTAATTGAGATATAGAATATAGCAAACTTCTAATTATATACGAGTTAAGCAAACCTAGATCATTGGTAGACTAGTCCAATCTAAGTGCATATATTCTTTTTTTTTTTAATCTTGTTTTTATTTTGATTTTTAATTTTAATTACCACCTTATTACCCATTTATTGAAGTTATTGATCTTTATGTGATGCACTAAAAAAAAGTGAACATGTTTTCTTTTTAATTGATTAAAAAAATTCTACAATTCTAAATAGAATAAAAAATTATTCATTTTGTATCTGAGATTTCTCAGTGTAAGTCTCTATTAAAATGGTAACACGTAACAAAATTTTATTCAATTTTAATGTCAATATATATTTTTAAAAAAATAATAGCAATCATAAGGCTAGTGCTTTAATTAAAATTTTTATTTGCATCAATATGTTTAAATCCCATATAAAATAATTTTGATATAATACTTTTTTGAATAAAATTTTTATATAATACTTATTCCACATATAAAAGTAATAATGCTCTAATTATTGGATCAAATTCATTTAAGATAGATTTAGTTTAGAAAAATTATGTATAGTCGATGTACTAAGCATAGTGATGACTATAAATTATTACATCAGTAAATAATTGATCCATTCTCTCCAAGCAAGAATGTAGTGTGCTGACCAATATCCTCTTTCTTTTCTTTTCTTTTTTTGACAATATCCTCTTTGATCTTTAGGCTCTGTTTGAAACTTAAGGTATTAAGGAAAAAAATATGGAGAAAAAATAGAAAGAAAAAGTATAATAAGAAAATAAAAAATAGGTTTAAAGTTAATAAATTAATTATATATATTTATTCAAACTTATTATATTTGTTTATATCTATTTACAAAGACTAAGAAATTTAAAAATATGTCAAATTTTAGAAATTTTGATTATATTTTATTTTATTTATATTTTCCATGATATGAAACCAAATGAAAATAATTTTTCCATAGTTTTTTCTTTCCATATATTTTTCAAGTTCCAAACAGAGCCTCAATGATTTCTTTTCTTGCATAATAGGACAATCAATAATATGTAGGACCAAAATTTAAGGGGTGTTTGGTAAATTAATTTAATGACTTATGCTTCATTGAGTCATTAAATAACATATTTAGGAAGTGTTAGCACATGATACTTAAGTTATTGAGGCTAAGCTTATTATTTAATTTTAAGTATTAAGATTGACAAAATTGCATAAAGATTTATTCTTGATTGTCTAATTGGCATATTTACAATCTTAAATTTTAATTAAGAATAAATAGGTCAAATACAGAGGTTATGGACTAGCCAAAATGATAGGAGTAAAAAGTCAAATGAAGATTTGAATTTTGAAATAAGTTAATTACCTTCAGTTATTACTTAAAATTGCATGTTATTGACTTTAAGTTGTACCATCAAGATATCTTACCATATACACTTAATTTTCTTGATGACGTATTAAAGCACTTTAAGTTATTAATAACTGATCAAACAATTCTACATTTTCTATTTTTTTCTCTGGCCTGGATAAATCTGATGCACTACTAGTATTGGATTTATAAGTTTATAATTAAGTTTATAATTAATTAAGTTTGAGTCCTGAAAAGAATCATAGGTAAATAAACACAAACACCAAAGACAAGATATAGTTGAGCGCGAGAGTAATTGTATCTTGAAGTTTTTAGTCTCCTAGGCATATGTGAATAACTTACCAAAGCCAATATTTTCTTGTACTTTCTTCTGCCAGTGATGAATGGCGGCTTGTTTGGTGATCGTTTTGGCTTAAGCTCACAATATCATGTCTGAGTTCTTGTAGGAAATATGATGAGAAGGCATTCAGGAAACTTATTTCATTTGATGTATGCACCAGTCTGGGACAATAGCTTAACAATGATAGACGAACAAAATCAATATGCTCTGCAGGTTTCTGACTCGGATCTGATTTTGTAAGTACCCAACTGGCTTTGAGAACTAAATCAGACCATTGCACTGAACAAGGCAAAACTTAACAAAGAAGTCTTAGCACAGAAGCATGAGAGTTAGACAGTTCTTCAGGTGATTTTTGGAAGGGGCAACACTTTTCCATACCTTTCTTCTTAACGTTTGAACTCAAGAATGTGATATGCCCAAGTGAGCTTTGTGGAGGGAAGGGGCATGACTGACATTTGCTGCAAACTTGATTCCCTACAAACCATCCAGACATGAATCTCTGAAGAAAATTGAAAATCTTGCAATGAATTCAGATGTGAAACTCAGGTACATCAACAACACGAGAAGACCGTAACGATGATATCGGACATCATGCTACTATGATCAACGATTGTTCATTGAAAGTAAAAGCGCTGTGTCAGTGGTAAATATATGACATGAAAATTATAACCTACAAACCGTCGAAGACCATCAAGCTCACTCAACAATAGAAAAGGAACATCATCAACTATAATTGAGGTCAATACCATGCCTCAATATGAATAGACCAATTAGATTTCCTACTTCTCCTTTAGGCACTTTTGTCTTAGATTTATAGCCATTGAGGAATAATGAAGCGACAACCGATGGTAGAATCTTATAAGTTTCCTTCATGTGAACAAGCGACTGTATAACGTCTTTATCAAAATTTAAAAAGCAACTATTGAAACGTCAACTACAAATTTTTTTTTTATAGGTAGAAATATCCGAGGAATGAAATTTAAGGAAGAGACCAATAGGTTTACAAAAGGGCAATTGACTTGGTAATTAGAAACATGATGGTATGATGATACACATTTTTTTATAGGTAAAAGGTATTATACTCAAATGCATACAAAATGTATATAAGCAGCAAAAAATCGAAAAGGTGTAAATACACAAAAAAAAAATAGCAGACACACTACAAGGAGTCCAATCAATCCACAAAGTTCACTAGTGACATAAGCCCATCCCAAACGTACAATCTAATCCAGTCCCAATATAGATGCCAAAAAGAACTTCTAATTGATTCATATGAGCTTTCACAATTCTCAAGGGCTCTCCTATTTTTCTCTCTAAATAAACCAAAAAAGTATAACTTATATTGTAGAGAAATCTATAATGTTTAGTCCACAATCAAAAGCTTACCATAAGTGTTATGCTTAGATCCTCTCATGAAACATCTAATCTTTGGTGAAATATAGCACTCTAACTATCACAAAACAAATGTCTTGTTTACTTGGCCCGAAGTCTTAACTCCCAATTAATCCATTCAACCGAGGCCTCTTTACAAACTTTTTGTAATTTGTCATATACTTTACCTCATAGTTGACAAACTCTTTGTTGGTAGAAGTAGCTTTCCAACTAATAGCGCAGCGATAATTGAACAAGTAATATAAGGGATCTCCTCTTATCGAGATCTTCAGCACAATCATAATTAACATACCCTGCAACTCTAGTCCTACCAAACGGCAAACAAACACTACAAGATCCACGCAAGTATTGCATGATCCATTGAATTGCTTTCCAATGTTCCTTGCTAGGTTTTTCCATATACTCACAGGCGCACTAGCTGCGTAGTCCAAATGCGGACCTGCAGACACACTATAACTACGTAAGAAGAACCCCTGACAGAATGAATTTTTCTGAACATGTGGTCAACCTCTCATCTTTTGTGGACATGGAGCGGATGAAGAATCTAAAATGAGCTGCAAAGTGCGAGTAGTAAAGGAAACCGCGTGCATGTTGAACCTATGAAGCACCTTTTCAATATATCCTTTCTGACTCAAGGATAATCTTCCTGCAACTCTATCCCTCATAATCCTAAGTATCTTCTTGGATACTCCTAGGTCTTTCATCTCAAACTCATTATTAAGTTGCGTTTTTACAGTTCTTATCTCTTCTTTACTCTTGGTTGCTATTAGCATGTCATCAACATATAAGAGTAGATACAGAACTAACTCCTATTGGGAGTTTTGTGAGGTATTTTCTCGGTATTATGGGCATCGTAGGGTTTTGTGATTTTGTGATTTTTCCCTGAAGTCGTGCATAGTAATTTGATACTCAGATCTGCACTATATGTTTTCAAGAATAATGGAAATATTCTCTCTCATCCATGGATGTAGGCATAATTGGTCAAACCACATTAAAACCTCTCATGCATTTTATGATGATTTCTTTATCTTTGTGTTCTTGAATTCATATTCTCGTGCAAACTTACTTGATTCATAACAAATGATATCGGGCTTGAGTTGAAGATATTTTGAACAAAATTGCAGAAGCACATAAGATGAGATAAAAGGAATTTCGGTTCAAGGTGGGTCGATTACTCTCTTATCAAGATGTGATGAAATTTTATCAAGGTGGAGATTGTTAGAATATGTCACCGAATTCCTATTTAGTATTAATTCTTTTTGTAAATAATATTTTTATATGATAATTCCTATTTGTTATATTATTGTAATATTAAGTTTCCTTATAGAATAAGGAAAGCTTTTAGGATTATCACTATAAATATTCTGGGTCATGAGGAAAAAAAGTTATGAAAGGGTGATGTGTGCTAAATGTAAGGAGTTTTAGAGATTGGGAGTTTTGAAAGTGTTTTCTCGATGTTGTGGGCATCACAGGGTTTTGTGATTTTGTGATTTTTTCTTAGTCGTTGCAATGCTGTCTCAATCATGTACTCTGTGTTTTCAAGAATAGTGGAAAAATTCTCTCTCTCATCTATGGATGTAGGCATAATTGGCCGAACCACGTTAACATCTCTCGTGCATTTTATGATGTTTCTTTATCTTTGTATTCTTGAATTCATATTCTAAGTCCTGCGAGCTTCCACGATTCATAACAATAAGTTATTATTAAGGTCAATAACATACCATCATATCTTTTTAGGAATTCAGTTTGCATATGCCTGATTTCCCCCTTTCCACAAATTGAGAAGAAGTTTACGTTAATTATAGAAGTGAAACTACATATTTGGACCCATAAAAAGGAGATTTCACCATCTGCAGGTTGGTCAAACTCATACCACAGTGAGAAAGAAGAGGAGTGATAACTCTCTTTCCTTACAGAAACGGGAAAAACAAAGTTGATCATATTAATTCTTGGATGATGCCATTTTTATTAAAAGTTTGGAGAAGTGAAGCGACCTTCGAACAAATTACTTCCATCTCTCTGCTTTAAGAGTAAGCAAATGTGTTTGAAATATGGAACCAAAAAACCAAGTCAGTTGGAACTCAAATAAGCAAGTGTGAATATAAAACTCCTTAAAATCATCAAACACAAGCTAGAATAATATTATTACAAAATGATTAGTGAGACCAAAGGCACTCTTGGGTTATGAATAACTTTGCTATTAGTTAATTCGTGAGCATGCACAACTCTATAAATTCTTCATTTATAAAGGCTAGAGGACTAGTCCCATTTAGACACAATGTCTTGAGCTTCTTGCAATCTTGAACCCAAACTAAAGCTAGGTTAGGGCCAAACCGCACTTCCACAAATTACAGGACAATCAAGTTCCAAAAACTACAGGATAATCAAAAAATGATCTTTATAATAAATACAACATGGAAAACAAAAATATTGACTAACACAAATAAAGAGAATTAAAAGAAAAGGGGCAAACCCTGACTAATGATGAGTTTAAAAAGTACCTTTGTGTTTTCTACATGTTAAGAAGATTTATCAAGAATCGGGCGGAAATGGTGTTAAGGTTATATTTTGATGTTTTTTTTTTTGATAGGTAAAAGAAGCATATATAGTAAAAGAAGGGAAGCCCAAAGTCCCCCTCAAAGATTATATTTTGATGTTAATGGAATTATGAGAGTGCCTTGGGAAATGAATGAACTCCAATGAAAATATTCTTTGAAAGAAGATGGTACCATTTCTATGGACTAAAACTAGTATCAAATTTTTAAGAAGTGGAATGTTAAACATGTAAACTCACCATGCTTCACTTGTACATGATAGCATGCACGTGAGTCTCACCTCACAGTTTTCATACCCATTCTAGAACCTTCCCAATTCACGTGATATTGTTCCTCAAGACAATAAGTGACCAGAGCTTTTAAGCAACAAAAGTACTTCTAGATCAATAAAGTGTTCTTGTTTTCTCTGAACATGGAATAAGCAAATGTTTGAAATATGCAAGAACCAAGTCAGATAGAACTCAAATAAGCAAGTACAAATATAAAACTTTAAGATCAAACATTGCTTAGAGTGATATTATTGCAAATCAAGTACAAATAAAATATTTTCATCATTATTTATATCCAAGTACCAATATTTTCATCATTACTTTTATCTCATTTCAATTTTTTTTTTGCATATAATATAAAAGCCTGAATTTTTATAATCTATATAGAAAAGTGTTTTCTTTTAAAATTTTAATGTGTCAAGGTAAATTTAATTACTTAGTTTAGTATATATATATATATATAAATATGTG
This sequence comes from Tetrastigma voinierianum, assembly GCA_016808115.1. Taxonomy (NCBI): domain Eukaryota; kingdom Viridiplantae; phylum Streptophyta; class Magnoliopsida; order Vitales; family Vitaceae; genus Tetrastigma; species Tetrastigma voinierianum. The sequence continues at coordinate 77,652 of JAEQBH010003530.1, forward strand.
TGTATGTGTATGACTTAAATTATTGGTGTCAAACTTTTCCTCTATTAAATTTACATATAGTCAAGGTTCAAACATACATCATATGAGAAGGTAAAACAGACCAAAAGTCACTCATTATACATTTGGTTACGGTTTTATTTAACACTATGACCAAAACTTGCTAACTTATAGATTTGGTCACGGTCTCAAATAAAACCGTGACCAAAAGTCACATTCGCATAGATTTAATCATGGTTTCTGAAAAAACCGTGACTAAATAATTCACGCCAAATTTTTCTGCCATTCTTTTTTACGTATAGTCACGGTTTTCAATAAAATCGTGACTAAAATTCCCCATCAATACTTTGGGTGACAATTTATGATGATCGCAAAAACACATTAGTGACTTATTTGGTATATTGTGACTAAATATTAATCACTAAAACCTTATTTTTTGTAGTGAAACAAACAAGTTGTAATAACTTTTCCGACTATCCCTGCACTTTAATTTCTACCAAAATTATTATATTCCCACACCAAAGAATAAATATATTAATGTCCCATATATTAGTTCAATTTTCATCAATTCTAAATGTTGATAACTCATAAACAAAATTATTTTTATTTTAAATGGAATCAATTTAATAAATTTTAATTTTTTTTTCATCTGGTCCACAACTGACTGATTAGCTGGTTGATTATAGTTTTGAAAAGTTTTATCTAAAAACACAAGAAATAGAAAATAGAATACCACGCTGATTCCTATTCTTTTTGTTTTAAAAATACAGAGAATACGTAAAACACTAAATCTCAGATAACAAGAAGAATTTTAGAGAACACCAATATTTTAAAAACTATTCTCAAAGAATAGTTTCCAAATTTAATCGCTTTAGGTTTTCAAAACACAGTAAAAACACTAAATTCACAACAAGAAGAGTTTGTAGAGAACACAAGATTTTCAAAACCGTTTCAAAGAACATATTCCAAAACAGAACTAAATCGGGCCTAAGGTCGCTTACATCCATTCGATGTACTCAAGGTTCCTCAAGACAAAGAATTGCAAGCACCATCCTTAAGAAATTTATTTTCATCATAGGAGAATGTGTCAAAATAATCAAGGCCTTCGGGCTTTATTCATCGCCTTTGATCATGTTCGCGCATTTCCTGTCAATTGATCCATCTACTTTTCGTTTCCTCTTGAGAACCCACTTGAAACTTAAAGGTTTATGTTTAGTGGAAGATCTATTAGTTTCCAAGTATGGTTTTGTAGTATGAAATCAATTTCACTCTTAATGACCTCTTTCTACATGAGACTGTCTGTAGAGTTCACTCATCTCTTTGAAAGTTCCGAGGTTTCTTCGGCACAACATCATAAAAATCTCGAATTAAAAGATTTTTCTACTTTTTCGCTACGCCTAGGTTCCACCTCATCAATATTATTTTCAGTCATGATTATTTTCTATTAATAGTCTCACAATCATTTTGATGAATTTGGCTCTTCTTCGATTTTACATGGAAATAAATATTCAAAAATGATGCATTCCTTTCTGATTCCATTATCAGGTTATTTGGGTGGAGTATTTGCATATTCGACTCATAAATAAGAAATTGATAAGCAGTACTTCTATGTACATAACTAATGCAAAATGTAACCAATAGTTTTAAGTCCTGAAAGCGATTATGACTTTGCAAATTAACCAAAGGGGGCTGAATTGATTTTCTTAAGAACTTTTACAAATCAATAAAAGAAATCTACAAATTTAGCTACAAAAACATTAAATAAAGAGATATAGTAGTGGTTCAGCACACCCTTGCCTACGTCCACTTCTCCTCAACCTTCAACCGGTGAAGGTTCCACCAGTTTCAAGCTCCAACTTGAGTTTCTTCCTTTTACACTTGGATTTTGGCTCCAATTGACACTTCACAAATCCTTCAAGCTATACACACTTGAAGCCTTCTTTAATGCTCAATGAGACTATCTCTCTCTCTAGCTCTCAAGATGAATCAAGTACAATTCAAGATTTGATGAAAACAAAGGTCCACTCTAGAATATGCACGTGAAATGAATACACCAAAAATCTAGATTAAGAACCACTGCCAAAGAGAAACGGTGGTTAAGAGAATAAATGCAACAAGTCTCATGGCATTAAACATCCCAACACTTCATTTATAGAGTGGAACTCAAATAACAAATTGCTGCCAACTAGTTGACCATTTCATTAAATGCATTAGTCATTGCATTTAGTGCATCACAGTTACCATTTATAGTCACATTTCACCCATTGACCAATCGTCGACCGCTTATGATTAATTCATAAAAATGGAAAATATACCTTTTAGACCCAAACGACTGACATTACACTTTCGAATGCAGTCAGAATCGATCTATCATCGAATTAAACCCGGCTCCACCACTGTAATTCAACCAGCCAACTGACAACTAACCTGATTACCTGGATACTTAGCGCTTTCTAACAAAAGTCATTTTTAGTCCGGTTTACAACTCCTTTGCACTCCAAACCAGTTTCTAATTTTAAATAACTCTTTTAAGCACATTTTAAACTCCAAATAAATAAGATTTTATGATAACAAATGGGCTTTAAAATATTTAATCAATTTAAAGTCGAACCGACTTAAAATCACGAAATTTGCAAAGAATGTTTAAAAGGCCTAAGTGGTCAATTTAGGCTCTTTTCATTCCAAATCAATTTAAGACCTTAGAAAAACTTTTAAATACTTTTTAAACTTTTTAAATGCATAAGGTTTGATGTCTATACTCGAAGTTTTCAAAAAGAGGCTCAAATTTAGACACAAAATCGAAAGGTATTTAGATTATAGATGTAAAAGATGATATACCCTAAAGTGCGACAATGCATTTATCTTACATAGATTCCTAAGCTTACAAAATTTTCACTTTATGCTTAAGCTTGGAGTCTTGGTTACTTTTCATTTTGGATTTGAAATCTTGGTTCTTTGATTTGAGTGAACTTCACTTCCAAGAGCTTGATCAAATACATCTTTTGTCATCTTGCTTGAATATCTTCATTTGATGCTCGATCAATCCCAACCTATCACTCAACTCAATGCGTTAACCATTAGTAACCAATAACCTTGGTTTGTTATCATCAAACTCAATTAGAAGTACCTGGGGCTGACATCTGTATTTTTCACCTTTTTTTGTGTGTAGAACCACTTACTGCAAGTACACCACACTCGCAAGTATTTATAGGATGGATGTCGTTCTCTCCATAACTCATATGGAGTCTTTTGCTTTATTTTGTGTACTATTCAAAAGGTAATTAGCAAATGGCTTGTCCCTACATGTTTTGTGGTAGACCAAAACTTATCAAAATTGCATTCACATTTCCTTTTAGTGTGATTTTTCGGCCCATCATCTATCGATTAAGGTAGAATAAGGTGTTATGGATTTCACGTATAACTTCAGCGTCGAGCACAAACATCAACAAATGACAATTCATACTCACCAATTCCTCGATCACTTTAGCACTTTAATTTTCTTATCGAAATGACTAACCTCGCTTTCTACGAGAACAAATTTCTATCTCCTCATCCTTGAGTGAGTACTCATACAATTAATTTTTCTACAACAACGCATAAATATTATTATCACCTGCCAGCACCTAAATCATCGTCGATTGGTCAGAAGTCAATAACTTCAATACGAAAATACATGGATCCGATCGTCGTTCATTACGTTTCATCATATTTAACATCAATCAAATGAATATGATTTTGGCGACTAATTTACAACAAGATTATACTGTCCAATTCATCATTCAGATTTTATCACCCAGATTACAGGGCGCCAAACATTCATATCGATCTTCGTTATTTATTATTATTAACCAACTTTTCTGAATATCCATCTGTTGTTCCTTCCCGGCAAAGATTCCGACTTTGGATAGTAAAAACTCGTCGGACTCGAACACCAACTGTGAATCCGCGGATTGTTCGAAGAATGAACCAAACACCAAGTTCTATTTGACTTCGCTACATTACGCGACATCTGCTAGAGTCACTCTTTCGTAAGTCATCTTCAAAACTATATCGGTCTTTATTTCCAGAGGTGGCAAAGTTTCCCATGTACACCTTTTCCCTAGCCTCAATTGGTTCAAAGGTGGAAAACATTTTCTCGTCCGGAAGCACACACGGCGAAAGTAAAGACAAGTGTCAATCCAATTCATTCCTGTGGATTGGGATCCCACTAAATTCACCTCGTAGATTACCGGCTGTGAGGTCAATCTCACATCCGGTGATGCCATCAACCATTTCTGCTTCCTCGGGTTTATTCCTCTTTGGCAATCTACAATTCAAAGATTTGGCACCCATTCTGCCATTGGCATTTCTAATCTCTACTTGTAGACTCTACCTTAGGTCCCAACTTACTCGCTTCCCTTTATCAGTTGGTTTTCTTGAACTTGAACTTTGACCATGTTCCACAAAGTTAGCCTGCCTCATTTCGATTGTGTGCCCCTTTATTCGTAACCCTTATCATTCATTTCGATGTGAAGTCTAATGATTAGATTCTTCAATGATCATCTCCTTTCTTATTCTGCAAGGTAATTCTTGAAGTCTTTCCAAGTAAGAGGCATCTTCTCAATAATAGTTATAACTTGAAAAGTTTCACTCGACATCAAATTTCACACGACATGTATCTCATTGGAGGATTATGAAATTCTTGGACTTGACTTGTGACGCCCCGACCCAGGCAGAAAGTGTCGATGAAGTGTCACCGCGGCGACAGGACTCTTTAACCTTTTTCTTTCCAGCGACACATGCTGTTTTCTCATTCCTTATGCACAATTTACGTAATAACAAAATCTTTTACATACATTATACATACCACCATAGTGGCATTCATTATATTAACCATACTTGAGTCCTTTACTTATACTATTACAAAACTATACATATACGTCGATGAAAATCGAAATTGAGGAACGGTCTGGTGAGCACTACCAGTAGTGGTATTCATGTTCTCTCCACCTTTCAAGTCCCGTTACTTCTGATATACCAGAAGCCTTACCTATTCCAAAAATCGGAGATTGCGGAAACGGTGCGGTGAGCACCTATCTACGGTGGCACGCTCTGGCGTGTGGGATGTCATGTCCCTCCCATCCTTGTCTTACGCGGCGCACGATTAAAACCGTGCTAAGCTTTATGCTTAGTGGGAAACATAGACGACCAATAACATTGATCGTCGCAAGCTTAATCGAATACGTTCTTATCTTATACTCATCGGATCATATACTTATTACTTCTAACACTTATCATCTTAGTAAATGCCTTTCATGTGGTTAAAGAGCATGTGCATATATCATATCATTCCTTATCTATGCATATGCTTTCCCTCTATTTCAACATATTTGCTTGCTCGTATACTTGATCTATTTCATATTATTTCTTGTATCATGTTCTTTGCAAGTTTCTATACTTTCATCTTCATTTCTTTCATGTTCGGTATCGCGTGCATGTATCATGTACTATCTAGTATACTTTCATATAACCTATCTTATCTTTATCCTATACTTTATCTTTGCATTCTTATACTTTTCATATAAGTGTGCTTTTAAGCGTGCTTTTTCATGGTACTTTTCATGTGTGTGCTCATACTTTCATACATATAATTTCACGTATTGCTCTGATCTTATGCTTTTCTTATCATATCATGTTTCATTCGGGTCATTTACATTTTCTTCTTGTTCTTGTCATATACGCATCAGCTGTTTACATATATTATCTGTAGCAATCTTGCAGCCTTCACAATATCATGTCCGTAGCCTTTTTAATCATTTGAATCATGTGCATATACTTGTCATTTTGTTTTATGTTTCATGCTACATAAACCTTAAAGTGGACAAAGGAAACATAAAGAACTAAAAACATTTGCCTCCTTGTGCAAACTCAATCAGTCCCTATAGGAACTGAGCCATTGTATCGATGTCTGGTGTTGACCATCCCCATATCGGGCCGCGTTGTTATGTTATGCCGCATACGGGGAGACAATGACCATCTGTAAGGGCCCCAATCATTTATGTGTGAAAGCAAGTCGGCCCAATCCCGGTATATTTACATACTTGTTTTTCCCCTAATAGGCATGCCCATCTATCCCTCTACCGGGGTTCAGCGAGACAATCGATGTTTGTCCATTTTGTGGTACATATCTCATGTTCGATAATTAATTATTTATGGAGTAATCATAATAAATATTACTATGATTACTGTCTGAATTAACGTTCTCATATTTGTAGCTATATCACTATTCTTATATTTCTTTCTTTTCTGATACATGTATATCATTTCATATATGTCTATTACATGTAGCACATTTTAGATTCGTATTTTTTAGCTATTCATATTCCATCTATTCCTCTTATATTCATATATGTTTCTATCATATATTCATCTCATATAATCAGCATATAACATTTGCATATAACCTATTGGATCATATCTCTGTCATCTACTTGTAACATCTTATATCTTGTTAACTTATATCTTCATGTACTCTATGGAATTTTATCCGTATCTTATGACATATACCTATACATTTCTAGACTTGTACTTTATGTTTGTCCTATCTCCAGGTAAAGTGCGAGCAGAGACTTCTTCTTTGATATACTTAGGTACCTTGAATACGAAGTATTTACTTTTCTTATCTTTTCTTATTCAAGCCCTGCTATATATAAGTATTTAACTTTGCTTGGATCGGAGATAAAGAATAGGTTAGACTCGGTCACAATATATTCAGAAGGTACATTACGATCTTGAGCTGAGGAGACGTGCCTACCCAAAGTAATGAAGTGTCGAAGCACTGACGGGAGGCGCGAAGCAGAGTCATGTATCATTTTGCCCACGTAATAGAAAGCGTCGTATAGCGAGGAGTCTTAGGAAACCTTTGATCATATATGTCTTGTCACTCAATATCAGGTCTTAGGCAATCTATACAATTATATGTGTTCTGCGAGCCTATCTGTTTTATTCTTTTCTTCTATATTTCTTTATCAAGCTCTACGTATATTCCTTCTTATTTCTATCGTTCGGATATTTAATTCATGTATGCTTATAAACACGTAGCCAAAGCGATTAAATGCAGCAGTACTACAATCAATTTTAGAATGAAATTGACACCAAATGCCATTAAATAGCATATATTAGATTCTAGACTCAATGAGCTTAAAGCAGGTCAAGAATTCCCATAGCGAATCCTAACAAAGGAATTTATGCAAGTTACGAAACCGTATTGAAGAAAATCGGCAACTTACGTACTTATGGCGACAGCAACCACTTTGTTTTTGGTGTTTTCGGATGTAGTATAAACTCAATATGGTATCAAGCTATATATGGGTGGATTCGAGACTCAAAGGGATTTTCATAGAGTCCAAGAACACCCAAAAAGGACTTCGGACGAAGAAGTTATGGCCGTCCGAAGTTGGAGGACACAACCAGAAAAATCAGGTGCGCCAGAGCTTAAGCGAGGGAACTATTGTTTCTGTCATTTTCAGGACATAATCTGAGTTCAGTGCATTAATCTATATATGGGTGGATTCTAGACTCAAAGGCATTTCCATAAAGTCCAAGAACACCCAAAACGGACTTTGGACGAAGAAGAAGTTATAAGCGTGGAAGTCAAAGTTGGAGAGACACAACAGAAAAATCTGCTCGAGCAGTGCAGAGACTCTTTGCACACCATGCGTGCTGCTCCACTTTGGATTAATTTCTGAGCCTAAAGGGTTCGGAATTTGGATATACATATTTCAAAGAGATATGTTCTCCTATGAGTTTAGTTAACCCAAATATTTGAATCACTCAATTCGGATGAGTGATGACCAAGTTATGGCAAAAACAAAAACATTGGTTTTGAAGAAATTTGGACAGCATCTCCCCTAAAACCCCAATATTTCATTCATACAAATATTCCTCAATTGAGGAGCACAATCAATCAACCCAAGCCCAAAACACAACAAATTTAACATAAAACTAACAAACATTCATTATAATAAATGGGGTTCTTCAGCGATTTCATCAATGCGAGGTTTGGGGATTTGATTTTTTTCCACTACGTGTATTCTTAATCCATTGCTAGTCTAGGCAAATTCTTTGCTAATCAAGCAGAGTTCCTTATCTCTTGTAGCATGAAGACAGCCAGGGAAGTCCCATGGACACTTCCCTAAACTAGAAGCTTTGAGCTTTCCGGAGCTCTTCGTCCCGAATCATGGCGAACTTGTGATTTCGGTGTCACGGTGTGGCTTTTCGGTCGAGTATAACAACTTTGGTTCTTGGCCCAGTAAGTGAGCAAGGCCACGATCATCGGTGTGGAGAGAAGCGAGAGCTTCTCTCTCCCCTCTTTTCTTCTCTTTTTCACTACCGAAATCTGGAGGAAAAATCTCCTCTCCAAAATTTATATTCTTTCCTCCTTTTTCTATATTATTTTGTTTTATTTTTATTTAATTAACAATTCCAATTGTGTCAAAATTCAGCAAAACTTTTCTGGGTCACTAGATTTCGCGAGACGAATCAATGGCGCGATCTGTTTATGATCATCGAGAGATCTAAAGAATTTTCTAAGCTTTCTGAGCCATTCCGAAATTTTACTATTTTTGCTATTTGTCAACTATTATCTACATTTTTAAATCCTAACATTATTCTTAAATTAGCATATATCTTATAACTTTATGACTTTGATATCCTCGTTTGATAGGTACTAATTTACCCTTGTCTCTTATACTATTTTCGGGTCTCTCGTTTTATTTCCCGAAAATTCATATTTCGCTTTTAATATACCCTAAACATATTTGAAAATTGCTAGAGTATATTTCGGGGCGTTACATGACTAACCACAGTCTTGGAATCTACCATTTTGTAATCGAGGAAACAACCCACGACAAACTTCTTGGCCCTAGCATCCTCGATTTTATATTTATGGTCTAGTGATTCTCATAGCTCCTTGGTTGTTTTCTTATCTGAATACATATTGTATAAAGAATCAGTCAAAACATTTATGACATAGTTTATGCATAGAAAGTCAAAATGTTTCCAAACATCCACCAAAATGATGACTTAGATATCGTGCTCATCTTCTTTAAGCTTATGAGCATCTGCAGTCAAGAATCTCACAAGATTCAAGGTGGTTAGGTAGAATAACATCTTATGTTACCACCTTTATAAAGTTTAGTCCATTGAAATTCTCTGGCTTTTCTCTAGGTGAGACAAAGATAGCAGTAGGCATCACTAGCACTTGTGTTGCAATAACGGTCGCCACTTGGAAAGTTGCAATGGAAATAGCAGTGTTTGAACCATAGTCCATTTCCCTACAAAAATGTGAAAATATTTCTCAAATTGGCATTTTCCAAAAAAAAACAATTCTCGGGCAATCTCCATTAGCACTTATTATCACATACAACATATTATTTAATATGAAGGCTTCTTCATTAATTCGATATTCATACGTTAAATTGATATAGATCTTTTGTCGAATTAATGTGAAGTCCATGATACATAGCATAGCATGAAGGAAATCGTTGCGAGATCATGATATTGAAAGATTCCCTATCATGTGCAATTATGTTAGTGTTTAAATTATCCCTAGTCATAGGATCAACGAGATTGGGCATTGTTGATCCGGACAGATTAGCACATGTCATACTCCTTGATTGGATCAAGCAGTAGATCTTATAAACTATGATCATGAGTTGATCAAAGTTGGCATATGGATGCTTTTTAAGAGTAGCTAAGTACATTGGAGACCTGTCATGAGACAATCATATGGATCATCTATTTAAATGTGAATAATTGTCCCGTCATACTGACCAGTACCTTATTTGTAAGACTTGAGGGTCTCGGATATCTTCTTGGATCTTGATTCTTATTACTTGCAAACCTCAATACATGTTGCCTCTTAGAGGTCGCTTTGTGGATGAGGATTGGGTATAGTTTGAGGTGTTTGAAGGTAGAGTGAGTATGGCAAGGATTAGCCACTCCCAATAGAGAGGGAGGGTATACCTAGAGCCTCTTTGTCGAGATCATTACTCGGAATATACGGCCGTAGAGAAAATGCCTTGAGGAGTGTGAGTGCATAACTATTGAGTGAATCTGAGGGGACAGATCGAATATCACTTGGGCTAGGATTGTGGCATGGCAGTTTAGTGGGAGCTACACATTCTCCATGCTCTGAACCAAGTAGGGTATGAATTGGTGGGAAATGAGAAATTTGTCTATGGAAAGGGTATCTGATCGGACCCATGACTCTGGTCAGTGAGAGGTCGTGATATTGCTAGATACCAATGCCGAAACTTACTTGATGTGGATTGAATCAAGTGGCTAACATAACTAGAACCTAATGGGTCACACACTTAGAAGAGTGTGGGGTTGATATAAAACGGATTTGGATGTGATCCAAATATGAGGGAGTTAATTCTCTAGAATGGAATGTCACGGGATTAGTGGAATCCCAAGTTCGAAAGCCCTCACTTAAAGAGATAATAGGCTTGGGCTTGTACCTCGGCTTAAGGCTGTGTAGGAACACGCCATAACGCATGAGGATGCATGTAGCCTATCATCACTTAAGGTGAAGGGCATTTTAGTCATTTCAAAGGATAGGGTTTTCCTATAAAAGCAATGTTATGGAAACCCTAAAATGATGATGACTCTTTTGAGACTTGAGAGAGTTCATGAGAAAAGGCCACTTTCTCTCTAATCTCCAAGAAGTGTTCTAGAGATTTTAAGAGAGCCGGATTTTGGCTTCCTCTTTGGATCTGGACTTGGCTAGCATCGAGACCCTTTCCGAGACCGTTGCCTTGGAGGTTGTCATCTCCACTCTTCTGTGAATCTGCAGATTGATGAACATAGGACTTGGTTCGCTTCAGTCTAAAGCTGTCGTGACCACTAGCTCGGTTTGGACGGAGTAAGGCGTAATCCCACACCTTCTCTTTGTTGTAGAATCGGTTGATGCTAAGGGGTCATGGATGGAACAGTTAGGATTTTTTGTTTTTTACGTTGCTGTTGCGAGTGTTGCCAACACCAAACCCAGTGGTATCGGAAGCGACAACCCTTGTGCATCAAAATCGGTTTATTGTTGAGACTTTTTGGTTTTTGGTACCTATGTTTTCAAAAGTTTCAAGGAAAATGATTTTGGTATGGCGTAGATCCGATGTTGTTCTTTATGTATATATTGTTCGGGAAAGAATAATGCATGCATTTGAGTTGAATTTCTGATGTCGCTATAGCTAAAATGCATGATTCACGGTCTTTTTCATTAATAATGCGCTAATCCCTCATATTATATTTGTTCTACCTGAATGTAGGCGATGTTGGAATCAAAGGAGCTAAAGACGGAAAAACATAACGGCGAGGAATGACAAAAGGCGAAACTGACAAAAAGTGCTCTTTGATGCCTTGTTGGCCGAGACCCTTCGGCCGCGGCGTAGCATATGCCGCGGCGAGACCCCTTTCACGGCGTGAACCGGGGAGACCCGAGTTTAAAGGGTCTCGATTCTGCGACAATGAAACAACCTTCGCCGCGGCGTAGCGAACACCCTTTTCTACAGCAGAACGCGAAGAACCCTAATTTTCTAGGCCATTGATAGGCCCGTGTCCCGAGGTATAAAAGGGAAGTAATTTCGAAGCATAAAGGGGGGAGATTGGATCGACAAGATGAAGGAGATACAAGTAGAGGGAGATCAATAGAGACGGATTCGGGAAAGATCGCGAAGACGGATTTTTCTGTAGTTCCTCCCTCAACCTACTTCGTGATTCAAATTCATCAATCTGTAATGAATAATATGATGAACTAATTCTTTTCTCTAGGGACTTCAACCCTGGCACGGTTGATGGATTGATTTTCAGATTTGACTTATTTGAATATTAATATGAGTTCATATGTTTGCTTTAATTCTAGATTTAATTACATGTTATTGTCATGCTTAGTGACATGTTAAAAATTTGGGAGTTTGAGATCGAGAAGATGACTTACAGGGACGCTAGTTAAAAGCGACACTGGAGCAGAGTGAAGATGGGGGTATTCTGGACCTCTGTGGCTTTTGGGTTTGCATTTAGGAGTTTGGTCGAGGGTTGAGACGGAGATGCAATATCCCAGCGAGATAGGAAAATATATCTCGAGAGATATCTTGTAGGAAAGATCGACCTTGCTAACATAACTCATATGAATACTTCAATAAGTCTAACAATTAATTGACATGCATCGAGTGTGGTAGGAGACGGTAAAACCTTTTAGGTTTAAATCATCGATATAATTGATATTTAGCCAATTTAAGTTTTGTTAATTCTAGTAATTTAATTAAGTAATTCGCTTTAGGATTATATCCAAATATTGTAAGGAAGTCATTAATCAGTAGTCAACAAGCTTCTCTTCGAGGGAGCGACATGACTAACCCTTTACCAACTCACGTCGACTCGGCGTGTATACTTGAAGCACACGGGTTAGTTTCCTTTAATTTTACATACTCACGGTAGGAACTGTCGAGTTTTTGAGCGCGGATTCGCGTGGAGAAGTTTAGTGTTGATATTGACAACCATGCCATAGATAGTACTTTGGATGTTTACTTTCTTTGGATTCTCTCACTTATTGATCATTTTATTTTGCGATTTTTACTTTTATTCCACTGGTTTTTCTGTGTTCTCCTTCTTTGCATCGTCTTTGTGATTCAGTTTCGATCTCATCTGTGATTTTAGGAAAGTATTTAGAGTGTCTGCGAACAAGATCCACAGGGAGGCTGCTTCCATTCTATCTGAACCCGGAAGCAGGACACTATTTCGATTCACATTAAAAGAAGCCCGCGTAACTCGACTTGAAGTATGCGACATCAGTAGACGGGGCAGTTAAGCTGATGAGGGATGAACCACGGGTGGAACAGAATGGACAGAACCATAGAAATCTAGCCACCACACCTTTCGTGCAGCCCTCTAATCCCCATATGCTCCTTAAGGAGTTTGCCTTGCCTCCTACAGTTGTTCAGTCAACTATACGTCGACCACCCATACAAGCGAACAACTTTGAGCTAAAAGGAGTAACTTTGCAGATGCTCAATAATATCTGAGTTCATGAGCACTTAGTGAGAATGAATGCACATTTGACCAAGCTTTATTAGAGTGCGTGATGCAGTCAAGTATAATGGAGTGCGAAGCTATGTTGTATTCCATTGTCCTTAATTGGCGGTAGCAAGTTGACCCGATGACCTCTAGACTCCATCACCTGGGGAATGACTTGATGCATTTCTATCAAAATTTTCCTTTGATGAAAATAACTCAATTGGTGCACGAAATTAATACGATTAGATAATTTGAGGGGGAGAACCTAGCTGAGGCTTGGGAGATATTTCATGAGCTATTGAGGAGATGTCGACATCACAAATTAACTAGGTCGATGCAGGTGCATACGTTGTGGCTTGATGCAAGCGACTCGGCTAGGACGATTATTGAGCCTTTCAATGAGAGGTGCTCGATGAAAACCACATATCAAGCCTACGAGATCTTGGAGGATATAGCTACTAATACTAATCACTGGCCTAAAGATAGATCGACACCTAGGAAACCCCTGCCAGCGAGGAAGCGGAACCGCAATGTTATCGGCAACACAGTAAACCATGCCATACGATTAACTAGGCAAATTGCGGAAGCGATAAGTGCGATGAAATGCTATTGGCGGAATGTCAGTGGGAGGTATGAATCTTCTTTGGCTGGACAACCGCGATGCGTAGTGACGGAGTCCGATGGGATGTGATGAAAGCAAGGGCCAATATAGCCGGTCAGCAGGAATCCAGAATTACGGCCCGAGGCGATGTAAACAGTACATATCGAGCAGATACGGAAGTAGGGTAAGTCAGACGGGGATGGAGAGGCAGTGAAATGGTCGGAAAAATCATGGCCCAATGGATGGGAGGAGATAGTCGGAATAACATGCCACTACCACAGTGAATGAACCACCCTTGAAACAAGTAGACTTGGAGCAGGCACTTGCACTGATGTCGCCCTCGTACCTTTATGAATGAGACAGGGGCAAATTTGCGAGAACCAGACCACCAGTTGAACAATCGGGCGAGCATAAGCGAGGAAACTTATAGATACAAAATGCAGGCCCCGAATGGCTAGTCTTTTGACGGAGGAGAGGCGGCGGGAGCATTCTGGGAGTAATTACGGGGAAGTGAACTCGAGGCAAGAAGGTAATGAACATGTAAAGTTTGTCACATTAAGGAGTGAGAAAATTTGTATGCAGGCAGTACCAGTGATAGGGAGGTAGAGGCAGGTAATCTAGCCTGGCGGTAGTGTGGGGAACGACCCCGTCGAAAAGTTGAATTGAAAAAGAAACGAGTCAGAGGGTGGAGCCTGAGGATTGAACCTTATCTCAATTAGTACCCTATTTTAAAGAAAGTAAATTTGAATGTGATTCGCAGTTTACCGGAGGTGTTCAAGAAACCTCCATATAAACGATACATTTCTTGGAATGCTGCTTAGAACATATGCCCAGTTATGTGAAATTCATGAAAGAGATACTATCGAGAAAAAGAAGGCGGCGGATTTTGGGGTGATGAACCTCGCGAAGTGAGTGCCATCTATGAAGAAAAATTGCCACAAAGAAGCTAAAAGGCCCCATGATTTTATATCTGTAGATGCATAATTGGGGGAAATTCCATCTTTGAAAAGGCCTTGTGTGATCTGGGAGGCGAAAGTATCAACCTCATGCAGCTATCTATATTCGAGACAATGGGAGCCCAGAGGCGAGAAGCTCGCTGGCTCACGATCACACTCGATTGGTAGGCAGTCACTAAAACACCCTAGGGGGGTGATAGAAGATGTTCTGGTCAAAGTGGACAAGTTAAATCATTTTAGACATATTTCATTGTTACGGATATGGAAGAAGATAAGAAATACCTATCATCTTGGGTAGGTCATTTCTAGCGAGCCGGGGGCGATGATTGATGTGTAGAAGGGAGGTGAGGGAGTGGTACAAGATGATGAGGTCACCTTCAATGTATTCAAAGCCATGAGACACCTAACAGAGAGTGATGCATGCTTCTTAGTAGAGACTGTTAAGGCTATAATGTCTAGCCAAAGTGGTCCCACTAACCCTTTAGAGGCTAGCCTGGTATAGAGTGATTCAGAGAACTTGAGTGAAGAGGCTGTCGAGTATGTGAACTGGATGAACTGCTTCGAACCTAATGGAAGGAAATACTATGAACCTTTAGGTGAAAACACTCGAACCTTGATACCCTCTTCTAAACAACCACGAGTGAGAGCAAAGAAAGCCATTACCTTGCCATTTAAGGTATGCTTATCTTGTGGAGGCACACCTTACCGATGTTATTTCAAACGTCTCGACGGCGTCGAAGAGACAGCTATTAAGAGTGCTTAGAAGTCACAAGGGATGCGATTGGTTGGTCTCTGGCCGTTTAAAGGGGATCAGCCACTCCCATGTGCATGCATCGAATTCTACTAGAAGAGGGTCATAGCGTCGTGGAAGAGCAGGAGGAGAGGCTGAGATCAGCTATGACGAGAGGTTGTCGACATGGAAGTGCGAGTGGCGGGATCACGGGAGTTCTATATCTATCTCCTACAGGTGCATGGGTTAGTCGATGCGGTGAACCTGAAAGAAGGAATAATAGTGATCAAAACAGAAGATAATATCTTGTTGCCCTCCAGACCAGTCACAGGATGGAGGATTTGTATCGACTACCGGAAATTGAATAGGGCTACTTGAAAAGACCACTTTCCACTACTGTTTCTGGATCAGATGTTGGATAGGCTAGCAGGGCATGAATATTACTACTTCTTGGATGGGTATTCCGGGTACAATCAGATCGTCATAGCCCCACGAAGACTAGGAAGACAACGTTACAAAATTAACGTGTAGTGCGTTTGCATTGAGGCGAATGTCGTTCGGTGTGTGGCAGCACGAGCACATTTCGGTTGTATGATGGCCATATTCTCATATATGGTTGAAAAAGACAATTGAGGTGTTCATGGGCGACTTTGATGGGGGTTCTTGACGATTGCCTAGAAAACTTGAGAGCGGTGCTTGTTAAGTGTGAAGAAACCCGATCTTATCTTTGAATTAGAAGAGTGCCACTTGCTGGTACGAAGGGGCATCGTGCCCAGCCGCAATTTCGGAAGAGGAATAGGGATTGGCCAGAGCTAAAATTGAGGGCAATAAGAGAAATTACCTCCCTGTCATCAATGAAGGAGCATAAGAAGTTTTTCTAGGACACGGGGTTCTCAAAGTTCATTAATATATCTTGAGTTGCAAAATTGTTATCCGATCCGCTCAGTTCAGGAGGCCTGCATTGTGTTTTATGAGAGACATTACTTGCAGGCTCTCGATTGAAGAATAAAGGCTGAGTGTATACGGCTCCCATAGTTGTAGCACATGTGTGGGACCTCCGATTCGAACTAATGTGTGGCCTTGTTGACTATGCAGTTGAGGCAGTCATTGGGAAGTAGGAAAAGGATATTTGAGTCATCCTTTATGCTTGTGAGCTTTGAATGATGCTCAACTAAATTATGCTACGGAAAAAGAGCTATTGACCGTAGACTTTCACCTTTGATAAATTTAAGGCCTACTTGATTGGCAATAAAGGGTGATTTGTACTGATGGCCATAGCCATTAAGTACCACAATGACAAAAAGATGCAAAAGCGAGACTAATATGATGGGTACTCACATTTGCAAAGTTGAAGCGCCGAGATAAAGAATGAAGAATAAGAAGAACAGTCGCGGACCATTTGTGTCATGATTAAAGAGGGTAGAGACCAAAGTGCAGGTTAACGATAATTTCCAGTATGAGCGGCTCTTGACGGTGAAGACATCTGGTTGGGTTCCATGGTTTTTGCCGAGCTATGTGAACCCGCCCGTGGCCAGTGATTTATCGAGTTAGCCTGCAGGAAAAGAGGTTCTTTGCTGGGTTGCCGAGCTACTACTACTAGGGAGGAATTTCCTTTTCTCTGACATTGTGTTGGCGATCCAGTGATCTGCGGAGATGCGTCTGGGAAGAAGAAATTAGTGATATTGCAGTCGTGCCATACCTTACCATGTGGGGCATTTTGGAGGCCAAGAAACGGCCGGCAAAGTATCAGGTCCAGTTTCTATTGGCCTACCTTATTCAGGGATGCTCTCATCATTTTGCTGACCATGCGTGGCGAAGTGTTGAAAGAAGGATGGGCGGCATTTCCCGAATGGGATGAAACCCCGTAGGCAATTTTGGAGATTGAGTTGTTTGACTTATGGGAATGGACTTCATGGGACCATTCCTATTCAACTCCCGATCACATGTATATCCTCTGGTACGTAGACTATGTCTCAAAATGGGTAAAGCGATCGACGTGGCGTGATGCTGGTGTGGTGAGTCAGTTCAGCCCGCGTACGTATTTACGGATTGACCATCATGACGACGATCATAGATGAGTGAGTACTCATTTACATGATGCAGCTTGATGATAGTCTGCAAATATGGTGTGAGACATCGAACTTCGCGCAACATGGTATCACGCGCGGCGATGGGCCAGGCGAGTGTCAAATCGTGAGATTAAGTCCAGTGCAACAGTCAATAGCTCGAAAAAGTGTTAGGAAGAAGTCAGATAATGCACTTTGGGCATACATGACGGCCTTTAAGACCCCTCACAGCATGTCTCCATTTCGACGGGTTGTCAGGAAAGCCAGTGTATTTTGATGGAGTTGAACCATGTGGTATGTTGGTGACTAGGCGGTTGAACATGGATACCAAAGTGGTGGGAGAAAGAAATTTAATTACTTTGTGACTCAATGAATTAGATGAGTTCTGCAATGAAGCTTATGAAAATGCTTGGATCTATAAGGAAAGGGCAAAAGTAACTGGCATAATGACATATTATGAGGGGAGAGTTTCTTGTGTAGGGTTGCGAGTCTTATTGTTCGACTAAGGCTGCAGCTTTTCACAGCAAGCTAAGGGATTTAAAATGGTGGGTCCATTCAGTGGTGCAAATCCCTATATGGAAGATTTGAGATGAGAACATACTAAGAGAAAGGGCAGTTCAGGGATTCAACGCTCAAGAAAGTTGAAACCATACTTGGCGGGCATTCGTATTGAAGCAGTTAAGCTCTGAGTGAGTTCGAGAAAGATAGTAGCATGGAGCGAAATCACCAGCTGATTCTCCACGAGTCGCGGTTGTGCCGCTGCGAGATATGAGTTAACGGCGTTAAACATGGCGCTTCTTGGAACTAACGGCATTGTGGATGCCCGCGGCTTCGTGTTTCAGTCCCTCTGGCCTTTACGGTAAAATTTTTGTTTTGGTGATTTACTATATTATTTTAATAGATAGGTGAGCCTTAAAATCATAGGGCAAAAACAGTTTCCGGAATATTGGTCCGCGCGTAAAGCGCAAGCGTGCTTGAAGTGAAAAATCTGATGCGAGTTTGCGGTCATGCGTGGGGCTTCACTCTTGTTTCAGCAGGAAAAAGGAAGAACAATCGCGAGCCCGGCCCTCGGAGTTCACATCGAGCCGGCTACTTGCGCGAGGCTTTGGCCTTGGCCATTGCGTAATATGGCTTCGTCGCGGCGAAGTGACGCTGCGTGGGAGACACATAAATACATTGGCTGTCCATTTTCCTTCCACGTTTTTGTCTTGCCGGTATATCGCATGGGTGTGCGTTTTTGCAGTTCCAGCTGCAGACCGCTGTGACTATGATATGGCTCCCAGAGAAGGCGAGTCCTAATAGCGACACCGCTCGGGCTCCACATCACTTGTGGCACCTCCCCCTCCCGGTAGTCTGTAGTTCATCAGGGAGGCGGGCGTCTACCACGAGTCGCTTTGCAACCGTTCATTAGGATTCTTGAGAGGTTTACCTCAAGCGCGAGACAACCGGCTGCCATCTGTAGACCGGAGGGTTGGCGGGACAACATGTCTGCTCCTGGGCCAGCGGGTGGCCCGATTAAGGTACGGGGGGTTCCTCGGCTGGTTTCAGGAGTTGGCACATTGTGTTTGTGGGGTGAGTGGTGGAAGAGCCCGGAGCATGGACCATCAGCAAATCTACCAGCTGCGAGAGGGACGATGGTGAGTGCTAGGGCATTATTTATAGGCGGGCTTTGAGGCGATCGCGAGAGCTCACACGGGGCGAGGGAGTATGTAGACGCCACGTCATTGGCAGGAGTTCACCACATTTGGATAAATGCTCACGCCCTTGGCGAAGGTTTGTTATAATTTTCTATGTGTTAAGATTCAGCCTTGTTTATCTCAAGTCTGATTCACGGGACCAGACTGATCCATCTCCTACGCCACTTGACCAGGGATTCGATTCGATCTTGGGACGGGTGGACTGGGCGGGGGTTGATCGAGTCGACTCACGAGTTGTTACTGCCCGACTGCGATCCATCCTCCCCAGTGTGCCAAATTTATCTGCGATCAGATTGGGTTTACGATGTTGAACTCGGAAGCGGGCTCTGGTAGTAGCTGCCATTCTTGCCTAGAGGTGAGTTAGGAGCCACGTGAGGTCAGTGTTAGAGGCCAAGCGTTGATCGTCAAAGAGGCGCCTTGATCTGGTATTGATGGGACCGATAATATAGTTCCTCGGTGAGCCTAAGTCCTTGGCGACTGGATCGTGCTCACTTTTTAAGCTTGACGCCTATTGGGATGAGTCTCGAGAGAGCAGGGTTGCCCGGACGGGACATGGATTCCATCCCGGGCGAGATGGCCACCATCGGGTGCGGTGATTAGTACCCAGGAGAAAGATCTTATTTTTGAGGCCTATTTGAATGAGGTTTTGGTGCTTTTTGCGCATTAATCATGTCAATAAGGCCAATTGAAGTGTTCGGTCTTCTTAGTATCCTTATGCAGTTTGAAGTTGTTTTTGGGGTTGTTTTCTGAGTTTGTTTTGTAGAGGTTGATATGAGATATGTGCCAACATGAAGTTGAACCCGTTTATATCGACCTTGAACATACCAATATTCAATGAAGAAATGAAAGGCAAAGTGATGATGAAAATGGGGATCTGATGAAGAGGGCGAGTGACAATCAGTGAAAAACCTTGAATTCGGAAATTTCGCTAAGATTGCGAAAATTTGACTAGGATTGCGAAAATTTGCAATCTGGCGAAATTGAGAAACCTCTCTAGGCTTAATTCGCTATGCCAGCTGTTCTGTGAAGTACACACTTGCTATCCCAAAAATTTCCTTCAGCTGGCGAGAAATTTAGCTAGCTAGTAGATCACAGTGCCTGAAATTCTCTGATTTAGCTATCTCTTAATCTGTTAGCCTCTATAAAAATGTATTTCCTAGCGAATTTCTGCCTTGTCATCCTTTTTGTAATTAATGCAAAGCAGGCGCCTCATTTTGGTGTGTTAAACTTTTCACTTGTCCCTTATATTATACAAAATGTTAGGCTTTCTTGTATTTTCATTCATTAGGTGGCCTATATGGCCCAAATTATGACCCAACAATGGAAGCAATCTTTTGGCACATTTCATTTTATGTAAATATCTCCCTTGACTGTTTTGAAGGTTTTGTTTTTCTCTCTTCTCTCTCTCTTTCTCTCTCATTTTCTAGGCTACGAACAACCATACTTGAGGATGACTAACTCAAAGAGATGCTTAGCCTAAGCCTTTTAGCTTTGAAGAGGAAGGTAAGCTAGCAGCTTGGTTGTGGGGCCGGTTACGGGTTGTCCTCATGTATTGGAAGCCTTTCACAGTCTGTCATTTGTAAACCACGTCTTCTCAAGGCTAGGGTTGAATATCATTTAATGTCATTACCTTGGCCAATACTTACCATGTGCTTTGGGATCTGATGCATACTTGTTGCTAGATGTCGCATGGTTCTTTAAGATAGCCTTCCACAGTACTTGGCGAAGTTGAATGTTAGGGTTTCAAACTAAAAGGGGCTGTAGATGCATGTTACTTGTATTGACTTAAATAGGAGTGATTCTAGGGTTAAGGTTTTCTAGCTAAACAAAGATCGGTTATGGCTTGGACTATAGGTTGCTTGCCATGATGCGGATAAAGCCCAGGGACACTTGTTGCCAGTGTTGTCAATTTAGTGACTCAGCTGGCCTTCAAAGATTACACCTTTTCTCCCTTCACTTTAGTTTTATTAAATGTGGTCGAACAACTCACCTTGTTTTAAACAAAAATCCAAAAATCAATTAAAGCCTCACGCTTTTCCATGCTTGATGCAAGTCGTTTCATAGGATGAAAACCCATCCGTGTTCGACCTAGACCCACGTATCTTTGCGGTGGCTTGGCTAAACAGTGGAAACCAGGATCATGATTTTGTTGATTTCGGATCCACTTTCTTTGTAGCCTGAATCACCGACCCGGAACAGTTGCTCGGCTTGACTAGCCCGGCTTCTATCATTTCACTAACGCCCTTCTTGCTTCCACCAGAAGTAGTGATTTTTATAGGACGTATTTCTTTACCCTTTTCTTTCTACCATTGAGGACACTGTCAGTTTTAAGTTTGGGGGTGTGGGTGTATGGGGTGTGACTTAGTTTATTTTGATTGTTATTTTGACTTAGTTTTATTTTGACTTGGGTTATTTTTTCTATTTTTGCATGTTTAGGTCCATTTTTTTCACTGTTATTTTGACTTAGTTTTATTTTGACTTGGGTTATTTTTGCTATTTTTGCATGTTTAGGTCCTTTTTTGAATTTTGGCGTGTTCAGGTTTATTTCCCTTGCAAACGTGTAGCTCATGCAGTTACACTATGTCTATAATATAATGGCCAGTCTCGGAGTTGGCGTGTGAGTATCCCGCCTTAATTTTGAGCATGATGGCAACAAAAGGGAGTTGTAGTAATCACAAAAACAACCCATGTTCAATGAAGTAGGGACTCCGAGGTTGGGACTGCGTTGTGTAAAGTCGAGAATAACCATGTATGGCCGCCCTTTTTAGATCTCAAGAACCCAGTAAGAGTAGGCTATCTGCGCACCTGCGTGATCTTCGGGGTATGCTTTGACTCCGGACTCACCATGCAAGAGTTCTACGAACCTTAGGAAGTAAACACCTAAGTGATGGGACACCTTAGAAAAAGATGATCGCCTTTGAGCCCCAAATAATAATAAAATAAAATAAAATAAAATAAATAAATAAATAATAAATAATAATAATAATAATAATAATAATAGCCGTAATAATGTGGATCATCCGTGGAATCCCGGAGCGTCTCAGGGGCTTTTCAAAACCTAATGACTGAGCTTATTTGGCCAGGAGCCATTGACTTCAGCACGCGCTATGGGACAAAGGATGGATGATCTCCCTGATATCTAAGACCTCTCGAGGTTTGGTTGAGTGTTCGGGGTGAAGTTCTAGGGGAATTGAATGCCCGGTGCCATAACGGTGAAGTCGTGATGGATCCGCTCACAGGAAAAAACCCTCACCTAAAACATCTCGGTACTAGTACTCTTCGGTTGTCTTAGAAGTTAATCCTTAGAAGTAGGCTGAGTGAATAAATTGAAGTGCGTTCTCATCCTTCCGTGTTAAGCTATTCCAAATAGGCGAGTTCGATTCAAGTTTGGGGGTACTACAGTCAAACTATACATTGGAGATCACACTTTAACTGCACTTAGACTCCTTGGGAAAAATTATTGAGCACTAAAAATGGGGTTGACCTACTTGGTCAGCAGAGGGCCGGAGCCCCAGTCTGCGATTCTTGAAAGCTAAACGATCAAGGTGGTCCACGGA
The DNA here is from genome assembly GCA_016808115.1 of Tetrastigma voinierianum. Lineage (NCBI taxonomy): Eukaryota > Viridiplantae > Streptophyta > Magnoliopsida > Vitales > Vitaceae > Tetrastigma > Tetrastigma voinierianum. Next base: position 100,306 of record JAEQBH010003530.1, read on the forward strand.
TCTTTGAGCGGATTAATATGGACCCGCCAACATTTACATGTTGTCATGTGTGCTTAACCCGTATCGTCATATAGTTTCACGTTATTCTTGCGTGCCACAGGTGGAATCTATTCTTGGCAGGGACAAGCAAAGCTAAGACTAAGAGTGTTGATGAAGGATGAATCAGCCATGCATTTCAGTTGAAGATTCTAAGATTGTCCTTTATGTACAAAGCATGATTCACGGTCTTTTCATTAATGTCGCTAATCTGTAATACCCCCAGGAAATATACCTATCGATTTTAAACATGTTTAGGGTATTTTGTAGCATAATTTGAATGTTTCGTGAGTTAAATACGAAACATGGAAGCTTGAGGGCAGGAAATTTACAAGTTTAAGGACAAATATGTAAGAATTCTCCAAGGAACAAAGTCATAAGTTAACAAGATTGATGCAATGGAAATTTAATAAGTTATGGGATTCAAGGCAATTAGAAAAGATTGAATAGAAATAATAATAGTTTAAAGGGCTTGAGTGCAAAAATGAAAGTTAAAAAGCAAAAATGAGTTTTTGACTTGTGAAACATGGCCTTAACAAACATGGATAAGAGAGAGACAGGAGATTTGGTCTCCCAGAGAAAGAGCAGTAAAGGGAGAGAAAGAGAAAGGAGAAGAAGAAGAAGAGGAAGAAAGAGAGAAGAAGAAGAGGAGAAGAAGAGAGAAGCCATGATCAAAGGTATGGAACAACAGGTATGGATTATTATGGATCATATGGATTTTTTGTATGGGATTCTAGAAAAGTTTAGGAGTTCCCAAATCTAGGGTTTGTTAGGGATTTGTCTAACCAAAGATGTATTGAAATTAGTTGGTAAAACCCCTTATGGCCCTAAAAATAGTTATAGAATCCTCTTTTAAATTTGGATTCATGGGTTAATTGAGAGTAATTGAGTTAGGGTTTAGGGCAAACCCTAACTAATCATCATATTTGGTTTTGGTATGGGTAAAGCAACCCATATTAAGAATAGTTTTGGGATAAATTCATGGAAAAGTTTTGAAGAAAAGATAGGTAATGAAAGATGAATTGAGTAAAATTGAGATTATAAGATGAATTTGGTGTGGTTTTGTGGTGTAAGATAAGTATAGAGTTGAATTGGGTAGAAAAATATGGAAAAAGTGCAGAAAAGCCCACATTCTGGGCAAAATTCGAACACATGTACCGGTACAGGTAAGAGGTGTACCGGTACATGTAGTGCCCTGTTTTTCTGTTTCGACCAATTTTTGTATTTTAGCCATTGAAGTTGCTGATTAAAATAGACTTCAATTAGAACCAAACATCCTCAAATAGGTACCTTAAAATTCTGCTTCTAAGTGGCCCATAAATTCACTCAAAGTGGGGCCATGTGCAAGCGAAGTACCTTCGGAGTTTGATCATAGAGTAGTCCGGGTTGTTTCGGACGTAACTTGAGTTTCGGTGCTCCGATTTGGGTGATTTCAGTTGGAGGAGAACCCTTAGCACCTTAGCTTTAAAGGAGTATAAAGAACCAGTGTCAAATATGGAGACTAGGCACTGGAAAATGAATATTACAAACTGTCCTAGGGGTAAAATCATTATGAGCTAATTTGACATGAAAATGTCATAACTTTAGTTTGGATAGCTTCAATTGGAATAAATTCAATTTAAAGTAAAATAGATTCATAAAGGAATAAGAATATATGAATGATGTGTGAATACATGAACAACCATCTTTGTACAAGTATATGAAATGCCATATGGAATAGGCATGAAACATGAACATGAACACAGAATGTGATAAAAGTAGAACAATATGGATCTTAGTTTGGTATGGATTCTTGTATGGAATTTGTAAGGATCCTTGGTTTTATATAGAATATGTGTGGAGTTATAGATTTGTACCTTGGTATAGGGTTCTTCCTCTTATTTGTGGTTTTGGTTTTGTGTATGGAACTTGTATATTTGTATGGACTTTGTTAGAGTTTAGTATGGTTTTGAGTATGTAAATTAAGAATTATGTATGATTCAGATGATTGCTGCGGGTTAGTGAAATTGTGGACTTTATTTGGAATCCTCATTAAGCTAAGATTTGAGGTGTTAGAGAGTGAAATTACTTGTTAGGAGTATGGAATCTTCCCCTTTGTGGATGGATTGTAAAATATATGGATATGGAAGTTGGTTTATTCCTACTTTTGGGGTGAATTGGGATTGATTGTAGGATGGTTTTGGTGCCATGTTTCAGGGCATATCATGTGGTCTAATTGGAGGATATTATCAGCCGGTGGACAAGGGTTGTTCCGGATGGTTTCGCCGAAACGGGCGAAATCGGCTACTGCAGATCCTCTCGCACGTCATGCGAAGCCGCTTTCCGTGAAGCGTGGCTGGGTACCTCTGGCACGCTGGCGGGAAGCCACGCCGCGTGGCTGGTGATCCTGCACGCTATAAATATGGGATTCCACGCTATAGCGCAGCCCCCACAATGTTAACCTCCAACTCGGATGTTCATAACTTTTCGCACGAACTTCGCTTTGGGTGGCCCTTGACTCTATGGCTCCTTTGAGTCTAGAATCCATCCATATATAGCTTTGATACAATATTGAGCTTATAATACACCTGAAAATGACAAAAGACAGTAGCTGTTGCTGCTGCCATTGCAGGTGCTGCAAGTTTCCTGATTTTCTTCACAAAATTGCAACTTCTGTATAACTCCTTCGTTAGGACTCCGTTTTGGGTGTTCTGCACCCAAGAAACCCTTTGAGTCTAGAATCCAATCCATATATATAGCTTTATACAATATTGAGCTGCTAATAAGTCCTAAATGACAAAAGACAGTAGCCTGCTGCTATTAAAAGCGTAAGTTGCTGATTTTCTTCATGGCTTGCAATTTGCATAACTCCTTCGTTAGGACTCCGTTTTGGGTGTTCTTGGACTCTATGGAAAACCCTTTGAGTCTAGAATCCATCCATATATATCTTGATACAATATTGAGCTTATAATACACCTGAAAATGAAAAAAAGACAGTAACTAAAGGCTGCAGGTGCCGTAAGTTGCTGATTTTCTCTTCATGGCTTTGCAATTTGTATAACCTCCTTCGTTAGGACTGCTTTGGGTGTTCTTGGACTCTATGGAAAGACCTTGAGTCTAGAATCCATCCATATAGCTTGATACAATATTGATCTTATAATACACCTGAAATGACAAATAAGCGTAGCGCTGCTGCTGCTAGTGCAGGTGCGTAAGCGTCGATTTTCTTCATGGCTTGCAATTTGTGCTAACTCATTCGTTAGGACCTCGTTATGGGTATTCTTGGATTCGGCGAAAGTCTACTTAGCCCAGAATCTAACCATATGCTATTTAATGGCACTTGGTGCCCACATTTTGTCTGAAATTGAAACTGTTGTACCGAGTGTACCAATCGCCAAGCTAAAGCATGGTAAGAAAGGATGTATATAAGGAACAAGAAAATAGCAATATATAATTTGACATGTAAAGGAGTATAGATAAGAAAAGTACCCCATGTGTATCAAAGGAAGAGCGAGTCTCGTCTGCATCTCTACGAGATAGACACCGATAAAGAACAAGAAAAACATACAAGTATAGGAATGTATAGGTATAGGTCAAGGTGATATGATAGTCCGATAAAGTACATGAAGATATAAGGCAAGATATGAGATGTTACAAGTAGAGGACATGATATGAATATAAGAGTATATGATTTGTCATACATAAACGAATAGACGGAACATGATAGAACACATGATGAGTAAAAGGATACATGATAGAAATATATACATGAATAGCCAAATCATGATAAAAACGCCTAAAGGATAGCATGTAAACGATATAAAGGATATGAATAGATAAAGATATATATATGAATATATGAATATAAGAGCATAGATGCATTCATGATATATGATAGGATTACATATATGATACGAAGACAAAACTAAACATAGAAAAGATATGAATATACGATTGTGTTAAAAATATGAGAACCACGATTAAACTAAGAAATATGTGAAGGTATTATAGACGAAATAAATATTAGAGTATATCTCATCAAGATACATGATAACAATAGTTATTCATGTAGATGATAATGTATTTAAAATGCAATAAAATGGATTGTCCGGCGAACCCGGGTGGTAGGGATAGATTGGCATGCCTATTAGTGGAAAAATAAGTCTCCGCAAAGATACCGACGCTGGCCCCTGCTTGGCTGGCATGCGCCTTCTCGCTCTTATAGATGGTCATTGTCTCGCATAATGATAATCGCGCTCTCGGTCCTTATAGATGGCCATTATCTCGGGCATTAATGATACACAGCGCCTTTCAGTTCTTTATAGACCACTGTTTCAGACAAAGGAGTACAATGCCTTCGCCCTTATAGTTTCCTTTTATCCACTTTGTTTGTGCGCATACGAAACATAAAACAAATGATTTGTATATGACATGAAAAGATATTATATGATCCGAGAAGCTAGCACTCCGCTATGTGATGATAAGTTCTCAGAACATGAGATTATAATGACCGACATGATATATAAAAAATGTATAAGAATGTAAAATGATCCGGGTGCTAATATGAATACAAGATATGGAGTGGCCAGCACAAGACACTAAGTATATGAACAAGTACAGTACATGAAAGGGAAAGTAATATGAAAAGTATAATAGAAAAACAATATATGAAAATAGTACATGAATAGTACATGAAACAGTACATGAATACAAAGATATGATAATGCATATGATAACACTACATGAAAATGTAACATAACAATCGGTATAGTATATATAACCATGAAAGTAATATATGTATACGAATATGACATACACATAATAGGATATGTAATATGAACCATTAGAAAGAGAATAGATCAAATGATAAGTACTAGAATAAGAAATAAATGATATGAAAGGTTATATGTCAAACGCCACATGATAGAAGTGTACGTTATATGAAAATGATAAGTGTATTTGTTGAGACGATCATAGCTATTGGTCGTCCCTGTATATGTTTCCCACTAAGCGTAAAGCTTAGCACGGGTTTCTTTAACTGTAGGCATGGGCGTAAGACAAGGATAGAGGATGTGACATCCCACATCGCCAGAAAGGTGCCAACTGCAGATAGAAGCCACCGCGACCAAGCTCTCGCAATCTCCGTATTTTTGAATAGGTATAAGCTTTCTGTTTATCGAGAAGTAAACAGACTGGTGTATAGAACATGAATACCACTATGGTGGTATGGTACAATGTGGAGGCAAAAGAATTTTTTTTATTATTACGTAAATTGTGCATATGGAAATTTGAGAAAACAGTACAGTGTCGCCCGAGAAAGAAAAGGTTGAAGAGTCCTGAAGCTCAAGTGTGACACTCCTCGCTTGACACCCTATCAAGCTGTTGGGGCGCTACAAATCTCCTCATATTATATTTTTCATAGAATATGAAGCATGTTGGAATCAAAGGGGGAGCTGATTTAAAGTTCTAAAAAAGTGCAATCTAACTCATATTAGATAGGTTTTGAGTGCTTTTTTCGCGTACTAATCAGGTCATTAATGCCAATTGAAGTGTTCAAGTTCTTTAGTATCACTTATGCCGTTTAGAGGTTATTTTTGAATGCTTTGCGTTTTTGTGCACTTTAGTGCCAATATCGGGATGTATGATGAATCATGAAGTTTGAAATCGAAAGTGCGTCACCATCAACCAAATTCTTGCAAGAATCAATTAAAATCAAGGCAAAGTGAGAAGAAAATTGATGCAAATTGAAGACAGATGAAATGCAAAGGAGATCAACAAAGCCCTGAATTTTCTCGCTAGAGCGGCAAATTTTCGCTAGGATTGCGAAAATTTTCAGAACTCCAATAAAATTTCGCAACCTTAAATAAATTCCAAATTTCTGCCAGTACCAAACTGGGCGCTTAGGCAATCGTTTTAGCTTAAAATTCATGATTTCATGATTACATAAATTTCGCTAAGTTAGCGAAATTTCGCTAGCTAGCGAAATTGCCGTTTTTAGCTTAAATTTTCTATTTTTCGCTTATGCATGGTGATTTGCCACTATAAATTCTTCACTCCTAGCGAAATTCACCGCTCACATGTTGTATTTAATGCTAACCGACTCCAAATTTGTGCATTACCTATTGTCCTTTAACTTAGCCAAATTTGTAGGCTTTTTTGGTATTTTCATGTATTGAGGTGCCTATATAAACCCCTCTTTTGTAATAAATATAGAGAAATTTTTGAGAAGCAACACTGGGAGAGAAGAATTTGTAAGTTTTCATTTTTGTAAATAAAGTCTCAGATTTTAGTTAGGTTTTATTTTCCCCTCTCTTCTCCTCTTCCCTCTACTTTCTTGGTCAGCAAACACCCCTCTGAGGATGACAACTCAAGAGATGCTTGGCTGCTCTTCTTTGGAATATAAGGAAGCTAGCTTCAAAAGGGGCATATGCATGTTGTCCTCTTGTATTAAAATCCATAGTACTGTGTTTATGACCCCCATCTTCTCAAATTAGGGGTTGAATAGCATTGAATTGTTACTGATTTGAATAATACCTCCATGTTTTAGACATGTTAGGCATACTTAATGCTAGATGCACCGTGGTTCTTGACTTGCCTTTACGAGCCCCGAAACGATATTTAAATGTTGTGGTTTCAAACTGAGGGTTGGAATAGCATTGAATGTTATTGATTTGGCCAATACTCTCCGTATGTGCCTTCCGTGGATACAAAGGCATACTGGCCAAGTTAGATGCACTGTGGTTCATTAGATGGTCTTTACGAGCCTCCGAGATGATATTTGAATGTTAGTGGTTTCAAACAAAGAAAGGGCCATAGATGCATGCTACCCGTCGACCGCCAGGAGTTGATTTCCTCAAGGGTGAGGGTCACTAGTTAAACATAGATCCTGGCGGCTATGCCTTGGACTATAGGTTGCTTGTCATAACGCTGAGGATAAACCCGAGGATTACTTGTTTGCCCTAACTTACCAAGTAGCGACCTAAATCTTCAAAGTTAACTTTTTTTTACACTTCACTTCTCAGCTTTTTACACTTCACTTTCAAACTACTTCCACTCTGCTTTTTTTGAAACACAAACCAAAGGAGTCCAAATAGAAAGCCTTACCTTCAGCACTTATGCAAACTACTTTAGGATGAAAACCCATCCCCGTGTTCGAATTTTTCTGTAATTCAATTATACCCGCAGTGAGTTTCGACGCGCAGTAGAACTTAGGTGTATATAAATTTTGCTGATTTTAGCTCCAAAGCCCCATCGTACACACCTAATCAAATGCACGCCGTTGCCGGATGGTGCCAAACTACTAATGGTGTCATGTACTTGTGATCAACATCACAAGTGAAGGTAACCTTACCTTTGTAGCTACCAGTAGTAGAATCGCCGTTTCAAGACTTAGCAAGAATCGTGACCGTTTCAGTTTTTCATTCAGCTAGTTTTAATTTTTGTTGGTTAATTTTAATCTTGCAAGATAGTTGGTTCTCTTGTTGTCTCTATAATTTTGTAAATAGTATGTAAATAAAGGATGTAGACACATCGTGATCGAGATAGGATTAAAATACACAACTCAATCTAACTAGTGAAGTTAGTGTACACACCGATACCATGGATCCTACACTGAGGAACAATGTAGCCAACCAGAAACCTCACCAGAATCCAAATGCATATGTAACCATGAGGGATCACATCCACCTCCCAGAGTTGCCCCCATCCCCGTATCATCCCTCCCGTTTAAGACGAAAGACAGGGCCATTCGTACCCCTACTCCCCACATATCATGGTTTAAAATGAAAATCCATACACTCATATTAGGATTTGAGGAGGTTTGCACCTACCTACATGGAAGGTATGATGGACACACTGCTGAAGCTAAAAGCATTTACTGACTCTAAAGGAGTCAAGGCTGGCGATGGCGGCCCAACTCACTGAGCCCTGGAACCATTAGAAATTAAATTTAGCCGCAGCTGCACTCCCGAAGAAGTTCTTCGTCACAAGACCAATAATTTGAAGAGACAAATTCTTTACACCCTTATGTACCCCAAGATGGTGAGAGATTTTACCAAATGTCGGGAGAGATTTATGGAGTTCATCGCAGGCGCCCACATCACGTTTGATACTTGATGTTTGCGAACCACTTCTATGGTGGTATGTCTCCGCCATGAGGCAAAATGCATTGAAACCATGTGGGGAGACTTAGCGGCATCCATGAAGCCATGGATTTTTAAATACGTATTTAAACTTCTAAGGGTCAGACGAGCCTAACCCTGTGAGAAATGGATGATGAGACCACCAACAACCAAAGGGGTGGGATGCATGCACCGCCGTATAAATGAGGAAATGAGAGCTTGTGGATCAAACCCAGCTAGGAAGGTAGAGGAGCTTGAAGGCAAACAAATTCCAAGAGGTGCATGCAAAGGATTCGAAAATCCCTTACAATTCAACTCGCACCAATTCCAACCCGCGGCACCCAGTATGAACCATGGCCTATGGCCCCTCGCAAAGGAAGGATTTGATGTCGTATCGTGCAAACACTCGTAGGACAATACAAGCCACAACAATCCAATGCTCCATATGGTAATACCTACACCCAATTGGAGGAATCACCCTTAACCTTGCATGGAGACCTAACACCCCCTCGCATGCATTCCCCCGGTGCCAAACCCGCCGTCTACCCCACAATCACAACAACCATCATTCTCTCCAAAGGGAATGCTTTCACATTGAATTTGGAGGCGGTGGTGGGCAACTTTGTCAGGAACAAAGGGAATCAATGTGCAACCTGCACAAAGGATTGATACCGTAGAAAGTACACCGAATAAGAGAATAGATGGGCTTGAGAGCAATCTCAAACTAAAATTGACAAACCTACGCATTCAATCACTAAGATCAAACAAGTTGCTAGGAGGTACAAAGATAAAGGAGGCTCACATCACAAATGGGCCCAAATCCCAAGGGAATCCATGAGGTCGGGTCATCCAACACCTCGGGAATGGATGAAGTTAAGGCTATAATTACCCTGAGGAGTGGAAAAGAGGTTGATCAGCCTATGCCAAAACCTGTTGAAGAATCCATGCAAGGAGAAGAATTGCAGTCTGAGCGTATTCTCCTAAAGGAGGATTCAATGACATACCGCATACCACCTCCTTTTCCACAAGCACTTAGAGGAAAGAAGAAAGCATCTCAACAAGAAGGCATTTTAGAGGTTTTAAGACAAGTAAAGGTTAACATACCTCTTTTGGACATAATCAAGCAAGTCCCTGCTTATGCAAAATTTTAGCTGATCTTTGCACAATCAAGAAAGGGAGCCTAGGCATTGAGAAGAAGGCATTTCACCGAACAAGCCGCTGCCATAATCCAAAGCAAATACCCCCACAAATACAAGGATCCAGGATCTCCCACACCCCCGCCAATATCGGGTGGGAATTGCATAGACAAATCATTGCTCGATTTAGGAGCCAAAGCAGAATCTAATGTCGTATTCAAGATACAAGCAAAGTAGGCTTAGTGAACTTAAACCTACCAACATCACACTCCTTACGTCGATAGATCGCTGAAAATCCCTAAGGGGATAGTTGAGGATGTCTTAGTGGAAAATAGACAAATTCTACTATCCCGTGATTTCAGTGTTGTCAAGACCGGAGCCAATTGCAAGTGAACCCAATCATGTACCCATCATCTTAGGAAGACCATTTCTGGCCACTGCCAATGCAATAATAAATTGCCGGAATGGAGTCATGCAATTAACCTTTGGTAACATGACCATGGAGTTGAACATCTTTCATTTGAACAACAAACGTGAGTTGCTAGAAAATGAAAATCAAAGAACTAATGAAGTTGTTTCAATTGGTCAGTGTGCAGGAAAACAAAGTACCCAGGAAGTGCAAGGAGTAATCAGCCAAGAAGATGAAGAGATATTGGTCTTGCCAACAACACCAACTGCAAGCCAATTGATCAATTCCAAAGCCATCAGCAAGGACTACATCAACAATTGGTCACCCAAAACCATGGAGCCAGCCCCAGCTAATGCATGGGTTGAGGAGATCATTCTCCTTGACCCCCCTTGAGTAATGTTGAGATTTTGAACTGATTCGGTGTTTCCATAAACCGACCGCAAATCACCATGTTTACTTTTGTTTTAAGTTAGTAAATTTTAGTTAATTTCAATTATTTTTAGCAAACTTTTTTAATTTAGTAATTTTAATATTTGTACTTTGTTTATATAGTATAGTATTATTGTTAAATTTTAGTTCAGTTCCATATAGTAAATTTTATAATAATAATTTTTATAGTAGTAATATTTAATTTAAAATTTTTGGATTTCAGGAAGGCCAGCATGGCCAAATTCGCCAAAAGTAGCGAAAAATGGAATGAGAGACCCTTCGGCTGCCACAAACGAGCCTATTTAAACCTGGGGAGGGTTGTCCAAATTACCACTTCACATTCTTTCCCAAGCCCCAGTCCCAACGCTCGCGCACCGCCGATCACATCGCTGCCGCTGCTTCTCCACTGGCTTCCAAAGATCTCACATCGCTGCCATCACATCGCCGGAGTTTCAGGCTCTCGTACATCGAGGCTGCGACTGTAGCTACCGCCAAGCCCTCAGGCTTCTCCGCTTCCCGTCGCGCATTTCTGCTCAGCCACCGCGACTGCCCCAGCCCGACCGAGCCTCCACCACGCCGCACGAGCCCCGCCGCCTCATCGTCTCACCGGCGCCACCGGCCGAAGCTTCGCGAGCCTCCACCGCCATGATGTGACGGGCCAGGCCCTCTGCTCAGCCTGTGCCCCGCCCAGCATCCGGTCTTTCCCGAGCCCTTATTCGCTATTTCAGCCGATTTCAGCCGGCGCTGAGCCCCTGTCCATCCTCGCATTTTCGCAGTGCCTCGCCACCTTCCGGAGCCTCGCTTAGGTTCTACAAAGGCATCACCGCATTTTCCGTGAGAGTCGAGCTTTCTTCCGGAGTTTTATCTATTTCGCATGATTCATCAGGTGGGCCCGTATTCACTGGGCGGTGAGATCTGCACACCCGAGAGAGGCCCCAAATCCGGCCCCAGCCCAATACTCATCACCGGTCCCCGAGGCAAGACCGACGAGCCCTCGGTGGATCTGACGCTGATCACACTGGATGGGACCCCGTGCCCCACCCGCACCTCAGGAGAGTCTCGAGGCCCAGCCCAAGCGGGCCCGCACATCTGGGCCCAGGGCAAGGAAGTCATCATCCTCTCTACCGCAGCTGGCCACTAAATACATCCGCCGGAGGCGACCAGATCACCCTCAACACCGTCGCCTCCGCCCCCCGAGGATTCGAGGCCATGTTGTATGGAACCCCATTCCGGGGAATGTTCGACTCCATCGTAGACCGTTCCATCAAGAGTCGTACTACGACGCCCCAAAGACCGAGACGATCCTAGATACCGGAGTCCATGAGAGGACTCAGACGAGGATACCGCTATCGCTTTCACGACCCCGAGGCGCATACCCACGAGTGGTACCGCAGTCTACCACTGATGACGCCTAGAGGATCACCCAACCGCGTGAGCTTCGGGCCAAGATTGATGATCGCCGCGGAGTACTCAGCGGCGCATATTTCAAGAGCCTTTCGTCTCGTATATACCACCGCCAATGCGTAGGGTTACGACGCCCACCCGCCCATCGCGAGATGGTTCGGCACCGGCCGTAGACACCACCGCTGGACCGCATTTTACAGAGGCAACCCCCGCCCCGATGTCGCCGATCGACCATCTATTTCAGATGAGCTATTCCCTCTCAAGATTATAAAAGTGTAGGAGGGGAGCCATCTCGGGAGGCTCTTTAACACGGGATCTCATGGATTTCCTGGGTTCCGTCCCTCTCGAGCCGGTTAGTGGCCTCTCTCACAGGGGCCGAGGAGAAGGTCCACCTGGAAGGATTCCAGCCCTAAAGGCAGAGTCTTCCATTACTTATGCCGAGACTCTCTCGCCATGTTCTCGAGCATCTAGGATTTCCAATGGAGCCCGTGGATCGAGACAGGTCCGATGCCCCCTTGTCATGCCGTTGAGCGGGCGATGACTATGTCTCGTAGATCTTCCACTTACGACCAGCCGTGGACTGTGGAGGAGGTACGGCCGTATAGGCCGAGGACCACCATGCGCATGGATATACCCGCCTCCTCGAGCCCGAGATAAAGAGAGTCCGATTCCACGTATGTCACCGATCCTCCTCCACAGACTACATCAAGAATAAGCAAAGAAATACTCCCGCTCCATCCTATTCAAAGACACCATTCGCCGAGTACAACATGCCACTCGAGGAGAGATAGTCGGGTGTGATGGATGCTATCCGCTCAATTGGGGTAGCCACAATGTGCATCCCAGCATCAGGTCGACCTGCCATACTCTATGCTTCAGCCAGGATCATGACGCATCCTGGGTCTCTCCCTGTCCCCCGATCGCAGAGAGGAGCCCACCACGACGCAGCCTATTCATGCTCCCGCAAAGAAGAAGAATAGCCTTCGTACCCACCTCACCACCACCACGCCAGTGAGGGGTTAGGTCTCTTTTATGATCTTTTGTATAGTTACCTTTATCAACCTCTACCAATTTTGATTAGGACTTATGTAATAGCCATAGTAGGCGTTGATATTTTTGTATGTTTAGCTTGATATGCATGTACTAGCCATTTCGCTATATCAAAAGTTATTCAGCTTTTATATATACAAATTTTTTGTACATACTCATGTTTTGTGCCTTTACCATGTAAATTGTTTTTCTTCAATCGAACAATTTGAATTGCTACAATTGACAATCTTAAACTGTTTCTTACTGGAGGATTGAATCAACGCCACACCTTTATAGAGCAAATTCCATGCTTGAAACAGCTGTCAATCGTCTCCAAGACGCTTAATTGAAAATTTCTCCCTTATGCTAATCTCACACACACTCGCACCGATTACTTCAATAGGCCGTGGAATTTGCTTACTTCTCGCTTTGTATAGCCGGGCCTTAAGCATGTTGGCAACCTAGGATAGGTTTGTGTTACTCCATACTTGAAGACCACAATGTTGCCTCCAAAAAAGAAAAAGAAAAGAAAAAGCAAAAAACAAAAAGAAAAAGAAAAAGAAGAAAAGAAAAATAAAGTCGTGGAAGTTTTGCCTGAAACCCGAAAGCACTGGGTCCGAGGGGTGTATGGCTAAAGCCTTGAAACCCGATGCCCTATGCCTTAAAATGGTCGGAGTCATCACGAGTGTTCAAGCATGGGTGGATAGGTAGAGTCTAAACGACTGTGTGCGCCTGATTTTCTCGTCATTCGAGTCCGGTGAAGCCTGGAGTTGCCAGTGGTCAAAGCGATCCTTTCGCTTGATGCCCTAAACCTTAATTTGTTGGGAGTCATCGGTGAATCCCCATTACACGGACTTTGGTGAAGCCGACTTTAAGCATTGCATCCTACAAGCAGAAGCAACAAAGAAAGAAGTGTGTAACTATCCTTATCTAGGGTTGCTCAACAAACTTAAGGCCATGTCGCTGCTAGTCAGGGAGGGGACAAATTTTGCAATTTATCGGGTTAACTGTTATATAAAGAACCATTAGCCTTAGGTGGAAATTCAAGTTGAGAATCGTGATCCAAGATTGACCTAGAATTGTTCTTGTATGGATTTAATTTTCATATCGCCTTTACAATTTTGATGTCAATTTTTCGCTTAGTGGCATGTTTATATGTGCATATACCTCAATCATAACCTTTTTGAAAATCACTACATGCATCTCCTTTTGTTTTTGCAACAAGTAAGGGACTCAGCAACGTTTTGTTTGGGGGTAGTGATTAGCGCCCAAAAAGTGCAATTTTGAACCCTATATTAGATAGGTTTTGGTGCAAGCTACGCGACTAATCAGTCATTAATGCCAATTGAAGTGTTCAAGCTCCTTAGTATCACTTGCGCCGCTAGAGGTTATTTTCGGGCTGTTTCGCAGGTTTTCGTGCACTTTAGCGCTCATCTGGATGTAAGGATGAATCGCGAAGTTCAACTCGAGTGTCGTGCCCATCAACCAAATTCCCAAGAATCAAATGTTCAAGGCAAAGTAGCGAAAAATTGATGCAAGCCAAAGACAGGATGAAATGCAACTGAGATCAACAGCCTGAATTTTCGCCAGAGTTGCGAAAATTTTCGTGGGATCATAAAATTCAGAACCTTAGCTTAAAAATTTTCGCAACCTTAGCTTAAATCTCCAAATTTCTCGCTTGCACCAAACCAGCCATGGCAGGGTTGAATCGCTCTAGCGAAAATTCATGATTCTCGCTACTCACATACCCTCACAGTTAGCGAAATTTCGCTTAGCTAGCTTAAATTGCTGCTTTAGCTTAAATTTTCTATTTTCGCTTATGCATGGTGATTTCCCGCTTACCTAGGCGAAATTCTTCACCCTAGCGAAATTCACGCCCTCGTCATATTTTGTATTTAATGCCAACCGACTCCAAATTCGTGTATTACTCTACTGTCCTTTAACTTATCCAAATTTGTAGGCTTTTTGGTATTTTCATGTATTGAGGTGGCCTATATAAACCCCTCTCTTTTTGTAATAAATATAGAGAATTTTTGGAGAAGCAACAATTTAGGGGAGAGAAGAATTTGTAAGTTTTCATTTTTGTAAATAAAGTCTCGTATTTTAGTTAGGGTTTTATTTTCTCTCTTCTCCTCCTCTTCCCTTACTTTCAAGCTGCTAAACACCCCTCGCGACGACAACTCGCAGACGCCATGCCCCCTTTCTTCTCAAGAGGAAGGAAGCTAGCTTGGTGGTGGGGGCATATGCATGTCATCCTGGTATTAAAAGCCATAGGTACCCGTGGCCATGACCCCATCTTCTCAAATAGGGGTCAATAGCATTGAATGTTATTGATTTGGCCAATACTCTCCATGCTTTAGGATACAAAGGTATACTTAATGCTACAATCAGGGGTTCTTAGGATGGTCTTACGAGCCTCCGAAATGATATTTAAATGTTAGGGTTTAAATCGAGGGTCGAATAGCATTGAATGTTATTGTTGATTTGGCCAATACTTCCATAAGCCGTGATACGTTGCATACTTATTGCTGCATGCACTCATGTTCATTAGACGGTCTTTACGAGCCTCTCCTAGACGATATCAACAACGTTAGGGTTTCAAAAACAAAGTAGGCCATAGATGCATGCTGCTACCCCTCAGGTTGACTAAATAGGAGTTGATTTCATGGGTGAGGGGCTGGGTTAGTTAACATAGATCCGGTTATGCCTGACTATAGGTTGCTTGTCATAACGCCGAGGGATAAAACCCGAGGACACTTGTTTGCCCTAACTTACCAAGTTAGTGACCTAAATTCAAAGTTAACCTTTTTTTACACTTCACTTTCGCTTTTACACTTCTCAAATTTTTCAAACTACTTCCACTGGTTTTTTTGAAACACAAATCCAAAGAGTCCAAATAGAAAGCCTTACCTTCGTGCACTTATGCAAATCATTTTTAGGATGAAAACCCATCCCCGTGTTCGAATCTGCACCACTATACCGCAGCAGTTTGACTACCATAGAGTCTAACTTAGGTGTATATAAATTTTGTTGATTTTAGTCATTCAGCCTCACCGTACACTAACCGAGCTAAAAAGATTAAAAACAGAAGGTAGTGCTTAAATGACAAAAAGGCAGATGTTGAGAGTGTTATTGGTGACACACGGCCGAAGAGATTCTTCGTCATTTGCCAGAAAGACTCGGGCCAAATTAAGACCCCCTTCAAGAAGAAATAACCAAGAGAGACCGTGAGTTTGTAGTGGGTCTCAGCTACGCCAAGAATGGGCAAACCTTCGCCACGACGTATTGGTGCTAACCCTTCCAAACCGAACCTGAAGAACCCTAATTTCTTCCTAAAGCTGATTGATAACCTCAAACCCCAGGTATGTGCAAAGTAATTTCGAAGCATAAAAGGGGGAGATTGGATCGACAAGAAGAAGGAGATACAGGTAGAGGGAGATCAATAGAGACAAATTCGGGAAAGATCGCGAAGACGGATTTTTCTGTAGTTCTTCCCTCAACCTACTTCATGATTCGACCATTAACTTGTAGGTAGGTGGTGAATGAATAATATGATGAACTAATTCTTTCTCTAGGGTTTGTCAACCCTAAACTACGCTTGATGGATTGATTTTCAGTTTTGACTTCTATTTGAATATTAATATGAGTTCACATAAGGTTCGCACTCGGATTTAATACATGTTATCACCGTCAACCGTGACATGCTAAAGTCGGGAGTTTGGTGAGATCGAGAGAAGATGACTTCTAGGGACATTGTTAAAGCAACACTTTGGGTAGTCAAGAATAGAGATATTCCGTGATCGTGCGTGGCACCCGCTGCACATTTCCAGCTGAGTCGAGGGTTTCATACGGTAGATGCAATACATCCCATTAGCGAGATAGGCAAATATATCTCAAGAGAGAATATCTGCAGGAAAGATCAACTCCGCCAACATAACTCTATGAATACTTTTTAATAAGTCCCAAATTGAATTGACGTCTAGCAAGTGTGTGAGACAAAACCTTAGTTTCTATCATCATCGATATAATTCAATACATCCAATTTTGAAGTTTTTGTTAATTCTAGTAATTTAGTCGTAATTCGCTTAGGATTGTGATCCCAACATTGTCTAAGTCACAAATCGTAGTCACTACGTTTCTCTTCGAGGGAACGACACTTGACTAACCACTACACTACGTCAACTCGACGTGTATACTTGCGCACACGAGTTCGCGTTTCCCGCCTAATTTTACACACTCACACTAGAGGCCTGTCAATATGGTCATGAGATGATCTAGGATGGTTAATATGAAGAAGGAATAACTTAGAAGTGAGTAAAAGTCCCAAAGATTGGATTTTGACAACTTTCCCATCGCTGGAAAACCTAGCAACGTCGCAACGTTCCTGCCCAACGTCGAGATGTTGCTCATAAATTTCCAACAGCATCGCAACATTGCTCATCCAAGCCCAGAAATGTAGCGACGTTCATATGCAACGTCACGACGTTGTTCATCAAAACCCAAATAACGTCACGACATTTCGATGTTGTGACATGACGTGACGTGACGTGTCGTGACATGACATGACATGATGTGACATGATGTGACATGAAGTGACGTGACATGACGTTTGAGTTGAACACTCCCAACGTCGCGATGTTCCGACGTGAGGACATGCCAACGTCGTGACGTGAGGGTTGTAGTGGGGTTTTGAACCCTCACAACGTTGCAACGTTTGAACGTCGCGACGTGTTAGGTACTGTTGGTGCCTAGTTCATTTCCTTTCTTTTATTGTTTTGCACAAGTTTTGAACACGCTACTCTTATGTATTTGAAATAGAAATGTGCGAGTTAAAACTGAACCGTTTAGCTTTAAAATTTCTAGAATCATGGATTTCAAAAACTATGCTGAAATTACCTATGAGAATCTCTCAGACAACACGCTATTTTGGAATATTACTACCAAGAAGTTAACGGATTATGGTTCAAGGAGTTGAACCACTGAGAGTTAAATCTGCCCACATCTAAGAAGTTGAATAGGGTTCATGAGTCAAGATGTTGAATCAGATTTGTTCAAGTGTTGAATAAAGGAGTTATTTGTTCAAGTGTTGAATGAATTAGATGTAGGACAATCTTAGTTTAAGTGTTGAATTGAGGTTATTGTTCAAATGTTGAACAAAAGACAATGGATCAATTTTATTTCAAGTGTTGAAAAACCTTTTAAAGTGCTTTTGAAATCATGGGGTACCATTATCTTCAACTTTCAATGGATTGCATTAGAGAATGCATGTTTAAGGGTGTATGTTAGCATGATGGATGATTATGGACTTTGCCCAATGGTGATTGAGCATACTGCATTTGGTTATTATTTATTTTTGGATAAATAATGCCTACGTGTCCCTGCCTCTCTCTAATTTCTCTATGTACCTCTCTTCTCATCTAAATCCCCCTCAAATGTAACTTGAGGTTATTCTTATTAAATATGTGTAATTAGATTACATAGGATTAGGATAAGTTGGTGAAGATGCAAAAGGAGAAAGAAGTGTAGAGAAGGAACCAAGAAAGAAGACCTTGAAGATTGTAAATTTAATTTATTTTAAAGGGTTATAATAATCATGCATATCCCTAGGTTTGATCTAGTCAATTCCATTATGGCTCATGGAATTGATTTTAGAATGTCTATAATAATGCCATATAGTTAGAGCAACTATCCTTATAATTTCATGAGATGAATGGATAATGCATGCTAATGAAAAGATGAGACTTATCTAAAGAAAACCCTCCATTATTAATATTAAGGCTAACGTCTTCCACTAATATGGTGTGAACCAAAGTTCCTTTTGGAGATTGAGGTTGTCGGGTAAACCCAAGCCTTCTCCTCCACAAGAGCATGTTCTATCCATGGAAATAAGTTTTCTCAGTTGGTGGGATGGCCTTAACTAGACTCATTAGCTTGTTGGGTAAACCCAAGGTTAATGTTAAATAGTGACTCAGTTGGGTTAGTGTACACAAGATGTACACATATCATGAGTTGATAACCCAGTGATAGTGCACAAATCAATAGTTGATAGCACTAGATTTGATAGTTGCATTGGATTGCAAATTGAAATAAATGTTGATCTAAGATGGCTTGTTGGGTAAACCCAAGGTCACTCGAAGTGATATTGGATTCCTTAATTGCATACAATTGCAATTGGTATGAACAAGATACCTACCTTTTGACCCGAGATAGCTTGTTGGGTAAACCCAAGGTGATTCTCGATGATATTGATATTTGGTTCACCTAGAAGAACCTCCATATAGGTTCTCTTGGATCAATAGTGAGGGCTATGGATTCATAATAAAATAGTGGGAGCCATAATGCGTAATTATCAAGCCGTAATAATTATGCATTTTAAGTACAATCTAACATGACCTCTTTTACATCTAGGTTATAAGAATCAAACCATGTCAACGAATCCGAACGTGCAAACGATAATGGATGCTAATATATTGACCAAGCCTAACTTCTTGATCGGGTCAAGAATTTGGTATCAGTTCTCAAAAGGAAAATAAATTTATGTCATCATTGAGCTAACCCTTAAACTCCTAACCCACAATGCACCAAAGCGTTTAGATGGCATATAAAAAAAGCTTGGTTGATAGTGCGAGGGCGGGATTGATTATCCACACCTCCATGTCACCTGAGTTTCAAAAGTGGTATAAGACTGTGGATGCATATTCCATAATGCACCATCTAAGGGATATTATAATGACCAGGCGAGTATTGAAAGCTTCAAAGTTGCTAAACTGCTTTTTGGTTCCAAGATGGAGGAGGGGACATCCCTAGTGCAGCTTACACTAAAGATGTATAATCACATTGAGAGGTTAGATCAATTGGGTTATTGGATGGATCTTGAATTGAGTATAAACTTTATTCTGGCAAGGTTACACGATAGTTTTGCACAATTTGTGCTCGACTATGAGACATACCACAAAATATCTACCATACCTGAATTGATTAACGTGCTCAAAATGGCTGAGGGAAAAATGGCTAAGAAGAAAGGGAAAGAGACTACCCCGAAAGAGACTTCCTCAAAGGGTATTTGCTTTTACTGTGGTCAAGATGGTCATTAGAAGAGGAACTACAAAGCCTACTTGGAGTCGAAGAAGAAGGTGGCATGTGATGCACCATCATCTTTAGGTATTTATGTCATTAAAGTTAATATTGTTTCTCCTAAGTACAAATGGGTATACGATACCAGTTATGGCTCATAAATATGGGTTGATATGCAAGGCCCAAGAAACAGTAGGAAGCTCACAAAGGGAGAGTCCGACCAACGAGTGGGAAATGATGCAAGAGTTGCAGCTGCTACTCAATGGACTTATATTTTGAACCTCCTTAGTGATCTTTGTTTAAATTTGAAAATCGTTGATATGTCCTAGCATTGACAAGGAACATTATTTTGAACAAAAGGGTTTTAATTTATATTTTGTAACAATTGTTGTTACATTATGATGTCTTTTATGCTGGTGGTACATTAAGCAATGGGATTTTCATATTAGATATGTCCAATCAAATTTAAATGTTAATGACAATAAAAGACAAAGAGAGATAATTTGAAATCATCTTACACATGGCATTGTCGCCTTTGCCCCGCAAATGAGAGACGCATGATCGAGTTACACAATAGTGGTAGCTTGGTGTCATTTGATTGTGAATCATTTGACAAATGTGAATCTTACTTGTTAGGCAAAGATGACCGAGCTACCCTTTATAGGAAATGGTGAACATGATTTTGGATCATTAGACCCTATACATTTTGATGTTTGTGGTCCTTGTCCATTAATGCCAAAGGTGGTTTTATCTACTTCATTACCTTCATCGATGATCATTCATGATTTGGGTACTTGGATCTTATGAGTTACAAATTTGAATCCTTTGAAGAGTTCAGAGAACTCAGAAATGAAGTGAAGAAACAATTTGGGAAAAGTTTTCAAAACACTTAGATGAGATCCAAGTGGTGAATACTTAAACCAAGAGTTTCTGGGTTATCTGCGGGATAATGAGACTTTATCCAAGTGAACTCCACCTTACACACCACAACACAATAGTGTGGTGAAAAATGACAAATCGAACCTTGTTAGACTTGGTAAAAATCATGATAGGCAAGGCAGAATTACTCAAGTTACTTTTATGGTATGCACATGAGACTATTGTTTAAATGTTAAACAAGGTTCAATCAAAGTCAGTTGTGGTTACTCCATATAGGATACGGACTAACAAGGATCCCTATTTTTCTCACCTTAATATATGGGATTATCCTGCTTAGAAGAAGGGAACTTTGTCAGACAAAGCTCGTGGCTAAATATAACAAGTGTCTATTTGTAGGATATCCTAAGGAAGCTTGGGATATCAATTCTACAACTCTTTGGAACAAAGGTTGTTTGTTTCAAAGTATGTTGTCTTCTTAGAGAAAGAATTTCTCTTGAGAGAAGACAGTGGGAGCAATGATGAGCTTGGTCAAGTTCAAAGTGCTTAAACAAACACAGATCAACTGACTTAATTTAAGGTTGTTTATTCATGTTGATGAAGTAACAACTGATCCTTCTAAATCACAAGCACATCATAACAATAGTAGGATAAGTATTGTTCCAAAGAAATATAGATTTCTCATCAATGAATAGTGAAACGTATTGCTCATGAAGATTGATGAGCCTACTATCCATGATGAATCTCTAAGTAGTTCAGAACCTGACACATGGCTTGAAACCATCAAATCCGAGATGGCTTCCATGTGAATCAACCAAGCAGGGACTTTGGTTGAACCACCAGGATAGATAAAACCTATGGGGTGCAATTGGATCTTCGAGAAGAAGACAAACATGGAAGGTGATATGATTACCTGCAAAGGCTAGGCTTATGGCTAAAGGTTTTTGTCAATGACAAGGAGTTGAGTATGACAAGACTTTATGCCTAGTAGCCATGCTTAAATCCATAAAGGATACTCCTTGCCATTGATACTCATTGTGATTATGAGATATCACAAATGGACTTGAAGACGGCTTTCCACAACGGAAACCTAAGTAAGGATGTGTGTATGACACCACCGAAGGTCTTCACACCTAGAAATGGCAATAAAGCATGCAAACTTCAGAGATCCATTAATGGGTTGAAGCAAGCATCTAGGAGTTGGAATATCCGATTTAATGAGGAAATCAAAGAGTTTGATTTTTCACAAAATGTGGATGAGCCTTGTGTGTACAAGAATGATAGAGGAGTACAATCATGTTCCCTTGGGCCGTTGTATGCTGTGGATGACATATTATCGATCTGTGTGCGAGGGTATGCCTAATCAACAAAAATTTATAACCTATTCCTTCCATCGTCAGAAGTATGAAGCACGCAAAGATAGTGGCTCTAGGGTCGAACACAGAGATGGGTTTTCTTCGCGCAAATGACTTGCAGTGAAGCTCAAAATGGTGAATTTGTTGTGGATTTTAAGGTTTGATGAAAACAGTGGGTTTTGATTGTGAAAACTAACAGTAAAATAAATTAAAATGTAAAAGAGAACTCCTTGAAGCGTTAGGTCACTAGGGTTAAGTCTCTAGGGTAAATGAGGATTTCCAGGGTCCTTTCCTCGTGTTGGGGAGGGTGACCTATAGTCATCTCCCGAATCGGATCTTCATGTAGCTATAAAAACTAACCCTTATTAAATCTCTCTGAAAATGGCATTCACTGGCCATTAATGTTCTGGGCAGAACAGTGTCTCCTTGATCACATTACAATGGGTAATAAATGGTAACTAATGAACATCACGAGATCTAGTAATAAGCATCCAGTGAGCACTAAAAGATTACCAAGTACTGACCATTCAACATGAATCGAAGGGATCTAAACCTAGAGTTAAAAGGAGAACACAAATGTCAGTGAGTACCTACGTGAAAAACGTGGAACTCCTCATTTTGCTCTAGATCCTGTGCCCAGTGACCCTCTACTTCAAGGAGGAAGAGGTTCTAGCCACTCATCCTCTGAGTTGTCATCCTCGGAGGGTGTTTGGCTGCCCAGAAAGTAAGAGAAAATAAAGGAAAGTGAAGGAAAAAGAAAAAGCGGGAACTGCTGAAAGGTTCCCGCCTAATTTTATTAATGAGCAAAAAGAAGTCCCCTAGTTACAGTGTAGCAGGAGCTTATATACTGCCCCAACCAAGCAAAATTACAAAAAAAAAAAAAAAAAACCCAAAAGCAAAAGCTACTACATGGGATAAAACGGGAAGAAAACCAAAAAGGGGAACAAAAGTCAAAAAGTCAAACAGCAAGCAGGAATGTGGTCTTAGGGGTGAAAAGATTAAACCGAGAGCAAGGTGTTAGAAAATTCTCAACCTCGCGAAATTTCGCAGTTGCAAAATTTCGCAATCCCGCCAAATCTCCCAACCGTCCCTTTTTCTTCTACTTTCTCTCGCTCCTCTTCCTCCGGCTCTCGATCCGCAATACTACCAACTCCCGATTCTTCGTGCTTGGATCGACTTAATAATTTTGGCATAAATAGCTTGCAAAAACTACAAAATTAGCCACAAAATGCGATCAGTAGCTTTGCTAGGTCCTTAACATGCCAATTGGGTTAATTAGGTTGATTAGTACACAAAAAATGCTCAAAACCTATATTAATAAGGGTGTAAAATATCACTTTTTGGGTAGTAATCAATTACTTAATGGAAATGACTTTTCATTGATAAAATTGGTCAATATGATATCTTAGATAGAATCTATAAATATAATGGTTATCCAGGAACATTCTCCATGAAAGACGTAGGAGAAGAGATCTACATATTGGGGATATAGATCTATAGAGATAGATCGGGAAGGTTGCTTGGTCTTTCAAAGTATACATACATAGTTAAGATGCTAAAGAAGTTTAGCATGAAGTATTCCAAGAGAGGATACGTCCCCATGTTTAGAAGGATCACCCTCTCAAAGTCCATGTGTTTGAAACATAGGATGAGAGGACGAACATGAGCATGACCCCATATGCTTAGGTGCTTAGGTGATAGGATCGATCATGTTTTCTATGTAATGTACTAGACCTTATGTATCATATGCTCTGAGAGTCACAATCAAATACCAGTTTGACCTAGGTGAGGGTCATCAGGTAACTGTCAAGAATATCCTTTATTACTTGAGAAGGACTAAGGAAATATTCTTGATTAAAGGAGATGGGGTTCTTATTGTAAGATACCAAATGTTGATCTAATGGAGATGACTCCAAATCTCAATCAGGCTAAATGTTCACATTGAATGATGACAAACTCAGTTGGAAGAGTTCCAAGCAAGAGATGACTGTGGATTCTATAACTGAATTAGAGTACATCGTTACTTCCAATGGCAGCTTGAGGAAGCGGTTTAGACAAGTTAGTTCATTTATGAACTAGAAGTGGTCTCTTACATTGTTGATATGATACTGAAGTATTGGGATAATGATGGAGCCATTTCAAAAACTAAAGGAACCACGGTCTCATCAAAGGTCTAAACTAATACTCGGTGTGATGCCATTAGATTTGAGAAATCATTGGTGATCATGATGCAAAGATAGAGATATGCCCATTGGTCAGAATACATCTAATCTCTTGGCAAAGCCACTTTCCCATAAGAAGTATAATTCTCATAAACTTGCCAAAGGTATAAGATACAAAGGCAATTGGCTTTAACGCAAGTGGGAGTTTGTTAGAGAAGTGTTCTAAAGGTAATCGTCATTAGCACTTATTATACGCACAACATATTATTTAATATGAAAGGCTTCTTTAATAATTCGATATTCATACGTTGAATTGATATAGATCTTTAATTGAATTAATGAATTCCATGATACATAGCATATCATGAAGGAAATCATGATGGGATCATGATAATGAGATTCCTATCATGTGCAATTATGTTAGTGTCTAAATTATCCCTAGTCATAGGATCAACAAGATTAGGCATTATTAATCCGGACAGACTAGCACATGTCATACTCCTTGATTTGATCAAGCAGTAGATCTTATAAGAATGTGGATGCTTGCTAAGAGTAGCTAAATACATCGGAGACCTGTCATGAAACAATCATATGGATCATCTATTTAAATGTAGATGATTGTCTCATCATAACAATGGTGCAAGTATCCTTTAGACTCTGAGGTGCCTAAGGATCTCGATGTTGATTCTCGACTTTGACCTCAATCCATGTCGCCTGTGAGGTCACCTGGATGAGGATCGGGGTATAGTTTGAGGTATTCAGCTGTACTCTGAGAGCCAACAAAGGATCTCGCGACCTAAAAGAGGGAGGGTATACCTAAGGCCTCTTATTGGAATCATTACTTGAAAATCTCTGACCAAAGTGAAAATGCCTTGAGATGTGTCTTCAAGTGCATAACTGTTGAGTGATGAATCCGAGGACAAGATCAAATATCACTTGGGCTAGGTGTGGCATAGTCAGTCTAGTGGGAGCTACACATTTTCCATGCTCTGAACCAAGTAGGGTATAGGATCGTGAAACGAGGAAATTTGTCTATGGAAGCGGTATACAATAATTAATCGACTCAAATAATCGGGGTCATGATGTGTTACTAGATACCAATCTTAACTTGCTTAATTCAATAGTTGAATCAAATGGCTAACATAACCGGAACCTAATGGGTCACACACTTAGAAGAGTGTGGGGCTAATATGAAACGGATTTGGATGTGATCCAAAAACGAGGGAGTTAATTCTCGAGAATGGAATGTCATGGAATTAGTGGAATCCTAGGTTCGAAAGCCCTCACTTAGAGAGATCATAGGCTTGCGCTTGTACCTTGGCTTAGGGTCGTGTAGGAACATGCCATAACGCATGGGGATGCGTGTAGCCTATCATCACTTAAGATGATGGGCATTTTAGTCATTTCAAATTATAGGGTTTTCCTATAAAAGCAATGTTATGGAAACCCTAAAATGATGATGACTCTTTTGAGACTTGAGAGAGTTCATGAGATAAGGCTACTTTCTCTCTAATCTCCAAGAAGTGTTCTAGAGATTTTGAGAGAGCCGGATTTTGGCTTCCTCTTTGGATCGGGACTTGGCTAGCACCGGGACCCTTTCCGAGACCGTTGCCTTGGAGGTTGTCGGCTCCACTCTTCATGTGGATACCGTTAAAGGTGAACCTAGGACTCGTCTGATCTTCTGCCCAAAGTCAGCCTACCACTAGCTCGATTTTGGAACCAACACAAGGTAATCCTACACCCTTCTCTTTGTTGTAGAACCGAATTTGATGCTACAAGGGGTCCGGATGGGTATTAGTTAGGATTTTTTTTGTTTTTTTTTACGTTGCTATTGGCAAGTGTCACACCCACAAACCCAAAGAATAGTAAAGAGGGCATCACTCAGCACTCGTGTCACGCAAGGGTCGCTACTTGACAAATGCAAGTAAATAGTAGTGTTTGAACCATAGTCCATTTCCTTATAAAAATGTAGAAAATGTGTCAAATTTCTTTTTCCCAAAAACAATTCTCAAAATAATTGAAAGAACGTGGTACGTAGTATATTCCTAAGAAGAATCATGGGTATAGAAACCTAGGCCAAAACTAGCCTCTTTAGACAGAATATTCAATTCTCTAGAAAGATTGTAGGGGTCACAAACGGTCCCGCTTAAGATCTAAACTCCTTAGACATAACTTTTTTGTATCGTAATTTCCAATAGCCTAAGACCACAAAGGAATTAGCACAAACTCAAAATGAGTATAGAATTTAGCCTAGTAGGCTTATCTCCTTATTATATATTCCTCATAAGGAAAAACACAATCAACAGCCATAACCTACTTGTTGAGAATTTGTACTATAAACCCAAAGGTCAGAGATTCAAACATTTTCCTTGTATTTTATTATAAGGATTTTTCAATAAACCAACCAACCAATTTGTTTGTTTGCTTTCCAAGTGTTTTTTTTTTAATTAAAACCATTTTTTTCTTTGTTCCACCCAAAAAAAAATCCTTAAAGATTTTCCTTTTGATACGAATGGAAAACACTTCTTTTAAAAAAAAAGTATATGCTATTTTTATTTATTATTTTTTCCCAAGGAAACAAAGGAACAACGTCCCTCAAAAGAATAATTGTTTAAAAGGAAAAACAATATATTTTTATAGACCTTTTGAAAAAAAAAAACTTCTGATTTTTTTGTTGAACAAGGAAAATTTCCTGATAGTCTTTTTCCTTTTTTGTGTTTTTTGGGTTTTTAAACCTTAACCGAATTCTTTGTTTTGGAATACTTCTACTTAAAACAGGATTCTCTGATCTCAAAAAAAATATCCAAATAAATTGGATTTTTTTTTTGTTTTTCCAAAAAGACCGAATCTCAACTACGTAAAACAGGATTCTCTAATCTCAAAATAATATCCGAATAAATTGGATTCTTTTTTGTTTTTCTATTTCATTCCCATTTCAGTCTGCTTAAGACTTTTACGAAAGTTACAGATTACAATGAAACGGAAAAGAAGGAGAGAAAGAAGATTACAAAAGAAAACAAAAAATTATATAGAGGAGGAAGACCGAGCCTTGTTGCATTATCTTCTTAAAACATATTCGCCTTCTCCAATGATGCTTTAAGATTTCATCGGTTTCACTTCTCAGGATATAACGGTCTTTGGAGGGACAATTACAACACCTTGTTTGAAGTCTTTCTCGGCGAACTGTAACGATGTTCGTTCTCTTCACTTGGAATAGGAACATGATCAAACAGAATCTCGAAGAATTTCTCTTTAAAAATCTACATGCCAAGGAGAGTTGGACCATCTTTTTATATAAACTCAGCAAGACAACGCCAACGAAAGAAATGAATTGAAAAATTAGAAAACCACCGAACGTTTTCAGATACGCTTTGAAAATGAATTAAAACAAAATAAATCCATCCGTTAAAACGTAAAACCAAAGTTAATTTCATTCACTCTTCAAACGGAAATTCCAACAAAATTGTAACTTGGTTACCTCAAGACATCAAAATCATCAAATACACAAGCCCAAACTCTTAGATCAAAATGATTATTGGCTTTGTCATCATTGTAGGCAAGCTAAGGAAGAGTGGTTTTGCCCAAGCCTCCCATGCCAATTATGGCAATGACACGAACTGCATCATCACTTGAATCATGATCATGGAACAACAAGGCGAGTATGTTTCTCTATAACTAACACGAAATTCATCGACCTAACACGTGGTGGGCAGTATTTTTCTTGCTGTGGTAGGCCTCCCTACGGCTATACCCTTTGCTAAATGGAGATCATTTTTCGATGAAGAAATATCTTGCAATCTGGAAGTGATGTCCTCTCTTCGGCCTCATCTTTAAGATGGGAGAAATAAAATAGTAGTAGAAAAAGAACGTGCAACTC
The DNA here is from genome assembly GCA_016808115.1 of Tetrastigma voinierianum. NCBI lineage: Eukaryota > Viridiplantae > Streptophyta > Magnoliopsida > Vitales > Vitaceae > Tetrastigma > Tetrastigma voinierianum. The sequence continues at coordinate 128,192 of JAEQBH010003530.1, forward strand.
TCGTATCATTTTCATGTTATTTTCATATTAAAATTGGCCGTGGCCCACTAACCCAAGATTTTTGCATAGCCAATTAATACCCAAGCCATCTTTAAACCACATGCAAGCATATTTTAATTCAGACCTGAAAATGATAAATTCATAATAAATATAATCTATTATTTTGAATAAGAATGCTTATTAATAATAAATATAATTTATTATTTTGAATAAGAACAGCTATTCCAATATAATAGGTTTAGAACGTTTAATCAAGGTATCTACCCCATCCCATCAATAATATATATATGAGAGAAGAGGCAGATATAGAGAAATATAGTATATAATGTTACATATATTATATGTTATAATATATATAGTTACATATATATATACATAAACCCAATCGCACGATTTATGAGATCTCATTAATAATACAGAGTATTAATTATAAGATACAAACATATAGTTACATCACGATTTAAGATTCATAAACCGAAGGAAATCTCTCATGGTCGCAAAATGCTCTTCAAACTAAGATGTGAATCTATATTTTTATTTTTATTTTTATTATTTTATTATCATAGATGAGTTTGAATTCGATGATCTGGAATATTGTGTGTTAATTTCCGTATTAAATCTCAACAAGTGGTATCAGAGCCAGATTGAATTTAAATATTCAGAATCATTGTTTTATAAATATTAAATTTTGAGATTTATCTTCGATTAATTGCCTCAATAAAAAAATTTAATTAAACAAAATAAAGACTGCCGCAACGCCAGAAGGAAGATTTTTTTTCCGCACCGATTGGATCAATGTTTGAGGGATCTGGTTTGTGTCATCCGGTGGCCGCTTTCAGCGCCTATCACAATAAGCCAGCGCACTTCGTATTAATTCAAATTGGGGGTTCTTCATTAAAGCGAGAATATATAATCACAAAGACTGGTTAGTCATTGTCATTATCACTATTTGAATATGAAACCTAAATTTCTCTTTAAGATGTCCATGTATCCTCGCGGATTTGAACCCCGTGAAATTATCTAATGAATGCCACCTTTTGATTTATTATGATTGATTATTGGAATCATATGATTATTAAAGATACTATTTCCTCTTGATTTAACCTAATTAAAAAAAGAATTAATTTTATCTTGTGAAATTTTATCCAAATGACAATTTATAAATGTAAGGTTAACTAATTTAGATAGTTGTCAAAGTAACCTAAATTAGTGAGCCTCAGATGGCTGAATTGCATAAAAGGAATAAAGGGAGACTTATAAAATTCTTAATAATTCCTTTATAATTAGGAGAATGAGATTAACCCAAAGGAGAGTCACAATTTCTACTAATTATTGAATAATGGTTTTATTTTTGTGTTGCTTAGAAAGGTAAAATGGATACCCAAAGGTAAATATAAATGACACAAAAATAGTAAAGTGTTTTAAGTTCTCCTAAGTGAATGACTGGATATGTTAAAATCTTACCCAAAAGAAAATTCAATGATATCAATAGTTCATTGCTATTTATTTTATACTTGAGGCCTTATTGTGAGCATTGTTATATTCCCAGATACTCCCACTTTTGCTACACTCTCTGCATCCGAATGACCTGCTGATGGGTCGAACTTTTCGACGAGATGAAAGGGTTCAATTTCACCGGGCGATTGGATTCGACCGCGACAACGGATAAACCTCCCGGCCTACCCACGATGCGACCCGTGAGCAAGTAACAATCAAGCCTGGCAGTGATCCCAACGTGACCTACCGATGTTTACTAACGACCATTGCTAATAATATCAAGACCTCTCTCTCCTCAAATCGTAGTTTGCTCTAATTTCAAATTGGCTGAGAGCGCTTCAACGCTACCGATAAGTCCCCTTTGCAGGCACATTGATGGCTAAATTGAATTTCACCATGAAATATGATGGTCGAAAGGTATTCAAAGAACATATTTAAACATGACCGAAAAGGCCGCAAAGCTTAAGGCACTAGGTATGGGTAATGGATGAGTCCCGCCGCTTAACTTAACTCATCCCATTTACGCTGCCCATTCAAAATCCACTATAATACTACACTGTGGATCAAGTGAACTTGAAATGAGCCTCACCAAGAAATGTATACAAGAGGGAAGCCTAGATTTTAAGACAAGCAAGGACATAATTCGCTCTGATGTAACTCTTTCGTGGAGTCACGAATAAGAAAGGAAAATTCAAAGGGAAAGAACTTTCCACCTAAGAAAGTGGACCCGTGGAAGGTAGCCAGAGTCATGGATGGAAAATTCACGTAAGTTGCCACTTCTTTTGTGGCAAGAAAGTGCATGTGAAGAAGGATCAGATTGCCGCAAGGCTTGCCCGAAAAAGAGAGGTATAAATCTTCTTTGTATGTTATGAATCCAATCTTGGCCGGGGTTCCTTCAAATACTGTGGATTGATTCCCGGAGCCACAACTCATGTGACTAATTTAATGCGTGGATTCCTACAACCAGAAACCAAAGGAAAGTGAAAAGTTCCTCTATATGGGAAACCATCTCAAGGTCGGGAGGATAAATCGGCACCAACGCCATTTACAGAGACGGGTCATCGATGGATCTTTTTAACAGACTTTTTATGTACCTTCTATCTCTAGGAATTTAGTTTCCTTTGTCCAAATTAGATGCTAATGATATTCTCGCTTTTATTCCAGCCTTGACAATTAAGTTTGATGTTAAATTATGTGCGCTTGGTTCGTATTTTGCGTGATGGTTTATATATAAAATTTCCTTGAATCATGAATTGTACAAGCTTTAATAACCCCGCATTCAAATGTTGGTTCAAAACGTGGCGAATTAATGAAAATTCTTTTCAATCTTGTGGCACGTAAGACCATTAGGCACATCTCTAGGGAAAGAATTGAGAGATTAGTGAAGGAAGGAATTTACAAAATCTTGACTCCACTGATTTTCATGTATGCGTGGATTGTATAAAGGGAAAGCAAACTAAACATACAAAGAAAGGTGCCACAAGAAGTAATGAGCTCCTTTGAAATAATTCATACAGATATTTAGGACCACTGCTCCATGTTTTACAGAGAGAAATATTTTACTACCTTTATAGATGATCTATCTCGCATATGTTTATATAATGCATGAAAAGTCTCGTGCCATTGACATCTTCGAGATGTTCATACGTAGGTCGAGACAATTAGGATAAAAGATTAAAATTGTGAGATCAGATCGAGGCGCGATGAATATTATGGCGTATATGATGAATCGTGACAAAATCTCGGGTCCTTTGCCAAATTCCTTAAAAGCATGGCATTCGTGTTTCGCATACTAAATGCCCGGTACGCCTACACAAGAGAATGGTGTTGCTGAAAGGCGTAATCGCACATTAATGGAAATGGTTGTGAGTATGATGAGTTACTCTTTCCTCGTACCTATTTCATCGCGGGTGTGAAGCCTTAAAAACCGCAATGTATATCTTGAACAGAGTTCCTAGTAAGGCAGTTCCAAAAAACTACTTTCGAGTTATGGACTGATTGGAAACCTAGCTTGAGACATATACATATATGGGGTTGTTGTCCAAATGGAGGCAAGAATCTATAACCCACATGAGAAAAGCTTGATTCAAGAACGAGACCGAATATTTCATTAAGGTCCTGGATAAATCAAAGTAATGTATTTTAATTGCATTTCAATCCACAAATGGTGAGAATAGTTGAAACCGATGCTTATTCTTAGAGAATACTAAATTAGCTGGAGTAATGAACCAAGAAAGGTAGATGCCAAGAGATAAGAGCGGATATCCCACCACTTTTTTTACCTCAAGAAATTATTGTCCCTCACCCTGTTCAACAAGTTGAGGAAATTGAGCAACATAATAGAGATGGTTCATTACCACCCGTAAAATACGCTGCTACTGAAAACGCCGGTAGCCACCACAACCTAGAACCTTGAGGAGATCTCAAAGAGAAAGGAGACCTACGTGTATTTATAGGAATCTGATTTTGATATTGGGATAAGGAAGGATCCGGTTCATTTTCACAAGCCATGGAAAGTGATGATTCTAGTAAATGGATAAAGCTATGAATGAAGAGTTAAAATTCCATGGCCATAATCTGTTCGGGATCTCATCATCAATCGGGCTTAATAGTTGTAAACCCGTCGCACAGAAATGGGTTCAAGACAAAGCGCGACGCTAAAGGCAATATCGAATCCATTTAAGGCCGACTTGCACAAAGGTTTCACTAAAAGGAAGGAATCTTCGACATAAAGATACCTTCTCCAATTTCAAGAAAGATTCACTTTAGAATCATCATGGAAAATTTGTAGTCATTCTTTGATTTAGAGTTACATCGATGTGGATGTGAAAAACTCCGCATTCTTAAATGGGAATTTGAATGAAGATATTCACATGGAACAACCTCAAGGGTTCTCGCAAAGAAAGGAAATGAACACCTAGTTTTTTGGTAAAATTAAAGAAACTCACGACGTCTTAAACAGCTTCCATGGCCAATGGTATATTAAGCTTTTAATCATACCATTACATCTTTCTGATTTAAAGAAAACATTGTTGATCGTTGTATATATCGAAAGTTAGTGGAGCAAGCTTCATTTGATACTATATGTGGATGATATTTTGCTTGCTAGCAAAGATTTTGGTTTATTAGTGAAACCAAGGAATCTCTCTAAAAACTTTCACATGGTTGATATGGGTGAGTAACCATGTTATTGCATCGAGATCTAGGATCGATCTCGAGAGTGCTAGGTTTATCCTTTAAAAGATATATTGTGACTGGTTTTAGAGAGATTTAATATGCGCATAAACATTGCATTGCACCATATTGAAAGGTGACAAATTAAGTAAAACAGTGCCCAAGGAATAACATGGAAAGGGAGCAAATGAAGAAAATTCCCTGGCATCGCTTGTGGGAGTTTGGGGCGTCAAACACGGCTAAGACTGCATATCGCTGGCCGTAGGTATGTTAGGAAGATACCAAAGTGATCCAGGATTCGAACACTGGAAAGCTGCAAAGAAGGTCATGAGGTACTTACAAGGGACAGAGGATTATATGCTCACATATAAAAGATCTGAACAATTAGAGGTTGCCTGCTACTCGTGACTCGATTATGGTGGTTAGTCTCGATAGCTTAAAGTCACAGGTGGATTTGCCTTTATGCTAGCAAATGGGGTAATCTCGCGGAAGAGTGAAACAATCACTCATCGCTTCATCCACAATGGAGTTTCCAGTTTTTGCTGTTTGGCCTTGAAGTCATCATGCTTTATGGTTGCGGAATTTTGTCTCATGTATTGGTGTTGTCGACTTCTATTGCAAACCTTGAGAATACATCGTGATAACACCACAAATGCTTTCTTCTCTAAGAATGGAAATTTTCTAGTGGATCAAAACACATGATTTAAAGTATTTAGTTGAAAGAAAAGAAAGAGTCCAAACAACAAGTGTCACTGGAAAATATTAGGGACCACACTTATGGTTGCCGATCCATTAACTAAAGGATTACCTCCAAAGGCATATTTAGAACATGTTATGAGGATGGGCCGTTTGAGTAATCCATAATATGTATGATAATGAATGGTGGTTATGTAATTGACAATTTGCGCATTAAAATTGAGCCAGTTATTCTTGTTTTCAATTATAGGTGCACGTTTTTTGTTTGATAAAACAAGAATTGTCCTCGACAAGACAAATTAAGGTTATTTTGGCATTATGGAATTAGGTTAGTAAAGTGGGTTATTGACGTGTGGTGCATGGAAGGAAACATGACATTATGAAGCCGTGACCCGCCATGACTCGTGATTTAAGTAATCTAAATTGATTCAAGATTATGGTATGTGATTCGACGTATCATAAGCTTCTATTTGAAATCGTGATCACGTGTCAAATTTATTTTCCAAGATATATTTTATATGTAAACTAAATATATTATAGTTTTCATAATCTATTAGTTGGGTCAAGTAGAGAATGTTATTTCCATTATTAAAATTAAGCGGGTGGCCCACTAACTCAGTATTTAGCCAATTAAAAGAATGTCTAATATCTTTAAATCATAGTGAAGATATTTTACCCTTGATTTGAGTGGTAAATTATAATAAATATAATTTATTATTTTTGAATAAGAATGCTATTAATAATAAATATAATTTATTATTTTGGAATAAGAATTAATATTCTAATAACACGTTTAGAACTAAGCTGAACGTGTATTCTCGCCCTCTTCCTCTATCAATAATATATATATATATATATATATATATATATATATATATATATATATATATATATATATATATATATATATATATATATATATATATATATCCTCTATGTGTGAAGGGAAGTAAGACTCTTCCATCAATTACGTAAAAACAATTCTCGTATCAAAGCTCGATAAAGGAGTAGCAAGAGACTGGTTGACGTAAGATCTATAAACCTAAGGAAATCTCTCATGGCCGCGTTCTCAAATCCAGATGTAATCTATATTTTTATTATTATTTTATTATCATAGATGAGTTTGAATTCAATGATCTGGAATATTGTGTGTTAATTTTCGTATTAAATCTCAACATTTCAATCATTAAAAATGCTTATAAATAGGCCTATAAGAAATAAATAAATTAAAATAAAAAAACTAACTTTGACCCACTAATTATCCCATTCACATTTATCACTTAGGTACAAACTCTCAAACAATGGTGGACTTTCCCACTCACAATTAAATAAATAAATTAAATAAGGATTTTCCCAACTAAAAGGAATTATTGAAAGACGAATTTTGAATCCATCTTCAACAATCTTCACATTGAACTTAATAGCAATTGGAGTGAAACTAGTACAACAAGAAGAGATGAGTCTCCGAAACTTACCTGTGCTAGGTAAAGTTTCTGCCATCAACTTGCGCCCCAAAGCTTCAGTGGCGAAGTCGTCAGGTATGTCCTCCACATCACAAGCCAAGTCTCTGTGGTCATCGAGCCACATCTTCACCAGCCGGCTTGTCAGCTGCTTCACCTCGGCATCCATCCGACATTGCCGGAATTTTCAGTAGTCACTACAAGAAAGGTGACTTATAAGGACATGGTTTTAGTTGGGGCCTAAAAAATTCGCAACCAGATCATATCTTTAGTCTCATATTTATTTGAGTCGCAAATACAAGTAACTTTATAAATAAGAATAGGATTGATCAAGAACTAAAAATGACTTTATAGTCGCGGACAATGGCCAGCCGCAACTAAGGCTTCGACTTATAGCTATGATACGCTTTTTAGTAGCAACTAAAAGGACTCTATAACTCAATCCACAAGGACTCTATAGTTGCGGCTAGATTGAGCCAAGAACTACAAGCTTAATTTATACTGGCAAAATGCACTGAGTCGCAACTACAAGTGACTCCATAGTTGCGAATGGAGTTGAGTAGCAACTAAAAGTGACTTTATAACTGAACAAGTGACTCTATAGTTGTAGCTATGATTGAGCCGCAATCACAAGTGACTCTATAATTGCGAATAGGGTTGAGTAGCAACTAAACAAGTAACTCTATAGTTGCGCTTGCGATTGAGTCAAGAATCATACAAACTACGATTCCATACCGCAAATGTGTGCTGAGTAGCAACTAAAAGTGATTCTATAATTGAACTACAAGTGACTCTATAGCTGCGGTTAGGATTGAGCCGCAACTACAAGTGACTCTATAGTTGCGCAGTGGTCGAGCAGCACGCAAACAAGGACTCATAGCTGCGACTGTGAATGAGTCGCAACTACAAGCGACTCTATAACAGAACAGGTCGAGTGAAGAACTAAAAAGAACACTTAGTTAATCGAACTATAACCACTCTATGATACGGCTCTTGATTGAGCTGCAACTACAAGTGACCCCAATAGTCATGAACAGGGCCTTCCCGCAACTATGAACCATTATATAATTTTTTTTTAAATTCTCTCGCTTTGTAGTGGAATTGGGATGGAGTTATGGCGTTGGCGCCTTCCATCATTCTCTAGATGTGTGTTGTCTCACTTCATTGGATATAGTGGAATTTCCAAGGTTCCGCTTTGTAGCTTTGGCCGCCAAGAGATGCCCTGAACGTCTCAAATATTCTGCTCCTCGCTTTTCTAAGGTTTTATTCCATCCATTTTATTCAATCAGTCCTCCTCATTCTGAAATGTTAAATCTCATTTTTTTTTTTTCTTTGATTTCAATATTTGTTAATTATGCTTGATTTTATTAGTTTATGGTTCAGTTCTTCTATTGTGTCCAAATTGTTGGGAATCTGTAATTCCGAATTAGTAGTCTCTCGGGCAATTATTATAAAATTGCAAGTAGAAATTCAGAATAGATGAAATAGCATGTGGAAAGGGGATCAGGAAGATGGATTGCTCTATGTGGAAGCGGATTTATCGGCCGCAGACAGTTGAAAATTGGAACCAGTCGCGGAGCTTCTGAAACAGGGAGCATTAGGAGTAATTCCTACAAACACTGTGTATGTTTTTCCCCTTTTCATATATCATTCTTTTGTTACAATTCTGTGTTGGTTCTTGATGTAGACCATGTTATGCGTATCACCTGCTAGCTAAATCTTATTTCAATTGATGAAACTCTGGTTTTTGACACAAATCCAACATGGTTGATTGCCTCTTGACAATTTCTTGATCATGTAGATCAGTATGAGGAATCCCTTGCTTTGATACTTCAGGAAATTTTTGGGTACTCGATCTTTTCTTAGGATCGACAACAACTGATCCACAGCCCCATTGTTTGATCAGAAGACACTGACTTTAAAACCCCAGTGCATTAGGGCACTAAAAAGGATATTTATCCTTTGTGATCGTGATATGGATGGGGCTCTTAGTGATGCAGAACTAAATGAATTTCAGGTATTTCTACTTGAATTTCATGTGAACTTGGTAGGTTGATCAAGTTGTTCATCCATATGCTTCAATCAATAATAGTTTATTGTTTGCTAGGACTTCCCTAGATCACTCTAGTTGCCTACATAATATCATCACAAGCCAATAGGTTAGTATATATTATTGCTTTCAATTAATTCTATTTCTACATGATTTGTCTTTTATAAATGGACGTATGGATGACTATAGTTGTTATTCAACAAATTATCATAAAATAGGACTGCCAATGCGGGATATTTTATGACCTGCTACATTTTTCTCATTTCTATTAATTGGGTTTTATGTTATCTCTGATGGCACCTTATTATACAACTAATAAACAATGTTTGTTATAGGTTTGATCCTTGTCTCCAACTCCTGTTGATTGAGCCTACCGAATCTTTTGAATAACCTTGTATAGAGACATCAAGCTCCCTTAATATTTAATTATATACACTTCTCCTTAATTTGTGAAGCTAAGGCACTGAAGAACAAACACTAGAAGACATGAGCACAACTGATTAAAAGCATTGATGTATAGGTGCTAACAATAAAGAAGTACACCCAAGATACATCCTAAGATATTTTAGTGTAGAATGAATTGAAAGTTTTATTTTGTTTGCTCCTTTTCTTGTTCCCTCTTTCTTTCCTTATGATGCCATTTTGTTAGTATATTGTTTGTTTGTTACTTATTGGGTATTTGTACCAGTTATTAAAACCATTCTTTGTTTAATGAATTTTAACCTGATCTTAAGACATTGGTAAATATTAATTGTTTAGAAGCCCTAGTGGTGGAATAGTTTTCAAGCAATAAGCTCACATGGGAAGCTTTTAATCTGTTGGTCAATAAGTACAAATCCTATAAAGTAGTCCTGAATCACCTAATTTATGATGAATAGGCAGGAGATTTGAAAGATGGAAGAAGACGGGAAGTTAATTGGAGGAGTAATGAAAGTGAGTGCCGATGTTTATGGCACATGTTTTCATCAAAATTACCAGCTACATGGGCAAGGACAAACACCGATGATGGTGAGTTATTCAGTTATTAAAACCATCTTCTTCACCTCATCCTTCCTCACATGTTTGGTAGGTGTCCATTGGTATCTGTACAAGAGGTTTGTAATATCGGTTTAGCCTCATAATCAACCAGATTCCTTGTCATCTCTCTATAGCAGTTTGAAAACCTTAGATACTGGGCAAAAAGTTACTAAATGACTTGGAACATTTGTTTAAATTTTATTAGGGGAGAAGAAATTAGTTGCTGCACAAATGAACATGTGATCTCCATGTAGTGCTTTGCTTTGTGTGTTCTCATCATATAATGGTTATACAAAGATTGCCTTGTTTGCCTTCTATTCTAGAGATTAGCCTTACTTTTCTGATTTATATGGTATTAGCTTAGCATGGTGAAGGATGAACTATCCAGAGACATCAAGTTTTATCTGAATAACTGATTCTGTAAGTTTTAAACTTATTTATTTCCTACTTTCTCAACTAAATCTCTCATTTAGGAATGGTTATAGCTTCACTTTTGTTGGTAATTGTTTGGTTAATCAGTTTTCCCTGAAAAGTTTAGTTCATATTGAATCCTGTCTATAAACTTCTTCATATTCATTCAGGGATCTATATTACATCAATAATCTAGTCGGAAATATTTCGGTTGTTGGAACAACTTACAAAAACTGTTGGTCTCAACTTGAAGAAGACCCTTAAGATTGGCAATTCTCTAAGAATCGGTGTGTTTATCAAGGCAATGCAGTCGTCTACCCATCACAAGTATTCAATCGCTAAGAACCAGTGAGTCCATTTAAAGCATTGCAAGCTGTTCAGATGGAATTGTAACCACCAAGTGGTTCTACCATAACAGTAGACTCTAATCTGAAGTTTTGCAAGCTACCCAATTTGCTTGGTGATGGAATTCTGCTACAAGTACAAATTCTTCAAGTCAATGCAATTTCCAATCTCTTGTGGGATGGGGCTTGACAATAGAGCAGTATAAATAGCAATGGTTTGGATTTTCTTCAGCTTTCCAATTGACAAAGGAAGACTTCCAGAAATGTTGGTCTCTACAAGGCCTATCATGACCAAGTTTGTGCAGTTTCCTATCTCTCATGGTAACCTTTAAGATTTTGATTCCACCAACTCCAAAAATTTCTAGCCTGGTTGTAGTTTCTCTGCTCCAATTCTAGATACAATAGGATTCATGGTATTTTGGATTCAACTCTGCTATGTTGTCATGAACTACATGTTAGTCCAGTTTTGTCATGGTATTAAATAAATAAACTCGAAATTTTTTAATTTTCTATTTAAGTGATAGTCAAATATCATGCTTCCATGCATAGCATCATAAGTTATCTGATGAAAAATGGTGACGCTATTTTCAATAAGCATACAAAAAAATTTCTTCAATTTTTTTTTCAAATAGCTATTTTGAAAAATGTTTTTAGAAATTTATTTTAAGAAATGTTGTTATGACATTAAACCATTTTAGTAGCAACCTAGAAAAGCCCAATCAATAAAACTCCTAGCCCCATTCAAAAAATCCACATTTATATCATAATTTATAGTAACAACCACGAAATGACCTCATCCATGGTAGTGCCACTTTGATTCTTGTCACAGAAAATGGTAGAAAATCGTAATCGATAAAACTTCAGTTCTGTGGAGATCTTGCGTGTAGTCGATCCTTTAGTTACAGCCAAAAGATGCCCCATACATAGGCGTTCGTTTTAGTTACAGCCAGAAGAAGCCCTCATCCATTGGCCCTTATAAATTATGCACCACCTTTTGCAGGGGTCAAAACTGAAGTTGTAACTATAACTTATGGTCATGCCCCCTATGGTCACGCTTTGTTGCTCCTCATTTTCCTTGCGTCTATATCATATGGTTGCATTTGGTCTTACTTTTAGTTGGGGCCAAAGATCCCAACTAAAACCTTACTTTCTTGTAGTGAGTGTATTCTCCCACTTGTTGATATCAAAAAGGACTTACTCTTGACGGGCAAACTGGAGCAAGTCAGAGGAAGGCAACTTGTCAAACAAAGTCTCAATGAAAGCAGTGAGAACAACCTCTTCAACCAAAGCCATGGCATCCTTGTAGGAGAGGTAAGGAGGTAAAGAGGTAAGAGAAATCATAACAGAAATCTCCAGAACTACATAACCAAAATGGATTTTGCTGATAGCTTGAAAATGGTGAATTGAGGAATCTGTACTGTTGGTAGTGGTGGGGGCGAGACACAAGTCGTGTCCCAAAATAATCTCTTAATAAAAAAAAATTCCCAAGATAATTCATGTTTAAAAAGAATATCCAATCTAATCTATTCTTAAGTCACACCAGAAACCACCTTCTGGGCATATTTGTCAATTCACACCTGTTATTCGTCCTTAAGATTTGAAGTGTGAAATAATATGCCTTCGCTTTATCAAGCTAGTTTTTATCAATTACCAGCACATGTTCAAGGTAAATGTGACTTTCTAAATTCGCAAATTCTCAAATTCAAATTTCATGCCAACAAAAATTACTTACAAATGTCCAAATCTCAATTATGCATGTCAGTATAAAATTTTGTTCGAGAATATACTTGATATTTGGGATCTCTCGAAAATCAACTATGTACTAATATAAAAGCAGATATTTATCAAATCCAGTGAACTGCCGATTAACTTTCCAAAAATACGACGTTTATCGCGTAGAACTTATTAGTTCAACATGATCCGGCAATAAAGTTAATCGAATCATAATGATGAATCTGACTGGCCATCACTCCTCGCGAGAGCTACAGAATTACTGAAAATATGTCGTGAATGGGAGTGAGCTTAAAGCTCGATAGAAATACTAATCTCGTTTTAAATGGATTAGAAAGTTTTGATCGTATAATGGAATGTTTTCATCAAACTTTATATTCAAAATAAGTTTGAACATTTATGAATTCTTGAAACATTCTGTCAGTTGAATCGAGTTTACGTATCGATGTGAGTCAAAGCAATTTCATATCAAATCCAAAATAAAAGCATTTCAAATATATTTTCTCTGATCGTCAAATATCGAATGAATTGTCGATTGTGTGGGACTTTCGAATGGGTGGCTGTTGCAAATTGTTCCATTTTAAGATTAAACGAGCCACAGCAATTCTTAAATCTTAGTAACCTCTAATAAAACACTGAAATTTGGGGTTCCAGATCAGTCATTCATAGAAAATGTAAAGGTCATTATTATATCCCTAAGTTGTGAGTAGAATAATTAATATTCTATTATTAAGTTAAAGCCCAGGAGCTAAAGCTAACCAGAGTCAAATATTTCATTCAAAAGTTCAAATTACAAAACATCACATATATCTCACATTTTCTTTAGTAAAACAAAACAAATCTCAAAAGTACAATCATATACATTGCTTTTTTTTGATCCATGGATAATCAAATAAATAAAAAAAAACAAAACTTTTCATAAACCAAGATTATATATAATTCAGTTAAAACAATTTTCATCCGTAAAAACAAACAATTTTCTTTTTAAAGATCTGTATTAATATCCGCCTGCATACGTATATATAAAAATATGTTTTAAGCGTATTAAGTCATACCTCAAAGAGTACTCAAAAAGCTTTGAAATGGTATCAGAAAGAATTTCATGATAAAATATTTATAAAATAATAGGAAAAGAAAATTATCATTCATTACTTATTTATTCTTAAAACTTTCTTAATTTGATATTAACTATGATGATATTCATTTTTGTTACTTCTCAACGTGTGTGTTGTTCGAATGATAACTATTTGAATTAGATAGTTTTACAAATTTTATAAAACCGTATTCCTTTGGATCTTATTTTTAATAATTTATTTATTTTATGCTCTTAATCAGAGACTAAATCTTTTACTAGAAAGAAATAATATTAATAATATTTTACAAATTATGTTATTACACAATACACATCTAGCCTTTTTATCTAACAATTGCTCATGCGACAATAAGTATTGATAACGGATCTTATTTCTGTGTTGCTAAATAATTATTCTAATCATGTGTATCTAATAATTCTCAATCCTTAATAAAATATTTACTTGCCAAAATACATATATATTTAAATACTTATTAAATACATATATTTATACAAAATTCATCCTTTTCAAATTTATCTTATTTGTTTATTATCATTTTCTTTCAAAAATTATCCTTAAATACTTTTTCATTCTCATACTCAAAGTAATTCAATATGACACCACCAATCCTTATTTTATTTTATTTCTAAAAAACGAAAGTATAATCTAATCGACAACGGGGGTTGATCTGGCTGAAAGAAGCGTTAAAGTCTACGTCAAAGAAATCTAGAAAAATAAAGAAAAGAAGATCTTCTGCAGAAAAATTTGTTAACTGACACTTAGATCCAGAAAGTCGTGCGTCATATAAGATCCCCACTTGACGAAGAGAAATTCAAAGAAGAATCAAAATTTTCTTTTCTTACTCCAATTTATACCTGGGGTATCTATTAGAAGAATTACCTTTTTACCCATCTTTCATTAAATTAATTAATTAATTACTAATTGAATTATCATTATTATTTTCATAACATCTAATTGAATTATCATTGTATTTTCATAATATATGCCTATAAAAATTCATCATTATTATTTTAAAGTAACTTATACCTATACAAATTCCTGTCATTATTATTTTTGTAATTTATACTATACAAATTCTGTCATTAATTATTTTCCACCAACATCATATCTAATTTATCGGTATTATTTTACTAACTTATACTATCTGGTCGCAGGTGTTACATCTTACCATATCATCAAAATCGTAGTTGATGATAGTTGGTAACTACGGTTTTAGGATTAAAGTTAAAATCGTGATTGGTGACTTCTGTAGGGGTTGGAATTCCCCGTGAACATAGTGATAGTACGTACAGATTACACAAAAAACAATCCGAATAAAGCTATGAGGATATAGTTCAAATCCGTACACAGAAATGCATGCGGATTGATCTGATAAAATTGATTCATGTGAGTTGTTCGTAGTCAGAGGCCATTCTGGTATTCCCCGATGCTAGAATGCTTGAGGGTAGGCTCTCTTCGTCTTTCTTCTCGCTTTGGATGTTCGCATACAGGGTTTTAAGTGGCGATATAGTTTTGTGTCTACATCACCTAGAGGTATGACAAGCGCTACAAATATCTTACTGTAGGGACCTAAAGGCAAAATAAGATTTGGGCTCCGTGTAAATATATGAACTTATTTACATTGATTATAGTCACTCCCGGTAAATAATCATAATTGCACTCCGCAGCTGACCGAAGAACAATTGAGCCCTTTGTTATTAAATACTTATTAATCTCTCACGTTGAGATTACCGATAATAGTTGATTAAATTAAATTATTGACATTTTATTTAATCAGCGTACAACGTCGCGCTTGAGACTTTAAAGCGCTTATTTGATATGTCGGATTAAAAATCGCTTTCTGAGGGTTTAGCGTAATCGAAACTTATAAGTATCCTCGAAGGTATCATCGATCCGAATTAACGGGCGTGGATTAAGTTAATAACTAATAATTATTTATACAATTATCTGATTATGGCCCGCTAGAAGTTATTAATCATAAAGTCACCGGCTCTTTATGAATCGAAATAGCAAACTGATAAATGCACGTGTCTATTAATTATCTCGAGATTAAGGTAATAATTATTCATAATAACCATGTGAATTATTAAATATTTTTATGTGTCAATATAAAATAATTACCTGAAGTTAATTAAGTTAATCTGTATGATATACCTTGCAAAGAAGTTAGGTAAGTAGATTTCGTAGTCAAGACGGACCTGCGAGTCTTGTCTTCTGTCTGCGATAGTGTGTCGAGTCGAATTTAATTTGTGAGCCGATATCCTTATATTCGGGAACGGATGATTTGATTTTACGTGTAGAGCTGCAGCGCTGAATCGTCTCTTACATGTGGAATGAAAGACACATGCATGCCTTAAATACAAAAGCATGGCTCATGTAGATTACCATTGAAATGAAATAATTTTATTAAAATAAAATAAAAAATCCATAATAATAAAATGACTTGGTGCATATATAGCCTAACAACGGTTTAAATTTTTAAAGCTGTAATCATTAATCAAGTTTTAGCTTTCTTTCAAGCAATGTTGTGAGTACGATTTTAATTTTTTGTAAAAGTTTAAAACCGTAGTTAACCGTAATCACCAACCACGACTTTGATGATGTGACAAGAAAAGGCTAATTTAGGCAATATTTTGAAATACAAATTACTTTGAGAAATATTTTTGAAAAAAAAAAATTACTTTGGGACATCACTTGAGAGACAAAGGGTAAAGGGGAAAAGCCGTAGAGCTTATTTTGGAATTGACAAGGCTAGACATCAAGAAATGCTTATGGGAAAGTAAAAGGAAAAGAGCCTCCACTTATTCATCTAAATGTTTTCTACATCACAAACTACAGAAAAAAAGTTCATAAATGTGTCTGACTTTATATTGTAAGTTTAATTTTGTCTCCGGTTTTTTTTTCAGTCCATTCGTGCTCCTGACGTTTATCTCTATAGCTTATCTATGTCTTTGTCATCGTCAGCTTGCTTTGTTGGATAAACGATCGTTTAAAACGACGTTGATATGACTGTCCACATGGCTAACTATTGTTGGGAACACCATTTTAATCCAAAATTGAAATCGATTTTACCCTAATTTATTCCCCAAATTGAGGTCAAAACAAAAAGGGTTGTCTTAACCCTAATTTCATCTCGCACTCCACATCCATTTTGAACCCCGTAGTTTCTACAGCCAGATTGATTTTCTTTTCCTAAATTCCCCATAATCTTACACCAAAATAAAAAATCAAGTTCTTCCTTGAACTTCAACACCAGATCGTTTTATGCCCTAATCCAGTAAATCAAGTTTTTCCCTACCACAATGTCGAGTCCTCCGCCACGAGCATAAGCAGAAGTTGGATCATCGATGTTTGGATTAGAGTAATTCATTGGCTCCCCTGATCGATTTGGAAGTCGATGATATGAACCCCGTTGGCTGCCATCGTTGTAGCACATATGGTGATCGAAACTCTGGAACTGAGGCAAGCAATGAGCCTCAGCCTCTTATGGAGGTCGGTAATATAACCTATTAGAAATGCCTGAATTTCTATGCTATTGAGATGCTTGCATAGATTGCTGTTACTTGCAGCTTAAAGAAAATGTAATTTTTTTTAATAGTTCTCTTCATGAAAGGAGCAAAGGAAGCATTCAATTTTTCTTGGTAAACAGCTGAACAATGGCAACAAGTCCAGGGGATTTCTCCTGGTAGAGAACTGGCAAGATATTCATTGGAGCATGACAAACACATTAAGAGAATCATGCAATATGGAAAATTACCAACATCATAATGTGGTTATGACTTTGACATAGATATTTCTAATTTATCGGCCAAATCATAGTTTTCATCTAATGCAAATGGAAAGGGGAAGCTAAACAGATGGTAACAAACTAATATTTCTAAGAATCTCGAGACAACAACCCGAAAGAAGATCATACGGTTGCATTGGTCAAGTGGTTTCATCATAAATCTGGAGTGTAGGAACTGGTTTTCCATGAGCATGGAGGAATATTAGAAAATGGGGAAGCTGCACACTGGGAAGTCCGGGTACACATCCATGGACACGACAGTGTTACAAACGATGTTTTGATTGTTAGGATGCTTTGGAAAGTACTTTGGCAGCTTGTTTTTATTATTTTGGTAATTTTTGTAAGCTAAAAATGTAACAACATTGTTTTATCCTTCCTTTGGTTGTAGATGCTTTAGGAAAATCTTGTAGCTTGTTTTTAGTTTAGTCAGTTTTGTAGCTAAATCATAAATAACCTTCATTTTTGGTCATTTTTGTTATAAAGAACATGACCTTGGGTAATGCATTTGGCAAGCAATATTTAGGTAAACAATATGTTTATTGTTCATACTTGGGATGCATTTTTGTCTGGTCATTTTGGTTGTAAAGAACACTACCTTGGATCATGTATATGGCAAGCAATACTTAGGTAAACAACAGACTTATTGTTCATACGAGGGATGCATTTTTTGTAAATAGGATATTGAACTAGTCTTGGCTCAAAATTTACATTGAACTTGTCTAGGATATCCTAATTAAGATCATACCAATAAATGAAATAAGTCAGGTCATTCAAAATGTAATCAATTATCATTAGACTTGAGCTTGTTGTAATTACATGAACTATCTGCTCAATTACATTGAACTTATCTTTACTCAAAATTTACATTGAAGCTGCATTACGATTAATGATAGCATATATTCAAAATGGAATCAGATAATTGTGACAGCATACCTTCTAAAATGCTCTCAAAGCTATCAGTGACACTCAACTAGACAGCGACAAGCTTTTCACCTCTTTAATTACAACAATATCAAAGAAAAAAATTTCTACAAAAAACACAGCAATACAAATCTCATTTTTTAACAAGCTGGTGATCATGTCCCTTCCTTCAATTCATGCGAAATTTATTCAACTCATCAATTCTTTCTGTGTGGCATTGCTTCTTATGTGATTTCTCTTGCAACCGCTTGTTATACAATAAAGTTGTTGATCCCACATTTTCCTCTAACACAATAAGATGTATCTTAGAAAAGAACCAACACTGGTTATCCTATAACAATAATACATCACAATCAATGTAACATTGCATTACACTAATAAATTAACAAAAATACAAATAGGAAACACTTACAATTAAGACGTGCGAAGAATCTCCTACCAGGGTTGGATTCTTTCCAAGAGGTCCACATTTTGGTTCTTAAACCACAATAACATAGGTGTGGTTCATATTCAACAAATTAATCATTTATTCTTGTGCAAAATGATGATGAAGAGGAACTATGCGCCATGAACATACAACAACAAAACCTAGAGTAATTTGGGGTTTGAAATTATGGCAAGAACAAAAAAAAGGGTTTGATTTTGATGACAAAAATTAAGGGAGAACAAATTCTAGTGTTTGATTTCAATGACATAAATTAGAGCAAGAACAACAAATTCCCATTTTAATTTCAAAATCAATGTGGGTAGGAAGATGATTGATGTTGCAGGGTTGAAATTAGGGCTAAGAGGATCGATTTCATTTTTATCTCAATTTGGAGAAGGAATTAGGGGAAAATCGATTTCAATTGTGGGTTTAAAAGGGGTGAGTCTAACCTAGTTAGGCTAGATGGCTTGTCAGTGTCAGTCGTTTGTGACCCGTTTGTCCAATAAGCAATCCCCAGATGATAGGAAATGAATAATACCACAGATTGTAACTTCGCCCGAGGACGCAAGTGGATCGAAAAGGCTTCATGTAAATTAAAACTGTGATATAAAATTAGGCGTTTATCTGTATTTAACTTAAACTACGAAAGTATATAAATAATACTAAAATATTTGAGGCTAGGCTTCATACAATATTATCCCCAGCACATCATATTTGAATCAAACATGAAAAAATTATTAATTACTATTTGATGCCTAAATAGCTTTTTTACGGTCCTTAAGACCTAACTCAAGTGGTAAAGACGTGAAATGGACATACAAGAGAACTATAAACAAATCCGAAATTAAGTATTACAATGTAATATGCAAAGTGAATATATGTCCAAAAAAAAGTTAAATTCATACACTAATTTTAAGATAAATTCAATAACAAAATTAAATATGAAAAATAATTTTTTTTATATGTTTATTTTCATATCTTATTTATAATCAACTATACGATAAAAAATCTACCTTTTTTTTTTTAAATCTTATTTCCTCTAAAATATATATTTTTTGTTTATATCATTGTGTAATAGATTACAAATGTGTATTTTTTTCTTAAACATCCCTGTGAAAACGAACATTAAAAATTTTATATTAATTAAATGTTATAAATATAAACTCAATTTGAAATTTTTTATCCGTATAATTTTTTTTTTCAAAAACCATTTGGATGTGAAATGGGGAAAAAATGAAAAATATTATTTTATATTTAGTACTCCCTAATAAATGCAGGAATATTTTATTACCTTTAATAAAAAAATACAATGAACGCATGCAAAAAAAAAAGCTATGTTATACAAAAGGAATTTAGTAATGAAAGTATGAAACTCACAACAAAACATACTTGATTTGAGTTTAGTAAAATAATTTATTTGAAAAAAATTATTAAATTAGTTTGAATCGAAATAATTGTTAAGTAAAGTCAAATAATCTACAGTGTCGTAGATGACGTCGATTCGAATTGTAATATTATTTACAATAAGTGGCGATATTGATTAGACTTAAAATGTTCGAATGTTCTTTGTATAGACCAGTGGCTGTGGAATTGTCAAATGCCGTTGTCCATAATAGCGGCAATTGAGCTTAAAATTTTAAATTCTTTGTACATTTCTTGAGCGTTTGATTAATGATTATAGTTATTACGACAATGGCTATTCTGTATTTATTTTGATAATTATTTTGATTTTGGCCCAATTAATAATTTTTAAATTATTTCGTCTAAAACTTTCCCTCTAATTTAAGCCCTCTAAATTATTTTAAAATTTATTTTATATTTTACAAAACGTCCGCTCATATCGAAATTACCCAAATAAGTTAACCCAATTAGGCTTCTCTCTCAAAAAAAAAAAAAAGTTAACCCAAGATTGGTCCAAAATGGGCCAAGATTTCGTGGGCAAGAGAAGTTGGGATTCAGGCCCAAAACCTGAGCAGAGAATCGACCCGACCCAGATATCCAGAGAGAAATGGAGTGAGGGTCCGAACACTGAACCCTCGACACGCCAAAGCCCTTCTCCCCAGTCCCTCGCTTGCTTCTGCATTCTCTTCTGTAAGTGCTCATCCTTTTACCATCATTTTCTCCTCATTTTTTATCCTTATTTTCGTCATCAATCCTCTCTTATCTGCTTGGTTTCTGAGAAAACAGATCAAAATATAGGAAAATATTAGAAATTTCGAATCTAAACGTTTTGTTTTGTTGTTGGTATTTGTTTATTTATATATTTATTGAAAAAGAAATCGAAGCCCCAGATATACTAAGCTAAACAGTTATGTTAGGTTGAGTTCACTGCAGGTTTGTGATTTCTCTGTTGCCAATTGTAAAGTATGAGTTAACGTTTTGGTGTCTTTTTTTTATTATTTAAGCCGAGATTTATTGATTATTTTAGCGTCCGCTTGGTTGTTGAGAAAACTTAGAAAGCTAAATTAATACTTTCGCTTTTCAGGCTTAGTTGTAGTAACCTACTTAAGGCTGTCTCAAAAAATGAGAAAAATGAAAGAGGCTAGGAATTAATCCTGCATTATATGTTTTCAGGTGAAGTAGTCATGAAAATTTTTTTTCTATGTCTAGTTGCTGAGTACGGAAAATGAAAGAAAACATATTTTTTACTCTTCTTGGATTTCTTAATTCTGCAATATTTTCTTGGAATGGAAAAAGTGAAAATTCTAGGATGTAATCTGACTTCATTTTACTTCTATTAGGAACCAAGAAAGCTTAGTGGTCATGAAAGATTGCCACCATGTTTTGCTTTGCGATATTTGTTAATTCTCATCAAGAAATTTTACTGGAATTTTTTCCCTCCACTTGGCAACCAAATGAATCATGGAAAATATGAGAAAAGGAACCTTTTAAATCATGAGATTCAAAATGATTTGGGATTTTTTTTCCTTCTCTTTGTATT
Organism: Tetrastigma voinierianum; assembly: GCA_016808115.1. Lineage (NCBI taxonomy): Eukaryota > Viridiplantae > Streptophyta > Magnoliopsida > Vitales > Vitaceae > Tetrastigma > Tetrastigma voinierianum. Next base: position 149,742 of record JAEQBH010003530.1, read on the forward strand.
CACCACCAAGTGCTTCAACCAATCCTTGTGATTGTGTGGGGCTCAGTTTAGTACAGGTTGTAGTTTTCTTCTTTTATAGCTGGGGGGAAGAGGAGGGAGGAGGTAGCCATTTGTTCAGGAAAAGAGAAATATTTTGGATTTGGTGTTCATTTTATTTTGTTCTTGTTGTTATCTTTTAATTCCCCTTATTTCTTTATGTTGAAGCATGATATTCATATTAAACCAAAATCCCTCTGAGCTTGAGCTTTAGGAGAGTTGATGAACAACATAGTATCAAAGTTTGGTTGGCCTTTGGGGAGGTCACGGGTTGAATCCTCTCCTTACTGATTTAATCGTCAAATGTTTATTTGAAAGTCAGCATGGACTTTGACTCTTCAAATAACTGTTATGGGGCCATGTGTATGTGAGGAGGTGTTGAAGCATGATATTCATATTGCAAAATCACATAGGCGAGAACTTGAGGATTGGTCGTTCAACACTTTACAACCGTCGAGGGATGATTGGCCCGAATTCATATGTTTGATGTTTTCAGGTAAAGTTTAGTATTAATCATGCCGGACGTGCAGGCTCTTGTGAATGAATTCCTAATCAAGCTAAAAAAACGGTGAATTCATATTCATTGTTCATAGGATAATTGAAAGGTGTAAAGCCGTGTTCTTGTGTCTGAGTATTCATATGTTTTTATCCTTTTCCTGGCAGGAAGGTTGAGGGCTCACAGGAAACAGCAAAGCTGACTGCTGAATTACTCCGGTCAGTCATTTCGCAGCAGCGAGTTCCCTACAATAACCAGGCTGGGGCTCTGATTGATGCCATAAAGGCTGTTGGAGAGAAGCTGATTGCTGCCAATCCTGTTGGTAAACTTTTTACATTTTTTTGTTGTGTATTTGGCCATGCCAATAGGTTTTATATTTACATACGGACCGCAAGAGTCAAATTCTGAAAGAGAATTAATCCCCTATGATTATCCAGTTTTATGATTTCTGGTTTGGTTCTATCCATTTTGAGAAGTTGGGATCGTCTCTGAATGTGCCACTCATCTTGTTTCATCGCTACCATTTTAAAAAAATTCAAAACCGCCAGTTGATTTGGTATTTTTTGAAAGAATGTGTTCTTTAACTTTGGATATGAATTGGGTGGGCCAGTCATTTTCTATGTGTCTCATTTCTAGTCCCCTTGAAGGCCTTTTCCCTCCTGGGTAAAAGGAGATTCTGTAGGAGCTCACCAAAGTACATATGAAGCCTCAAGGAATACCCTAACTTACACCCACTAATCATTACTCAGAAAATCCACAAATTCCTCAAGAACCCTTATTTAACCTACCTACCTCCCTCCAACAAATTGGAAATGAAAAAGCAGCCTCATAGAACAAGTGTTCAATTCCCAGTGCTCCTCTCCCCTCTTCTGGCAGTGAGCAGAGAACCATTGTAATTGACTGAGCATGTTATCAATCACAGAACATATTAATCGAACATCACTAATGTGCTTTGCTTGTCTAAAACAGCTGTCCCTGGGTCCTCCCCTATTTGTAATTAAGAACCTTTAAGTCCGTTGGGTTTAGTAGACCACCTATGAAAACATTGGTATTCCCATCCCATGCTGAGTCAAGTAAGAGGAAATTTTACTAAAAGAAATAACCAAGAAGCGTCCTTTCTTAAAAGAAGAAAAAGAATGGATAATTCTTTACAGTGTGTATAGTATGTACGACCTGTAGGAAAATAGGCTATAACATAACCCGCACCCCTTACATAAAAAACAATTCAATGGAGCTGGAAATGTTTCTGATGGCTGAATCAGCTGGAGCTCCTTAGTGAAAATCTGCATTCTATTTGCTGATTGTAAAACCCATTTAGCCTCCTTTAATGGAAAAAAATTGCCATTATCCTTTGAGGGACAGATGGTGTGGGGATGAATCTTTGACGGTTGCTTTCCCCACTTTATTCACTATTGTTGCTAATAAGGAAGTGTGGGTGGAGGAGATTTGGGATCTTTGGAGGAAGGATGTTGGGCTTCGAGATTTGTTAGAGCTTTTAATGATTGGAATGGAAGGAGGAGATTTCTTTAAAGTTACAAGGAAAAGAATTCTTAATGTGGAGGATGATCATAGTGGGGAGAGGGCCAAAGTATGGTAGATTTTCGGTCAAACAATTGTATGGAGAGCTAGAATCAAGGAGGGAGGTGGATTTACCTTCTAAGTTGATTTGGAACGCTAGGGCCCCACAAAAAGTGGGGATTTTTTCTTGGGAGGCAACTTGGAGAAAGATCATGATATTAGACAACATTCAGAAGAGGGGTTGGGCGATGACGAATAGGTGTTTTCTTTGTGGGAAGGAGGAGGAATCCACTGATCACCTTCTTATTCACTGTGATTTGACACGAGATTTATGGCATTTCATATTCTCCTTATTTGGGGTTCATTGGGTGCTACCTTCTAGTGTGAAGGGGGTGCTCCTTAGTGGGGAAGATTAGAAAGAAGATGTGACGTGTTGCTCCTCTTTGCCTTTTCTGGATGGTGTGGAGAGAAGGGAATAGAAGAGCCTTTGAGAACAAGGAGTTTTTTGTGCATTGATTTAAATTGGTTTTTTTTGTACAATCTTTGGGCTTGGTCTTCAAGTATCATGGTTTAGAGGCCCTCCTCTTTTGTAGATTGGTTAGGTTCAGGTTGAGGGATTGTGGTTTTTAGGAATGGGGTTTCTTTTGTTTTTTGCTGCGTTTTGCTCTTTTTATACGTCCTGTCTACTTTGTAACGTTGTTTTTTCAACATTTTCGTAGTTTAAGTGCTTACTTTAAAAAAATATGTCATTTTCCTTTGAAATATTTGGGCCCATAGAAATCAGGTTTTATTTAGGAAAATCAAAGCCAATCCCTTTCTCTTTATTGAGAAAGCTACCTTAAGTTTCCAAAATCTTGATGAGTTTATGAGTGACTCTTAACCTTAACAACAAATGATGTAATGTCCCTCGTGGAGTTGAAAAATGTATTAAATGGATTCCTTTAATTAATGGAAGATTCAAATTAAATTTTGATGGTTCAAGGATTAAAAATATAAGTGCATTAGGATGTGTGTGTCAGGGCTCAATTAAACTATGGAATGCAGTAGGGAAGCCAAATGATTTAAATTAATACGTTGATAGCTACTGCAAAGCTGTGTGGCTTTGAGATGGTGTACTAGCTCCAAGATACAATGGTCATTCAAACTTGGAGATTAAATGGGACTCCAATGGTATAGGTGTTATAATAACAAAAATGTTTACCCAATTCAATTATTCTTCTAATGGAGGATATTTAGGCTTTCCATAATCTAAATATGCCTTAAGTGTTATCATATTTATAAAAGCAAATAGAACAATAGATTGTTCAACTAAGAAAGTGTTACATATAATATATTAGAGAGAGCAGAGCGAGAGAGAGAAATGTGATCAGATATTTGGTGGTCGGAATTTCCTAGAGATTTTAGAAAACTTGCCTTTGAAGATTATTGTGGATCATCTTCTAACCGAATTTGTAGGTTTTCTTATCTGTAGTCTCTTTTCACCCCAAAAAATAAAAAATGATGGCACATCTACTGCTAAGACTTGCTTCATGAAGTAAGCACAACTCCTAAGACTATAAATGATCTTTGTCTTTATGTTTGATTGAAATTATGTAATCTTATATCATAAATGACATATTCTAGTATGCCATATCTAATCCTTCCTACTAATAATACTTCATACTGAAGGAAGAAACCAGAAAAGAAAAAGAAAGTTTGGTGATGGTAAAATGTGTTAGACCCTGTCCCAATGTGGAATGGAATTGGCTACAGAGGCGAAAGTGGTAGCCCTGTTGGAGGGGCTTGATCAAGGCAAATCTTATGAGCCTTTGCAACTTCAGAAAAAAAGAAAAAAAAAGATTATAGGTAGTTGGATTATTGTTGTACAGGATATAGGCTGTCTATGGAATTGACACCAATTCTCATCATGGCTTCTCTTATTCATCTAATGAGCATATGTTTTAATAAAGCATGGTACTATTAATTGGTGGAAATCTGTATTTTTACTTGTTCTATTGGCTCACTCTTCTGGGTCCTATAGATACTCTCTTCCATCTGTATTTTGGTTTGCCTTGGTGGAAATCTTATCCTTGTACCTTTTGATCATGATGCAATGAATAAAAATGAACAATATATTCTAGAACATTCGTAGAGTGAAAAATTCTCTATTAAGTCCCTCTATTCTATTCTTAAGGCAAAAAGGGTAGAGTCTTTCCCTTCAAGTGTCGTTTGAAATACATGGGTTCCCCCAAGGCAAGCTTTTTTGCTTGGGAGGCATCATAGGAGAAAGTTTTGACTTTAGACCAACTATAAAGGAGGGATAAGTTGCCCTTGATGCCTAGCTCGAGCGGTAAAGGGATGGGATGGGGTTATGGGAGGTTCTAGATTCGAATCCCAATGTGGACAAAAAAGAAAAAAAAACATTTACCTGCATATATATTAAAAAAAAAGAGGGGTAAGTCTTTAGCAAACAGATGCTCCTTTGTTATGCCCATGGGGAGTCAATTGATTATATCCTCTTACATTGTGGAAAGTGAGAGTGTTGTGGGAGGTTTTGTTTTCTATGCTTGGGGTGGAGTGGTGATTCATTCCATGACTAGAGAGTTCGTTTTAGGGTGGCATGACACTGTTGTTGGAAGAAAGTAGAAAAATTTTGGAAGGCAGTGCCTTTATATCTTCTCTAAATAATTTTGGAAAAAGAAAAACAGAAGATATTTAAAAAATATGGAACTATATATATATATATATATATATATATATATATATTTACAAAACACTTTTAAAGTCACAGGTTTGGCAAGGCAAACACTAGCTAATAGACTTATATTTTGGACTTGGGAATATGCATGCTACCAATTTATCATTTGTGGGCATTTGTAATTTGTGGACTTCATTATTTATTTGCAGGTTTTAGTCCCCTTTCTCTAAAGTTATTTCTCTTCAATATTTTTCATGTTTATCCTTTATCATTCTAAGGATCGTTTAGCCTTATCCTTTGCTTTTCACTTGTAATGTGTATGGATGGGATTGCAGAACTTGCTGTGGGTAATATTGTGCGGCGGGTTTTGCATATTATTAGGGAGGAGGACCTTTCTCTTACAACTGCTGCTGTGGCTGGGCTGAATTTATCCGCTGTTAGTGATGATGAAGATGATGGCGAGCAAGAGGACCACCCAGTTTTATCAGCTGCTGCTGTTGCGGCTGCAGCCAGAAGCACTTTGCGTCCTCCTTCTTTACAAACCCTTCTTGAGGACATGCCTGACTCAGCAGCTATTCCTCAAAGTTCTTCTTCTGGTGGTGATTCTGAAGGAAAAAGCAAATGTGAGCTCTCTGTTCTTCTATCTTTTAGAAATTCTTTCAATTTTATTTTGTCTCTAATGAAATTAGAAATGGATTAGAATTAGTTCATTAGTGTTCTCTAGAGATGAATATGGATAACTTTTGCATGAATGTTAGTCAATTTCAGAATTAGTTAATGGCGGTGGAATGCACAAGGTAATCGACAACAGTGTTAAATGTGAAGGCATATTTGTTTCACTCAGGTGGCTTATGAATTCTGATAGTCAAGAATATATTTTCCTTCACAGCTGCTGATAAAAGTTCAAGGACCCGAAGGCTGAAGCATGACATTATTGAGGCAGTTAATGAACTTATTCAAGATATCTCTACTTGCCATGAACAGATTTCCACCCAGCCAAACAGTTGGCTTACATTCATCAAAAGTACCCTTTTTCTTAAACTTCCAACATACTGTTATTTCGTTTACTTTCAAAAACTTTATATTTATATAGCTTAATTTGATAGAAACTCCGTATGAATCTGTTGACATTCAAATAAATACTTATTTCTACTTTTTCAAAAGGAAAAATAAATAAAATGTTAAAAAATCATAATTGACAACACTTGTTTTTAGAAATTTGTTTTTCAAAGAACATCTGGGAACCTGGCTTATTTGAAACTATATGATGTTGTTCCACTTTTTAAAAATGAGAAAGCACCTTAAGAAATAAAATGATTCAAATTAGGGAGCTTGTTTATAGGCTGAAGACAATGATCTGTTGTAGACTGTTAGATTCGGTAGAGACAAATAGTGTTCAAGTTAGTTTGCAGATGGCACAATCTTTTCCTCTTCAACCAAAGGAAAACGTTAATTTTTACCTTAGAGCTAATTCTCAATTCTTTTGAATCACTAACACTTAAGTTGACTTAGTCAAAGGCACAGCAGTTGATGTCAGTTGACTACAACCACATAAGAGATTGACTACCTTTGTCAGATGTGGATGGGATGATTGTCTGTTTATTTATCTAGATCTGTCCTTGGGTGAACCCTAGTCAATCAGTTCAAGTTTCCACATGTTTGGATGGTTAGAAGAACACTAGTTATTATTTTGAAAGAGGATCATCTGCTGAAGCATACTCAACGCATGCTCTGCTTAACATCAATGTTTGTAAAATTCTGTTAGAATTGAATCTAAAGTTGAGAAAATTCAAAGAGATCTCTTATGGTTGAGTTTGGTGAAGGTTGGAGAGATCACCGAGTTGTGTACCGAACCACCATAGATGGCCTTGGGGATATGATCCTTAAATTTGAAAGATTATTTATGTGGCCAAGGGACTAGGTTGCTCTTGCTTTCCCTAAACCGATCTAGTGGAATGTGTCAGGACACCAACCCTAGTTAGATTTAGGACTCTCATGAGTCTAGTTTTTATGCCTAACATCGTGAAAGCGAGCACTGATTTTCAAAGATTTTGTTACTTTTCTCTTGTACACTTTCTTTTTCCCTGTTTGAAGAATTTCTCACTCTTTCACAAATATATAAAATAAAATAAACTGAAAGAACCATTTTTATCTCATTACCAAACAAGCCATTATCTTGGAGAGCTCGCTATGCTAATTTATAAAAATTGATACTTTGTTTTATTTTGATTATGCATATTGAGTTTATAATTATCAGGCTAATGCTCATATACCTAATTTTTTCCATGCGCACTCTAGTTCATTTGATTCCTTGCTCATACAGTTAGGTTTGATATCAGCCTTGAGTTTTGTTGAGAATCAAATAATATTCCCTAGATATTCTTTGGTTTATCTCCTACCTTTTTTGTACATTATCCTCCTTCATTTTGCACTTTATTTTGTTTCTTTTTTGTTCCATTATTTTGTATATATATATAAGTGTTTCTATACTATGTAATTCACTTATTCAATAAAGGAAAGTATTCTTTTCTTCTCTCATTTTATATGCTATCAAAGCCATAGTTGGTTCTAGAGTAAGCCCTCTTTTTGGGCAGCCATCTTCTCCGACGTGCCTTCTCTGTCGGATCTTCTCCATCGGACCTTCGTCGACGGATCTTCTCGAAAATGACCTTTTTTAGTTGGACCTTGATGCTTCGGATCTTCTCAAGCCGAACCTTCTCCTAAAAGAACTTCTTAAATTGGATCTTCTCAAAGGCAGACCTTCGCGGCGGATATTCTCGGCCGAACTTCCTCTGAACTTCTTGAGGCGGATCTTCTTGGCGAACCTTGCCGTGGACCTTTTAGCGGACCTTCTCCTTCGAGGCCTTCTCCATCGAATTTCTCGTGAGCTTCTCAGACGAACCTTTTCTAGATCTTCTCAGGCTCGGATCTTCTCCGTGAATCTTCTTATTCGAGATCTTTTCGAGTCATGCAATACCAATTGGACCCTTTTCGGCGAACCCTCTCTGGGGACCCTCTTCGGCGGACCCTCTTTGATTAAGTGCATATGTAACAAACTTGGTGCATATGACTTATATGCTTCAGCTTGAGGGGGAGTATTGAGAATCAAATAATATTCCCTAGATATTCTTTACTTTACCTCCTACATTTTTTTTTGTACATTATCCTCCTTCCTTTTACACATATTTTGTTTCCTTTTTGTTGCATCATTTTGTATATATATAGGTGTCTCTATACTATGTAATTCACTCACTTATTCAATAAAGAAAAGTATTCTTTTCTTCTCTCATTTCTCAAGTTCTTTTGATGTTGTCTTTATTCTGATATCCCTGACACCACGAAAGTCTGTCTAGTATCTGATGGACTAGAAAGTCTAGATATTGATCCCATGGGGAAGGTGTGGTTTTAGTGAGGATTAAGTGCTCCGGCTACTAAAGTCATTCACTATTTGAGCTACTCAATGATTTGGTGAGATTGTAAAATTAATAAAAACTAAACTAAACAAAAACAGGATGCTTTGTAAAAACTGGAGCAATTGACTAAAACTAGGAGAAAACAACTTAGAGAGGAACTAGGGTTGGTTATTGTCAATAATGTTTAGTGATTCGTGATGAGGCGGGTTAGATGCATTATGGCGGATTGGTCGAGGCTGCAGTCTGGGGATCCCACTTTCATGTTCCCCTTTGTATTTTCTCGCACCATTCACCTATTCACATTTACGTTCTTCTAGGTCAATAAGGCGATACTTTTCAAAGGCAGTTTTACCTCAGGAGCTCTATTGGTCACGACAGCCCTCGTAATAGCCACCTGTGTACTAAGCTCCTGATTGTCACAATTAATGCTTTTGCAATCCTCACTTAATACATTTAGTGTCCCCTCCTAGTGAAATCCGCTTAATACTAGACCTTTCTAATTCCCTAAGCCTCTTTAACTAAGTTAATTTGAATCCCTATTAATTGATTCACACCTTAAGATAATAAAAACCGGATTTTATGGCGTAATACAAGCGTCACTAAGGACACCCTAGTAAAAGGATCAAAGATCCGATTCTCAGCATGTATCAATTAACCGAAACCATAATAATCCAAGTATTAACACCAAATACAACAAATCAAGCATAAAACATCCAATTAAACTAAAGATTAGAGGAATCAAACACCAAATCTGATAACCAACCCTATGACATGCTTAAATTTAACATTTTCACCCATCAAAAACCTATAAATTCATGTTGTCGACAAACATAAACTACAGAATTGAAGAAGGAGAAGAGATAGAAATACAAACAGCTTGTCGCAAAGGATATCAATCCCCAAGATCGGTCAAATCCACACTCCACAAGGTCGGCTTCCCAAAGAATAATCGACAACCAAGTTTTCTCACAAAACAAACCTAAATCTACCAAATATAAGAAATCTAACCTAGAAAAATGGAACAAAGCTTGAAGAGAGAAAACCCTAGGAGAGAGCTTCCCTCTCTCAAAGTTTGAACCCTCAAAATGAGTGAAAGTTAGCCTTAAACACACCTTCAAAAATGGGCCTTAAAATGGAAGTGAACTGGGCCAAATCGTCGCATGGTCGCAACCATAAAGGGCTTGTGGTCGCGACCACACAAAAATATGTAAATACGCTTATGCAGAAAACTGCCGTGGTCGCGGATCACGCCGAGAGGCCGTTACTTAGTTTCGATGCGGGGAGCTCTATGGTCGCTAATTACATACCGACGTTTCGTGGTCGCGACCATATCGAATGTTGGTTGAAAATAGTCTTCTATGTCGTGACCATGCTGCATCTTTGTTGAAGATCTTGTTCTGTGGTTGCGAACATGGTCGCAACCACAATCGCCACGCACGCCTCTATATTTGATCCGTGGTCGCCGACCATAAATCCATTGCGGGTCACGCACTACGCCTTCTTCACTACACAACTTCTTCAATCCTTGCCCGAATTGCTTGTTTTTCGTCTTGTTTTCTTTGTTTCTACGAAATACACAAATGTAGGGGGGTTAGACATGAAAATGAGTAAGAAGGGTGCTTAGTTAGCATCAAAATCATGAAATAAGCTATGTTTTGTGTGAAGAGAGAAAATGGAAAATCCTTAATTTATTATCTTAAAAACTAACTATATTATATCGACTTATATATACGTGATACATGACCCACAATACATAAACAAATAAAAGGAAAAGAAAAAAATAATTTACGATATCTAACATCTCCCTCTGCCGGAGCATATATGTCATATGCACCAAGCTTGTTACAAATATATTTAATTAGACCCTCTCGAGATTTATAAAGATGTCTCAAGTAGTTGATCATTTGACCGACAAACCCAGAATACACATCCTAATGAGATCTTTTCTTTAATGAAGTGACAGTCAACTTCAATGTGTTTGGCCCTTTCATAGAAGACTGGATTGGATGCAATATACAAAGTAACCCTGCTATCACTGCATTTGTGCCTTTATCTTGCTCATCCTTTCCAAATCTCAACTCCCTTATATGCCTCAACCATATGAGTTCATGTTGCCGTGAGCCATAGCTCGACACTGCCTTCAACGCTAGATTCGGGGCCACTACATCTCGCTTTCTTACTCTTCCAGATATTGGTGCTACCACCAACGAAAAACACAAGACTCTAAGTGGAACGCCTACTACAAGTGAGTCGCCCCACTTGCATCCGTAAACCAACAACCTCGGGTATTTGACTCTCCATTCTCGCACAACACACCTCGCCCGGTGTACTTTTGATATATCGAAGAATGCCGGATTACATCGCATGTCGATCGTGTAGAATTCATCAACAATACTCACAGAAAGAAATGCTCGCCGAAAGTAATGGTAAGGTAGTTCAATTTACCTACTACCGTCATCATTCCCAGATCTCCTAGCACTTCGGGTCTCCGCATAAGCTCGATATTAGGATCCAGAGTGTTCATCGGGTTTACAAATAACAGACCGCTTCTTCCAAGATGTCTAAAGCATACTTTTCGAAAAAGGACTACACCAGAACTGACGAGCTTATCTCAATTCCCAGAAGTACTCGAAGCCCTCAAGTCTTTATTTGAAAGTGGTGAAAAGGTGTCGCTTTAGTTTCAATACCATCCTCGATCACCGTCAGAATGACGATGTCGCCCACATAAACAAACTGTGATAAATACATCAAGCTCGGAAAAGTTATGATGATAGAAAACCGAATGGTCTCACGGTGACCGCGACGCACGCCAAATTCTCAACAACTGAATCCAAAACGATCAAAACCACGCCAGAGACGCTTGGCAAGATCGCCACGGCGAAGACATTTTTAATATCCAACTGACAGAGCAAGAATACATACAAACATTATGGTAAGTAGACGACGTAAGAATCTTTATGAACAAGTGAGTAATGTGTCACCATAATCAAAACCATAAACCTGAGTATATCCTTTAGCAACCAAGCGGGCCTTAAGGCGATCAACCTGACCATCAGGACCAACCTTAACTGTGTAAACCCAACGACAACCAACTAGAGACTTACTAGAGGGTAAACAACATCCTGGGCGCCACTGAGTGCAGAGCGCTTCATTTCCATTCTACCATCGTCACGCCACCGAATGGGAAAGAGCCTCATTGGTGTTCTTAGGAAGAGAAACAGAAGATATAGCAAAAACAAATGCAGAGTAGGATGAAGATAATCAATGGTAACTCAAAAAATTGTAAATAGGATGAGGATTACTAATAGATCGATTATCTTTCCGAAGAGCAATGGTTAAGTTATAAGCAAGAGGCAGAGTCGAGATAGGAGAAGCTGAAGGGATAGGAAGTGAGTCAGCAGGGACCTCAACAAAAGGGAGAGGAACAACGGCATGGTGACGACGACGATAAACCTAAAGTGGTCGAGAAGGCACAACATCAAATATAGGTAGGGAGATAATAGGAAGGGGTAAGACTTCAAAAACAGGAAGAGACTCAAAGGAGGAGAAGAAGGGTGAGTCCTCAAAGAAGGTGACATCAGTAGAGAGAAATTATCGATGAGCCTCAGGGGAATAACAACGATAACCCTTTTGAAGTCTGGAGTATCCCAAGAAGATGCATTTCGTGGTTTTCTGCGAAAGCTGGTTTTGTCTCGGGAGTTGAGTAATACGAACAGCAAGACAACCAAAAGATACGTATGAGATGGGAATAGTTATGGTCATTAAAAGAAGTGAATGAGGAATTTGATCGTAAATACGATGAGGGCATAAGTGATTAATCAAATAAAAGCCGTAAGAACAATGGCCCCCAAAATGAAAAGGCATGACAACGGAGGAGGAGAGTACGAGTCAGTTCAACAAGATACGATTCACGCTCAACCCACCGATTTTGTCGAGGAGTACGGCGCACAAGTAGACTGATGAAAGATCCCATGTTGGGACATAAATGAAATAAAGGGTGCAGAAAAATATTCTCTGGCATTGTCATTATGTAACACACGAATAGAAATGTTGAACTGGGTATAAATTTCAGCATAAAATTTCTGGAAAATAGAATATAACTCACCGATATTTCATTGTAAATAACTGGGCATATCGAGAATAATATCAATGAAAGTGACAAAACACTAAATCCTAAAGAGACGTTAATCCGACAAGGACCCTAAACAAGATGGGACAAGTCAAAAGAAGACTTGCATTTAAATTATTCAAACGCTTTAGGAACGAGACACGAGTATGTTTCTGGGTCGGCGGTGACTCACACGCAAGTGACGACAAAGTGGAAAAACGAGTGACCATCTTCTCTGAACTCGGGAAAGACTAGGTACCCGTATTTATCAGGGATGAGGAGGTGCACGCTGAAAAACTAAAACCGCAGGAGATGAATTCGAGGTGAGGATAGAGGCCTCAGACTCACGCCCCATGTCAATCGCCTTCCCCGTACTTCGGGCCCCGCAAGGTCACAAATTTATCAGAAAAAGTAATAGAGTAGTTAAGAGTACGTGATTTTGCTAATGGGAATAAGATTAAAGGGACACTTTCCAGTATAAGGAATGAGAAGTGAGAGGTAGGGAAGAGAGGGAGAGGGATGTGCCCGAACTGATACCTTTAGATATAGTTTGAGAACCATTAACTAAGGTAACAATAGGTAAAGCGAGGAGGTAGTAGTAATGGCAGAAGAAAAGATCCTTATTACCGGATAATATGTGATGAGAGCACAGTGCAGAGATCTAGGGTCGAAGATGTATGAGTAAGGCGGGTAGAGGCATTCTGGAGTGCAGGCAACGAAAGCTAGCAGCTGCGATGTGAGAATAAATCCATCATACTCAGCGCTCCGATTAAGGCGAATCTGCTGAGATGTGGAGGACCTCCGGATTTGGGCGGTAGAATTAGATGCGGAGCCAGTGGTGGTGCGGGAGGCCGTCCATTATGGCGGTAACAATGATCTAGAGTATGGCCAGCATTACCAATAGGAGTGCGATGGGACGTTGTCCTCCCATCACGGTTACCAACTGCGTCCTCCCAGAGTTGGTTTGAGAAACTAACCTGTGAAGAATCGAAGTGCTATCGAGATGTGAAGTCGTGGAGGAAATACGGAGGAGCGAAACAAACACATCATCGAGGATGGGGCGATGGGGAGCTGCTAAGGGTACGATCTCGAGACGGTCTCAAGATTTGGACGGAGGCCAAGAAGAGTAAGGACCATGAAGAACTTGTCAATCTGCGTTTGTTAAGCACGCATCGCTATTAAGATGCATGATGTCGAAATTCCTCCTTAAGAGAGGCAATCTGGTCGATATAATTAGATAAATCCATGTTCTGTTTTCAGATATTGACAATAGCAGAAGCCACCTTATAAAGGCACTATCATTCGTGTATAGGCCTTTTGCCTGATTCCAAAACTTAAAACATGTTTTGTAGGCCCGAAGATGAAGCAAAATTTTTGGATCAACCGACTGCCATAATACGCTACATAGTTGTGCATCTATTTTCTTCCATTGCACCTTGTCAACATTAGGTATAGCATCCTCCGGTGTAATAAGATGATCCTCATAACCTTGTCCCATGAGCCAAAGTTCCACAGAAGCTGACTAGGAAAGATAATTCTCACTACCAATCAATTTTTCTGATGTGATAGTAGGAGATTGAATCACGTTTGGATTGAAGAGAGCCCTAATAGGAGGGCAAATCACGGCTGTGGAACTTGAGATGAAGAAAAGTGACTCAAACAATGGAGAAAAGTGACTAGAGATGAAGATGAGGCGTTCCCAAGGCACACACAAGACTCGACAAAGGGAAAGAGCTGCTGTTAGAGGTCGAAGGGGATTGACGGAGGTGCCGTGGAGTCGAAATTTCCGAAAAAGGTGAAGGAAGGCTCGGGGAGGACCGCAGGAGGGATGGATCAGCAAGATAGCGTCAGACGAGGCTAGAGATGGAATCTCAGCATCGGAAAGTGGGTCACGTGCCCACACGCGCCGGCAAGTGAAACTCAGTCCACGAGAGAACATCGGCACGTGGCGGAGCATGGAGTGTTGTTTGCCGTGAGGTTTCGCCGGCCAGTGGATCGACCTCGTGTTCTAATCTGAGGTCTCGTGGGAGGAAGAGCTTGCGGAAAAGTCACGGCAAGGAGATCAAACGATGAGGACGTTGTCCGGAGGATTTTGGAAGGAGAATAAAGTGTCCGGAAAGAAACACAGTCACCGGAAAAAAAAAAAAAAAAAATTAGGTTTTCCCCTTTGGCTCTGATACCATGTGAAGAGAGAAAAGGGAGAATCCTTAATTTATTATCTTAAAAACTAACTATATTACATATTGGACTTAATATATATATATATATATATATGCTCGTGGGACCCACAACACATAAATGAAATAAAAGGAAAAGAAAAATAACTATATAATATCTACCATTTTGCACGAATAGAAGCTAACCTAAAGCACACCTAACATGTACTTTAGTGTTGTTCAATTAGTTGTTGGTGATCTATGAATTTCTTTGGTGGTCATAAGTTTCTGTTTCTCAACTTCTTACCATGGTTCTTGGATTCAGTTTTGGGGAACTGAAGATTTAAGAGGTGGCAATTAAATTGCCAGTGTGTGAGGTGATTTCAAGAAGAGCACTTACAGAAAAGTTCCCCTTCAAATAAAGACAGTTCCTTGATTGAAAATTTGAGTTGGAACTTGTTTCTGAACTTCTTTCCCATGTCTTTTCTTTCTGATATTTTCCCCTAGTAATTGGAAAACATGAAGCATAGAAGGAGTTCTGTTTCCTTAGTTTTCTGGTCCAGTTTAGCTTGGCATCTGCCTTGTATTGCATAGCATGTGAAATTATTACATATAATCACCTTTTTGAGCACAAATATTTTGTGTCCAGGTGAGCAAAAGTAATTTAGCTAGTATTAAGTTGGTGATTTGATAATAATAGAGTAATAAATACCACGGTTAGGGATGCAATTTGTTGTTACATAATGTTGAATTCCTTCATATTAAGGTAACTATGAGATTTTCTTAGCCAAATACACCAATACTCATTTAATGAATGTGCTATAAATTCTTTTGACATGAACACAACTTGTTTATAACACTAATAACATGATATGACCCGCTTATTTCGCCGGTAATACAATAAAACATAATTAATTAACAAACAAGGGCTTATTTGAATTTCTCCATCTGTCATTTTATATATACATTTTCTTCTTTTAATTTTTTGGATTATTTAGTATTTTTGGTACTTCCTCTTAATTTTTGTAGCATCTGCTGGTTGCATTAATTTTGACTATCAATATGTGTTATCAGTGAGGTTATATTAACTTTTAGAAGCGGTCAAGAACAGTATTAAAATTTCTTTATTGCAAAGGAGAAAAAAAAGATCATTCCGGGTATTTGTTGCAGAGGCGCTCCAAGGTTTCTTGTAACTAGTGTTTGTTGGGAGCTCAAACGTTTCCTTTTAGCTTGATTTAATTTTTGGTGTTTGTCTTATTAAACCCATTTCTTTTGTTGTGAATTGCTACTTGATTAGGTACCAGGGGCATGTGCTTGCAAAAGAATTGGTTGCAAGAGGTTTACAGACCACTCTGATTACTGATTCTGCAGTTTTTGCCATGATTTCTCGTGTGAACATGGTATATGAGAACCTTAACCATTTTTCTTTTGGTGATCAATTTTTTGGACTGTTTTTACCTTCATGTTGAAATATTTTATTTGAAGGTTATAGTTGGAGCTCATGCTGTAATGGCGAATGGTGGTGTCATAGCACCTGTTGGGTTAAATATGGTGGCACTAGCTGCTCAGAGGCATGCTGTCCCCTTTGTTGTGCTTGCTGGCACTCACAAGGTATTTTGGCACAATAACTGCTCTAGTTACCTGCAAGCTGTTTCCGTAAGTTTGACCTGCCATGGGTGTGAATATGGAGTCTTAGCTCAAGCTCATGGAATGTCTAAATACACCATGCTAGCTTAAGATCATCCAAAGAGCACTTTGGCAGCCCACTTGTAGTTTTTCTTATGGATAAATCTTTCATTACAATTCATGTGTCTTCCTATATTTATTTTCGTGCTTTTGGTGGTAACACAGTTTTGAACTTGATCAATGAACCAAATTTGACCCAGAACCCGTTCAAAGAGCCTGAGTTACAAGTGGCTTAGGAAGATCAGAAATCATTCAGATTTCTCCCCTTATTTCATGTTTTTTATTCTAATGTTCTGCCAAAATAAGGAAAAGTCAACACCTTTTTTACCGCACATTTTATTTTTGGAGGGTTGACAGGTGCTTTTTTTTTCCCCAACTGACCTATTTTACTCTCCTCAAGTGCAACCCTGGCTGCTTATTGACAAATTGCATTTTGTTTTACATCGGGTGGGCCAAGCACATGTTTTTTTTCTTATCCCATTCCAGGTAGTTCATAATTGCATCATAAAAATTCAATGATTTCAGAATGGATAAATTTTCTGCCTTTCCGATTTCTTTAGCTAAGTAAGTTTACACTTGAGGCTCAATAAACTATTCTGATCTTTGCAAAATTGGCTTGTATATTCCACCTGAATAAAGAATAAATTCTATGAAATTTCTAGTGAACATAGAACCAGTGACCAGCTAGGAAGACTGCAGGAAGAAATTTCCAATCTCTTCTTTTGGAACATACTTACAGAAGTACTAATCTTGTGGCACCAATGTATGTAGCCAAGAATTATTTTCCTATCAAATGAAGGAAAAAATAAAAGAAAAACAAAGTTGCCATAAAATTACCCTTTTAATTTAGTTCTTAACATTTTTTTGGATAGGAGTTCTTAACTTAAAATTAGACATTCGTACTTCATTAACTTCGTCTGACATGTTAATTTTAACATGTAGGTAAGTCTGAATTACCAGATTTTTAATGATGAACTGCTGTGCTTTAGCACTTCTGCTAAACATTTTGTATATATGACAGCTGTGCCCCTTGTATCCACACAATCCAGAGGTCTTATTGAATGAATTGAAATCCCCATCTGAGCTGCTAGATTTTGGAGAATTCTCAGATTGTATGGATTTTGGAAGTGGCAATGGTTCCCCTCTTCTTCATGTTGTCAATCCTGCATTTGATTATGTGCCACCAAAGCTTGTTAGTCTATTCATCACTGACACGTAAGTTCATGTTGGAATTCCAGACTTTCAACTCTCGTGTTCATTTTAAATTTGTGAAATATGTTGATCTTTTTCTAGGAAAATACTTTATTAAACATTTTGTTTTCTCTAGTTAGTGGAGATTAAATGACTAACTTAGGGAAAGTCAATATTTTCTATCATGTATTACATCTTTAACCTGACTCTCTCCCGATAGCCTTACTGGGTCTCAAACTAATTTTTTTCAAAAGAGATACTAAATGGGAATGAATTAATAAAACCATTTTCCCTTACTAGAGGGTGAGTTAAAGTTGACTTTAAGTTAAGTTATTCTTAGGTAGTTGACTTAAAACATTTTTTTATTTATTTTATATTTAAGTATTAAGGTTGTTTGATAAAGTTAAATTTTATTTTAAAAAAAATTTACTTGCAAGAAAAAGTTTATTTTATTTAAATCATCAAAATTAACATTTTTACCCATATTTAATTTAACTATTATATTTGCTAATCTAAGTATTAAAATTATTTGTTAAATATTCATATTTAAAGTATATTAGAATCGTGAGATAACTACAAAAATATTTTCTATAAAAGATGAGTTGTGAAGGTAGAGTTATAATTATAAAATATATTTTTTCTAAACATCAATAAATGAGGTGAAAGAGTTTTTTGATTAACTATATGGACTTAATATTTTTTATTTTAAGTTGTTATATTAAACATGCTTAATGACTTTGTGAAGAGAGAAAAATAGAGAATTCCTAATTTTTATTATTTCCTCAGAATAATGAATCTCTATTTCTACATTACATATTGGACTTATATATATAGGACTCACAATCTGTTAAGACAAATAAAGGAAAAATTTGTATTTAATTCTAGGACCTCACGAGAGATTTAGTAAAAATGCGCTGATTTGATCATTTGAATTGACAAAACTAGTAGTATCACGTCTGATGCGATCTTCTGTACAATAGAATGATCATTATTAATGATTTGACCATCTGTGGAAGGTATGCAAGCTTGACATGGTTATCACAAATGAGCTTCATCTGTTCACCCTTTCAGTCTGACTCTGGAGAAGGTGTACCGATGCATATGAGTTCCACATGTTGCCAAGGCAGCCGTAGCTCGATGCTCGGCCGGCGCTAGATCTAGCCTATGTTGTTTTCTTACTCTTCCGAGGATGTTAGGTTACCACGATGAAACCACGGTGCAGGAAGTGGAGCGATCTATGCGTGGGTGAGCGGCCCGTCTGCGTACGTATGTAACCAATAGCACGGTGTGACTATTCTCGTCTGACACACCTTGACTGGTGTGCTTTTAATATATCGAAGAATGCGGTTCACATCGATGGCTATCACATGGTATTTGTAGAATTGGTAACAACACTTAGGGAAAGGAAATGTACGGCCAGAGTAATGGTGAGATAGTCGGTTACTACCGATCGTCGATATCTTGAGGATCTCAGAAAGACTCCCACGTGCAGTGAAGCTTGACACAGTGCCAGGATCGTAGGAGTGTCCCGACCGGTTTACAGTCTAACATCTTAGGTTTCTTCCAAGATGTCTAAGCATGCCAGTTGGGAGGTACACGAGCTGGATTGGTATCTCGATTAAAAGTGCGAGTTTACAGTCTTTGTAGTTTGAAAGTGAGTGAAAAGATGTTGCTTTAGTTTGAATACCGTCACGATCACTTTGCCCTGTGATGTCATCCACGCCAACAACGAATAAATACGCACTTAGAAGAGTTATGATAAAAGCCAGATAGTCTGGCATGCTGCGAAGCATGCCAAATTCTTGAACAAACGGAGACTAAAGCGGCCAAACCATGCTCGAGGGAAGTTGCTTCAGCGTATAGAGAGCGGCGTAGCGCACGCTAAAGGACTCACGAGCAACAAAACCAGGTGGTTGCTCCATATAAACTTCCTCGGCGAGATCACCATGAAGGAAAGCATTTTAATATCAGCTGAGCGACCGGGAACACATAGCGACCATGGAGCGGGACGAGACGAAGCGTCTTAGCAACCAGGGGAGAAGGTGTGCCCATAATCGAAATATAAGCGCGAGTATATCGGCACAGCAACCCAGCGACGGGCCTTAAGGCGATCAACGACCATCGGACTAACCTTAAGCGTGTAGACCCAGCGGCAACCAGCGGAAACTTACCAAGCGCGAAACAGCCTAGATCCCAGTGCCGGTGGGTCTGGCGACCATTTCATCTACCATTGCGCAGCCGCCCGGCCGGATGGAAAGTGCCTCATGAATTGTTCTTAGGAAGAGAAAGCGATTGGAAATAGTAGGAAACAAATGCGAGTAGGTGGAAGATAATCGATGGTAACTCAAAATTGTAAATAGGATGAGGATTGCTGATGAAGCGATTACCTTTTAGAAGCGATGGGCGAGTCATCGATGACGGGCCGGGGTAGGAGAAGGCGAAGGGGAGAGGAGTGAGTCAGCGGGACCTCGGCGAGGAAGGGAAAGGAACTCTTGACACGGGGACGTGATGATAGACTGAAGGGGGATGAGAGATAGATCATCAAATCTAGGCGAGGAGATGATAGGAAGGGGTAAGACTTCAGTAACGAGGAGAGACTCGGAGGAGGAGAAGAAGGGGGAGTCCTCGAAGAAGGTGACATCAGCGGAGAGAAAGTATCGATGAGTCTGGGGGGAATAACAACGATAGCCATACGAGTCGGAATTAGCTTTAGGAAGATGCATTTGCGTGACCATGGGTGAAGAACGTCTTGTCACGGAGTGAGGGAATATGAACAAAGCAGAGTCTGTGAAAGCAAGCGAGGAGGAAGGAAATAAAGGGTTGGTCGAGGAAAGAAGTGAATGGGAATACGAGGCATGTAATACGGATGAGGGGCATACGATTAATCAAATAACAAGGCTGTAGGACGGCGTCCCCCAACGAAAGGAACATGATAGTGGAGAAGGAGAGTAAATTTGTCACCGATGCGATGACGATTAACTACGTTCGAAATTCCTGCCGTTTGTTGAGGAGTATGGCGCGAAGGCGATGAAGGATCGTATTGGGACATAAGTAAATAAAGGGTGCGAGAAAAATATTCGGAGCATTATCACTCACGTAACACACGAATAGAAATATTATTTGGGTAAGAATTTGGTATAAAATTTACGGAAAATAGAAAATAAGCTCGGCTCGAGTTTCGTTAAAAATAATAAGTACATCGAGAATAGTCATCAATGAAAGTGACAAAATGCGAAAGCCTAAAGTAGGCCTTGGTCAGACAAAGGACCCCGAACATCGGTCTGAGACAAGGTCGAGGAGATGTTGCCGATTAATGCAAGCGGCTGGGAGCGAGACACGAGTATGTTTAGTCAGCGGACTCACCGCAGCAGTGGCAATGAAGTGGAAAAGCGAGGGACCATCTTACGGAACTTAGAAAGACTAGAATTGTGACGACTGTGGATGAGGAGTGGAGCATCAGTGGAAACGCAAACTGCAGGAGATGATTGCGAGGTGAGGTGATAGAGGCCCTGTGACTCACGTCCGATGCCAATCGTCTTCCCCGTACTCCGGTCCTGCAAGGTCACGAATTTATCAGAAAAAATAATGGAACAGTTAAAATGCAGTGATTTCTTGATAGAAATAAGATTAAAGGAATGGCTCGGGAGTATAAAGGGCGAGAGGTGAGAGGAAGGGAAGGGAGAGGATGAGCCAAACCAATACCTTTAGCCACGGTTTGAGAACCATTAGCTAAGGTAACAGTAGGTAAAGTAGGGGTAGTAGTAAGAGAAGAGAAAAGATCTTTATTACCAGAAATGTGATCGGAAGCACCGGAGTCTAGAATCCAGGGTCCAAGAGAAGATGTATGAGTAAGGCAGGCAGAGGCATTAAGTGCGGAACGGGAGGCATGTGAATCGACTTGGGCTGTGATAGCGACGATAGGCATCATACTCCTTGTCGATGGGAGGAATACCTGAGATGTGCGGGAGCTCGAGTGCAGGGCGACGAGTAGAATCGAGAGAGTGGGCCACGTGTGCACGGTGCGGGAGGGCGTCCGTACGGCGATAACAGCGATCACGGGTGTGGCCAAGCTTATTGCGATAGAACGTAGGGACGTTGTCCTCGGCCTCGGGTACCCATGCGTCCTCCTGAAGGTTAGTATGAGAAACTAACACGGGAAGAATACAAAGAAATTTTATCGGATGGCAAGAATGCGTGTGGAGGAGATCACGGAGGAGGCGGCAAACACATCATCCGAGGCGGAGCGTGTTGAGAATCTGATCTCGGTCTCGAATCGGGCGGAGGAGGCCAATGAGTAAGGACATAAAGAACTTGTCAACCTGCGTTTGTTGAGCCCCAACGTCACTAGTAAGAGGCATCAATGTCAGGAACTCCTCCTTAAGAGAGGCAATCTGGCCAATATAATTAGATAGATCCATGTCTTGTTGGCGGATATTAACAATAGCAGAAGCCACCTTGAAACATTTGAGACCATCATTCGGTAATATGGAAGCTTTTTGGTCAAAACTTAGAACATGTCTTGTAAGCCCGAAGATGAAAAACCCAAAATTTTTGCTTGGATCAGCCAGTTGCCATAATACGCTACATGAACGTACGCTCCCATTTTCTTCCAGGTGCACCTTGTCAACGCGGGTATATCATGCTCCGGTGTAATAAGATGATCCTCATAATACATCCCATGAACGAGAGTTCCTGATGACCGGGAAGATAATTCTCACTAGATCAATTTTACGATGTGATAGTAGGAGATCGAGAGATATGAGGCGTAAAAATAGAATTTTTGGTTGCCATATCCCGCGAGGAGATTGAACCCGCGTTTGGATTGAAGAGCCCTATGAGAGGGCGAATCACGTTGTGGAGCTTGAAGATAAGGGGCCGGCAGGCAGAAATACGGCGAGATGAGCTGAAGCCCGGTGAGATGGGCGCGTGGCGAAGGCGGGCGGCCGGCGGCAAAAAGATGGCGGGGCGGCGGCGGCGGCGAGAGCAAGCGGTGGAGAGGGTGCCGAGATGGACCACTTGGAGGCAACTAGAACGCAAGAGCAGCGCGGACGACCACGGCGTGGAGCGCGTCCACGGGAGAAAAGCCACAGCGCGCCCACACCACTCAGCGCCCGGCGCGTGGGCGGCGGCGCCGGAGGGCGCAGCAGCGTGGCGGCGTGGGATGCCCGGTTCCGTGAGGGTAGCCACCGGCGTGTGGTCGGCCCTCTGGCGCCCGAAATATGTGGTTTTTCGGCGGAGAAGGAGCTTCCGGGAAGTCGCCGGCGACGGTGAAGCGGCGTGGCACCGAGCCTGCGGCATTTCTGGGGTGGTGAGAGGAGATCCGGCGAGGAAGGAGATCGGAATGAAACACGATCCACCCGAAAAAAAAAAAAAAAAGTCGGTTCTCTCTTGGCTCTGTCACCATGTGAAGAGAGAAAAATAAGAATTCTAATTTTTATTATTTCCTGAGAATAATGAATCTCTATTTCTACATTACATATTGGACTTATATATATAGGACTCTGTCTGATAAGACAATAGGAAAAATGTACAATATCTACTTGGACTTAATGACTTCAGATGCTTTATACACTTGATGACCTTAATTAAATCATTAAGTCATTATGTTGATTTACCAAACCTCTACCTAGTTTTTGTATTGTTTTAGTTTTGTATTCTTGCTATTTCTGACATTCTTTACTTTCTTCAGAGGGGGGCATAACCCTTCATACATGTACCGGCTCATTGCGGACTATTACTCTGCTGATGATCTGGTGCTGCAGCGCAGACCTCTGCCTGGAAATTGACTTTAGTTTCACCTAGTATCTCTCTAGTAAGTAATTCCTGTTATATGATTTTAAACCACATTGGAGCTATTTGCACCCAATTACTTAAACTACTAGAAAATTGAACCATCAATACGTTACATTGATGCATGCAACAAAACTTTGGACATGAGAGTATGAAAACCCAATGAAACAATCTAAACTTTGGATGAGGCTTTCTCTGTGAAAGTTCCTCTGGGAAATTCTCTGTTTTTTATTAATGTAGAGAAATTTGACTATGGTGGAAAGTCTTGCTCTTATTAAGGCTTTATTAGAAGGCACTGTGTTTTTTCAAACAAATTAATCCATAAATTGCAGATGACATGTGCTACCCTGTCCCCTTAAGCATCTCTCTGTCCTTCCCCTTGATGATCGTTGCCCTATCTTTTTCGATTTTGTACCTTGTATAGCTGTCGTAATGTGCCATACCATGATTGCTGACTTTGCCTTGGCTGGGTAAATTTCTATGTGGATTATGTTGGGTGATGCACCCACTGGCCATGGTCTAGACCTTCTGTTTTCTCATCATATAAAAATTACTGACATTTTCACCTGATTACTCAATTTTCAGATAGTTCAGAATATAACACAGAAGAAAATGCTGGCAGGGATAAATTGATTCGAATGTTTGTGTATTGGACTGCATCAACTGTTTTTGAGAGTCGACGTGACTCAGGGAAAACCATGGTTTGATGTGGAACAAACAAATGGTGCAGGTGGTTTCTGTGATTGTGATGAGGTAGAAATGCAAAGCGATGATAAAAGAAAGAAAGAAAGAAAAGCCGAGTGAATTCTTTAATTGTGTAGAGAAAAAAGGCCAAGAGCTGTATCCTGTTGCAAAACTAAGATATAATGCACCTTTTGATTTTATAGTCTATTTCCTTATATACCCTAGCAGTGAAATATATAACAGTTCGCATCTGTTTGGAGCTTAATTTCTGTTTTTGTTGCATTCTTTTTTCTTTCTTATTTTTCATTCTTTTACTGAAAATGGTTGTGTTTGGATATATTTTTTCTTCATACTCTTTAAAAATAGAAAGTAATAAGAAATTTTGTATATAAATTAGTGTATGTATGTATAAGTATAGATTTCAAATTGCTTTATACACCAAACTTAGAAGAATGGATATCAATGTTTGAAGTGAACATGGTTCCCTGTTTTCACTAGGGGTATGACCATTCATTGATGCTTTTAAGTTTGTATCACTTTCTTATTAGGATGACAAAGTTTAATACAATTCATATTCAAACCTATCATACTTTTAGCTGGATTATAATTAATTTGGATCAAACTCGTATTAATTTACATAATCCATGTTGACCACTTATTTCCCATCCAACATCATCTTTCATACGTATACAAACATCTTAGTTTTTCTTAATATATATGGATCAAATTCATGTCGACATGTATCTAGAGTTTTGGACATATTTAAGTTATTTAAAAGAAAATTATTAAAATAGGTTTGAAATGAAAATAATATGCAAACTAGTTCACCTGTCTCTTGAAAATATTTTAAGGTAATGCCGCATTCAATAACTATAGCATTAATTTAAAAAAAAATTCAAAACATTTCTAATGTCACAGTCAGGAATTGTTGTATTAACTTTAAAAAAAAAAAGTTCAATGTCACAACTAATGGTATGGCGTGTGTTGATGCGTGGTTGGACATTATTTTAATTTTCAACTTATATTAGTAATTTAAAAAAAAAAAAAACTTATTTATGTCCAAAACTCATATATCTATATATATATATATATGCATCTTGCTTGTCATCCAACATCATCTCTTACTTATATGCAAATATGTCAATTTTCCATGCTTCCTCTAAGTACATCAAATGGATGTTGTCATATCACATAATCCACAAACACAGGTCTAAAACATTGATACAGTGGAGTTTCAAAGATTAGGGTATATTTGGTTATAGTTTTTTAAAACTGTTTTCTATTCTGAAAAATAAGGAGAACAAATAAAACACGTTTGATTCCGAACACAGAAAAAAAAAACTAAATTCATTAAACAAGAACAATTTTAGTTTTTAGAGAACACCAAAATAATGTTATATGCGTTTTTTAAATTGATACCGAAACGATTTTAAAAAAACGAGAAATAATAGACATAATCTCTTTCCCATGAGCATGACAAAATTTGATACAATTTATTTCCAAACACAAACACAATGCACTTCTATTTAATTTGAATTGAATATAGTTATCGCTAAGTCAAATTCATGCTAACTTACGTCCAGTATCATCTCTTGTAAATAGACAAGTGTTTTCTTTTCCCTCTATACTCCTGTAACTAAAATCTCTCATAAAATGGCATGCCATATCATGTAAAATTATGTCGTAGACTAGAGTACGACTGCTTAATGATGCTTTGGGGTTTGCATCACTTGCCAAAAAAAAAAAAAAGAGTTTGATATAATTTTTCTTTTTGGTAAAAGGAGATTAAGAAAGCAAGACTTACAAAAACAGTTAAACGAAGAACCACAAGTTTAATATAATTTATACCATACTCAAACTCAGACATTTTTTTAATTTCTATAGGATTTGGGTTGAATATAATTCTGTTTGAAGCTTGCGTCCACTGCCCATGTAAATAGATGGACACTAGGTTGGTAGCAATGATTACTTGGATAAATACGTGAACGAAAAATTTAGTAGTGATGTAACATTGAGAAAATGAGACAGTCAACATAATAAACAAGAACAAAATACAGGTAAATTGGTTTAGAGTAGTTTTAATATGAATGATCACTTACAGTCCACATCAAACCAGAAAAAATTGAAGTTCGAGGCATAAATGACTCCGAACTTCGTTGCAATTCAAAGATCACTTGTTAGAACAGCCTTTGCACCTCCTTTAAATCGAGTTCGAAACAGAAACACTATCACCATGACTCTTCGCAGACTGAAGTTAGTATCTCAGGGCCAGCAGCTGCTGTACTCACAATTGGGCATGATAAATAATCCAAAGGGTTTGACTCACACTGAAGTATGCAACCATCTATGGTCAGCCTTCCCATCTATGCAACAAACAGCAACCAATCTGCCTTCACAGTTAAAGTTGCTACTTTGCAGTGGACATGAACTCTAGTGCACTACTGCTCAAAGACAAGGAAAAAAGCATTGTTAACTACTTGTTTTGGGGTGAAATGCTGAAATATAGTTATTCTCTAGGAGCCCACCCCAAGTAAAATGTTGGATAGCTATTTCTATTATTGGATTGAAATGGAGATCAATTCAATTTCAAATTTGAAGCAAAATTTTGAAACTGAAGAGATCAGAACTCTACAGGCATTGAAGACCAAATAAGGTGCTCCAGGAGTTAAGCCATGGATAGCAACCTGTTATTACTTATTATAATTTCTTATTTAAGAAAAAAAGTGTTTCTTGTGAAGAGAACTCCCATAAAATCACCAATGCTAAAAGGCGGAACAGAATTAAATTTTTGCAAACCTATCCGAACCCCGAGAACAGAAGAGGGTGGTTTCATCTGGCAGCTCACCTGCACCAATCTGAAGAAAAGAAGTTAAGATAGAAAAATGCAAACTTTGACTGCCAAAAGTATAATTTTTATTCATTACTAATGCCCGCGAGATCAAGGCAGATATCCTAGTCTAAATACCAATCTACAATTAGCATGTTTTGGTATGGACACAAAACCAGAATGCCAACAAACATGTTGCTTGTATTCAACTCACCAATGCTAAATGCTATCTGTAGGTTCATAATGGAGGTTAACTTCTTATCAAAACAAAATAGATTTTTTTCCTTTTTGCAGATTAATTCCCTAACGTCACTTTAATATCCACATAAGCAATTGGAAAGGTTTTTCAGCACTAAATATTTAGGGTAAATGCAATATCGTTTGATACAATTTCCTAAGATTCATAAATTAAACTGGGAAAATTGACTTCAAAAGAATTGCAATTGATACCCAAGTTAATCAGAATAATTTTGTCAATGTTACCCACATAAAAATAATATACCTATGATGAAGTAGAAAGGTCCAGGTAGTAAAATTGGCTAGAATAGGTATAAACTCAATATGAGAAAGAAATGGAATCAGAAATATAGACAAAGTGAAGGTATTGCTTTCCTTTTAATCAGCACAGCAATAAAACTGAAATGCATCTTATATAAAATAATAAGTAATCGTAAAGTAATAAACAAATTGAACACTGGGCGATTAATCACCAAGACCAAATCATTTTTTGGTCCTAACTATGCACACAAAATCAAGAAATAAAAAAGGCAGGTAATCAGAGTTCATCACCAGAAATCAACTAAAAGCCAAGCCCAAGTGGACATTCCCCAAGACATATAAAACATTTTCCCTTTTGGTCCTAGTAAGACTCAATGAGGACCTCCACATCCAACTAACCCCAACCCTAGCCCCTTGAACTAGGACATCAACATAAAAAAACATACCCTCTCACAAGCCATATTTATAAAATAAACACCCTCCACAACAATGTCTTATAGGGGTATTCCCACCATCAAGATTATATTTTCTTTTTTTTTTTTGTCCGTGTTGAGAGTCAAACCCAGGAGCTCCCACAGCCCCATCCAATCCCTTGCCCTTGGGCAGGACTGCAAACACCAGCGGTCATTAAACTTTAGTGTGTTTCCTTGAGTGTTTATGGATAGAATTGCATGAGCAACAACTGAAACAGAAACATCTCATGGAAAGGAAAAGTGATATACCAGGCAAGGGGCTTTTTTATCGAATATTAGAGGCCAGATGGATCCCACCTGCTGCAATAAGAATAGTATCCACCAGGCCTGCATGAAACTATCAATCAGTTTATATTGCCTATCACATGTAAAGGGGATCAGATATTGCAAATGTAATTTACTAACTGTGAGAAACAGCCATTTCAATGGTAGGAAAACTCGGAGTTCAGATGAATCTTTGACAGATCGATCTACTCGCAGCCACAGGCGGGGGTGACATGCCAGATAATGCCATCTGTGGCAAACGAGGGCGGTGTTATACCTATCTGCAAACTCAATGGCAATCCATGACAGAGAGTGTACAATATCATATATGCAGGGGACAACAACATCTCTTGGAGCAGGTTAATGCAACAGCAGTATCAAGGACGAAATCATCTAAAAGTTACAAAATCATAGAGATCAAACTGATATTTAAAATTTAAACAACTGAAGTGAATGAAAATCTGAAAGAAACTGAAATAATAAAAGGTACCCCAAAGTTTTATGGTCAAATTGTCTATTTCCACAAGATCTTAGTGAACAAGGCCCTCCTCACAATTTCTGGAAAAAAAGCCCTTAACAACAGTGTCAGTCTAATTTAGGTCTCGTCAATGGAAGGAAAGAATACACCATTTAAGACAGAGAACCCACATAGTTGATCAACTTAACCAAGGAGTAAGAAAAATGATTGATGGAATTTATCAAGTAGACTTTTGTAATGTAAATATGGTGACAAACTCATCGGCACAGAAAAATGTGTAGATGCTAACAGAGCTATATCACCACAGAAACACATGGCTAAATCTATTTTTAACATCAGCAAGATAAAGTGCTTTATTAAAGATGTGCATAATGCAATTGCAATAGCTGATTCACAGATTCCACCGAATTCAATTTAATAGTTAATATTATATCATGATTGTAAGTGAAAGAATACTTGATGGCAACTCCAGTTTTTTCTCTTGCACTTTAGTGCTACCCTAGTCTCTGTTTCAACACCTGACATCCGAATGTCCATATTGACACCTCGGAAGAACTAATCACCATATACATTTTTCTTCAGTAAGATATATCAAATCCAGAACACACAAATTACAATAAATATCAGTTCTCCCCTCCCTATAACATCTAGGGTTCCTAAATTTCACTAAGACCCACTAAATTTCCGAAATCTAAAAAATTAGGCATTAAGAAAAAAAAAATTCTGAATTTCATAAAATTTCGCAAACTTCTTAGCATCCAAACCGCAACACAGTAATTGACACTTCCTCAAAACTTTCTTCTCCTACCCTTAAAATTATCTCTTGGGTTGCTGAGAAACTTCGTAAAAACAAAAGGCCTAACCCCATTTCACCTCAATTAAGATTCAGAGTCGGTGAACCCACGTACAGCTTCGCCTAAAATGAGAAATTCACAATGGAAACACACTTTCCCCACAACCTAGATGAGAACAAAGGGACAAAAAAAAAAAAGGGAAAGGACAATAAAATTTTATGGAAGAGAAATCTGTATTGGCATAGGGATTAGGGTTAGAAATAAGTACCTGGAATAGGGGATAAGAAGCTGAAGATGTGCATGAGACAACCATCATCAAGACTGTGTATGGAAGAAGAATTTGGAATTGGAATCGAAGATGAAGTGGATGATTTTCTATGCTTCCACTCTCTCATCTCTTCCATTCTTCTTCACTCCTCCCTGGACCCTGGTCTCTGTTTCTCCGTACAATATCAGTATTATCATATGATATCATCGCCCTTCGGCCTTTGGCCTTTCCAGGAAAAGGCTTTCTTTTAAGTTTTAAGTTTTAAGTTTTAACATCACCGATTCATGTTAAAGGAAAATATTTTTCTTTCCAAATATTTTAACATCCAGGTGTAAAGTCATGTTTTTTGTTTGCAGTAGTTTTTATGAACGTTTTTTAAGAAATGAAACTTTTTTCTTTTTCCAATATTAAAAATATTAGTGTTCAAAAAATATATATATTAAAAATTGTTATAAATGTGAATGACAAGATACATGGAAAATAGTTGCCTTGAAGCTTTAATAGGTTTATTAAAGAATCGCAGTAGATTTCATGTCACCATATCTTTGGAAAATTGTTATGAGCTTAATAGGTTTATTAATGAATCGTAGATTCGTATCGCGTCGATGAATCGCATGGGTCGTGATAAATCGCAATAGATTCATTGATGAATGCGTTAATAAGGTTAAGTGTCATCGTCGAGAAGCTATAAAGGTGTATTTGGCTGTTGAAAAGATCATCGAAATAAGAGTTCTCGTCTTAATATAAGCTCTCGTATCTTGACTTTATAATTTCCTCACTAACTTCAACTTTCTCACACATTAGGATCGTTTGATTCTGTGCGTTATCGACCACGGCAGCTGCATGTTGCTCTACCGGTGCATCGGTCTCTTTAAGGTAAAATGTTTCTTATCTCTATATTACATATTATTGAAGCTTCAGCTTGTCTTTTCGAATTTGAATGATGCGTCGCTTTGTTTGATGCCAGGTGTGGCTTGAGTTTGTGGCGTTAGGCATTCTTGGAAAAATTATTTATTATGGATACTTGATCTTGAAATAAATACAAGGAAATTGTCTTGGCGGAGAAACAATTAAAGATGGTAATAATGCATCCAATCGGAATGAAAGCAAGCAATGATTTTTCTTCGGCACCACCTTCATGAGAAATTTGAAATAGAGATATTTAACAATAAAGGATCCTCTTATCCTTTGGAATAACCTCAAGAGAGGTATGACCACCAAAAAGCTGATCCATTCTCTGGCCAGATTATGATTGGATGTTGCTCTACGTCTTCAAGATTATAAGATAGTAAGTCAATATAATTCGCTATGTTTCGCATTAGCTCCCAGTTGAAATTATGTGGGGAAAAAGTTACCGATGAGGATATGTTGGAAAAGACTTTTTCTACTTTTCACGCATCGAATTTGCTCCTGCAGCAGCAATATCGTGAAAAGGGTTTTAAGAAATACTCTCAATTGATTTCACGACTCTTCGTGTTGAACAAATAATGAACTTCTAATGAAAATCATGGAAACCACGTCATTTGGTTACGCTCCATTCCACGAAGTGAATGTATTTGCATATCGACCTCATAATCAAATACAAGAGTGGGGTCGACAGCCGTGGTCGTGGGCGTGGTCGAGTCGTTCATGTCGTTTTGGTAATCGTGATGGTCATTCCAAAAATCCATCTCGCCACGAAGTGGGAAAGAAATGAAAAAGGATCAAGGGCTGAATACAAATTCCGTTGATAATGTATGCTATCGTTGTGGAATGAAGAGACCATTGGTCGCATCATATTAAATGCGCCCGAAACATTTTGTTGATCTCTATAAGGAGTCATTGAAACGGAATGAGAAAAAGGTGGAAACAAATTTCATCATTGAGTGTGGTACTTCCGATACACAGTTTGATGATTTTACTAATCTAGATGTTGCTGATTTCTTTATTCAGCCAGAAGACAATATTGCTAGTTTAATCAATAGCAATCAATAGCAAAAGTGCCCAAGGATGATCATATTATCTTCATGAGATAAATGTTTATATTATCACATAACTACATATTTAATGTTTATGAATGCATGCTTAAGTAATTATTATAATAAATACCTTTTCATCATTTGTGCGTTTTTTTTATGTTTATCTTTTATATTTATTTAATTTTGTTTTGACACATGTCGACTTCTCAATGAAGAATATGGAATTATCACTAAAGAAACCATTTTGCTGATGATGCAAATGTTTGCCTCATAGATAGTGCAACAACGCACACTATACTTAAAAATTTGGGGGAGGCTTATATTTCTCTTACTTAAAGAATGAGCAACAAGTGTTAGTACAATTTGTGGCAATGCAAAACTAATTGAAGGCTCTAGAAGAGCTCATATCATATTGCCTAAAGGAACAAGGCTTGTGATTGAAGAAGCCTTATATTATGAAAAGTCTCAATGAAATCTACTGAGTTTCAAAGATATTCGCAAGAATTGATATCATATTGAGACTACAAACGAAGGCAATGTCGAATATTTGTACAAATGACTATTGTTTGCAGGAAAGAAAGTGTCTTGGAAAGATTACACTGCATTTTGTTACGCTATACTACACCAATATTAGCGGTATTAGAGGCACATGCAATAGTTAATAACAGTTAACTAATCATGATGAATTTATAATTTGGCATAACCGGTTAGGTCATCCCGGGTTCCATTATGATCACAGAAGGATTATAGAGAATTCATCGGCCATTCATTGAAAAATAAAAAGATATTACAAACGAATGAATTCATGTCTTCGCATGCTCTCAAGGCAAATTAATCATTAGGCCATCACGGCCCAGAGATTGGGGATTGAATCCTCTATATTTAAGGCGTGTGCAGAGGCGATATTGTGGGCCTATACAACCATCTAGTGGACCATTTTAAATACTTTATGGTTTTAATTGATGCTTTGACTAGATGGTCTACGTTTTACCTATTATCAACTTGTAATTTGGCTTTGCGAGATTACTGGCTCAGCTAGTCGACTACGAGCCGATTTCCGGTAATCCATTAAAACTATAAGACTTGACAATCTTGGTGAATTCTTCTCAAGCATTCAATGATTATTATGCTATGAGTAGCATAACCATTGAACATCATGTAGCACGTGTTCATACTTTCGAATGGTCTTAACGGAATCATTTATAAAAGCAGATTCAATTAATTGCAAGACCATTACTTGAGAGCAAAACTTCCTATATCTGCGTAGGGCATGCTATCTTACATGCCGCGGCACTGATTTGCATAAGGCCCATAGTTATCATGAATTCTCCCATTACAATTGGTTCATGAGTGAGAACCAAATATTATTTCCCATCTACAATTTTTGGATGTGCGGTTTATATTCCATTACTCCACCACATGCGAGGATGGGACCTCGGAGGTTAGGAATATATGTTGAGTATGAATCTCCATCTATTATTAAATATCTTGAACCATCACGGAGATTTATTTACGGCACGCTAGGTGTCATTTAGTGAAAAACTTTACCCAAACATTAGGGAGAAACTAAGCAGCGGTAATTAGGCTGGAATGAATTATCATTTGTCCCACTATGATCCTCGAACGAAATAATGTGAACAGGAAGTTGAAAAGATAATTCATTTACAAAACTTAGCAAGTCAAGCGCCAGGGCAGCTTTTCTTGATCCAAAAAAGTAACTAAGTCACATACATTTGCAATACTCCTATTAAATTGTTGTTCATGAGGACAACTTATTACATCCTAATGAGATAAGGGACAACTCAAAGCGGTAGACTGTCGAGTTCCAAAGATCTAGTCATAAGTAAGCAGAAAGGAAGCGAAGGATACGAATGACCAAGTTGAGGTAAGAAATATTGACCCGAGAAAATTTCCCAGTAAAACTCCGGATAGTCGGGTTTCAGAGAATAAGGTTCCTAAGATTGATGAAATAAAGATCTCTATTAATTATGTCATGAGCGGGAGCGATGGGCAAGAATGAAATGTCGTTGGCAGCGATATTTTGCATATCATGTTGCGCAAAATGTTGCAAATGAAAATGAGGATGCGGAGACCAATGTCTATATGGAAGAATGTATACATCGAGAAGATTGGCCCAAATGGAAAGAGGCCATAGATTGTGAATTAAAATCGCTAGCAAAACGTAAAGTTTTGGACATATTTGTCTGACGCATATGGTATAAAACCTATAGGATATAAATGGGTTTTTAAATGCGAAAACAAAATGAGAATCATGAAGTTGTTAGGTATAAAGCACGATTGGTTGCCCGAGGGTTCTCCACTGAGAACGATGTTGATTATGAAGAGACATATTCTCACGTGGTGGATGCCACAACTTTTCCCGATTTTAGTGAGTACGGCGGGTTTGCGAAAAGGCGATGCGTCTCATGGATGTAATCACCGCCTACATGTACGGATCACTTGATAATGACATTTATATGAAAATCCCTGAAGGATTACAGTTTCCTGACAGGTATGACTCTAACCCAAGAGAGCTTTATTCAATAAAAATGCAAAGGTCTCTCTGTAACTAAAACAAGCGGGACATTATGTGGTATAATCGCTGCTTGAATACTTGTTGAAACGAGGTTATAATAATGACCCTATTTGTCAGGTGTGTTTTATAAAAAGATATCGATTGCAATTTGTGATAATTGTAGTATATGTTGATGATTTAAACATCGCCAGACTCTGAAGAGCTTCAAAAGGCTGCAAATTTACTGCGGAATTTGAAATGAAAGACCTTGGGAGAGACAAGATTTTGTCTTGGCTTTGGATCGAACATCTCGGGATGGAATTTTTATGCACCCGATCTACTTATATCAAAGATCCTTAAAGATTTTATATGGATAAGGCACACCCATTAAGTACTCCGATGGTTGTGAGATCACTTGAAACTATTAAGGATCCTTTTCTACCTAAGGGAAATGATGAAGAACTGCTTGGTCCCGAAGTACCATATCCCCGAGTGCAGTGGTTGCCCAATGTATCTTGCTAGTCACCTTTCGACACGATATATCATTTAGTAAAATCTATTAACAAGATATAGTTCTTCCCCTACAAGAAGACATTGGGCAGGGTTAAACATATATTTCGATATCTTAGAGGCACAATGGATATGGGTTTACATATTATTCTCTTTAGGTCAGTGCAGTTGGTAGGTTATGCGAGATCTGCGGGGGTTTTTGTCGATCCTCATAATGGACGATCACAAACGGGTTATGTCTTCCTATATGGTGGCACTGCTATATCTTGGCGTTCCACAAAGCAAACAATTATGGCCACATCATCAAACCATGCAGAAATCCTAGCAATTCATGAAGCAAGCCGAGAATGTGTTTGGCTTAGGTGGAAAATAAATAATCATATCCATAAAACATGTAGATTTGTCTTATCAAAGAGAAGTACCAACAATTTTGTATGAAGATAATACATGCATAAGCGCAATTGAAGGCCGGATATATCAAAGGTGATAGAACGAAGCACATATCCCCAAAATTCTTCTTTACGCATGATATTCAAGAGCGTGGTGTTATCGATATTCAACAAGTTCGATCTAGTGATAACCTTGCTGATATATTTACAAAGGCACTACCTACAAAGAAATTCAAAGAACTAGTATCCAAAATTGGACTACGACGGCTCAACGGTCTTAAGGGATGAGAGATGTAGACAAAAGGGGGAGCAAGCATTGTACACTCTTTGGCGATAATCTTCTTCTCTCATTGATTTCCTTTCTTTCTTTTCTTCTTCTTGGCAATGTATTTCCCCAAATAACGGATAAAAATTATGTACTCTTTTTCCTTCACTAGGGTTTTCCCACGGGGTTTTTTCCTAGTAAGGTTTTAATAAGGCATATTCTTCATAATGGTCATTCAAGGGGGAGTGTTATAAATGTGAATGACCACATACATGGAAAAGAGTTATGAACTTAATAGGTTTATTAATGAATCCTGTAGATTCATGTCACAATAATGAATCCTGTAGATTCATCAATGAATCCTGTAGATTCATCAATGAATCTCATTAATAAGGTTCATGTATTTTATCATCTGAGAAGCCTATAAAAGGGTCTTCACCCTTTGTTGAAAGAGATCATCAGAAATAAGAGTTCTCTCATCTTCTGCCTCTCACTCTCATGTGCTGACTTTCTCTCATTCCCTCACTAACTTCAACTTTCTCACACATTGGGATCATTTGGTTTACAACAAAAATTATATTTTTAACAAATCTTTCAAAAGGCAAGGGTTGTTTATTTTTTTTATTTTTTATTTTTATAATTATAACATTGTAATAATATGCCATCAAGAAGTTTCAAACCCTGTTCCCTTACCTCCTTATGTGTGACTTAACGCTTTAAACCAATTGAGTTGCGTCTTATTGGCACGTAAATTTGTTTCTTTTGTTTTTATAAAATGGTTTTAGAACACGTTATGAAACAAGAGCTTAAGGTTGCCTTTGATTCGTGAAAATAAAAACTTAGGTTATAATTTTGGGAAAACTATTTTATGAGTCCCTATTTTAATTTATTTGAAAAATTATGACTAAAGGACTTGAAACCAAGGTCAAATCCTCTAATTTAAAAAATATTTGATAAAAAGGGTAAACTATTTGATAAATGGTCAACATGTCACGCCCCTAGCCCCGCTTGGGAAAAGAGAGGGGGTACGGCACGGGACTGAGACTCTTTAACTTGTTTTTCTAACCTTTGTGAGCCCATTTCATATATAATTCCATAATAAAATAAAACTTTTAATACTACCACCGTAGTGGTGTTTAAACTATCATGTACATATTCTTGAGTCCTATTTACTTGTACATAAACCAATTCCACTATTATCAAAATATTACATTTACATTCCAAAACAAAAATAAAAAAGCTTACATCAGGTGGACTCCTATTGTTGTGTTGGCCCTATTGTATGTGGAATGCTTAGGATGTCTTCTTCAGTACCTACACGAATGAAACTCTCGTGCTAAGCTTATGGCTTAGTGGGAAAAAGATAATAGATAAGACCACTTTGAGTGGTCCACAATTACAGGATACATATAACATAATGCATATGTCAGAGTTTACGTATAACAGAATCCCCTTAACATAATGATTTCTTATGCTTTCTTATTGTTCATTATTCAGATGCTTATCATATAAATGTTTGTCTGTATAGACCCATTAACAATAATGAATGATAGGTGTAGCCTGACCGTACCCAATTACGGTACGATCTGATCTTGAACGAGAGGCGTGCACGCCGCATGCCGCGAAGGTGTCATAGCCGCAATGCGGGGGAGTGTCGCGTCGCCCAGCCCGAGCGAGAGGCGATGCTTGCCCGTGTAATAGAAGTGTCATTAGCATAGGCGGGAGGTCTTGGTCGCACTAAATGAGATGTGTGCGCGTAATGGGGTGTCATTGTACCGTGCGGGAGTGTCATCGCACTGATCAAACATGTCTATTCATTCACTATTCGGTCTTAGGTAGACATACAATTTTATATATATATATATATATATTACTGTATTACTGAACTTGTTATTTTGTTCTTAATCACTTAGAAAATAAGAGCGAAAACGATGTTTACCCCGACGATAAGTTGCCACTTAACCTCGGCGGTGAGGTATAAGGCATTTTCATACCTTTATACATGGGTAGCGCTTATTGAAATTACGAGGAAAGAACATAACAAAGCGGTTCTAGGGATCGGTACTCGGACCTTAAATGACCTTGATCTGGGGTACTCTATATCCTCACGGACCTTAAACCACTTTGATCTAGGCACTCAACTTCCGAACCGATTGCCAACATCTTCTTGACCAAAAACAACTTTGAGTACCCGATTACTCGACTTTCCAATCTTGGTACTCAATATGCTGCAAGCAGAAACACACTTTGAGTCTGGGAACTTCGACTTCGATATCGGTACTCACTTGCGATTTATGCAGGTTTGCCTTTTTTCATCCGAAATTTCTAACTTGAGCAAACCAATCACAAAACTAAGCTCAAAACCAACACAAATCCTTTTATACGAGAGATAGGGTTCTTCAAACCCCAAACATAGAGGTAGGAGAGAGCTAGGAGGGTTTCCCCCGACCAACCCGATCCATCTGAATAGATCCCCGTACTAAACATGAATTCCATACCTTGATTTCTTCTCTTCTTCTTTGAACCAAATAGAACCTTGAATAAATGGGGAAAAACAACATAGAATGGCTTATCTCCCAAAACCGTGCCTTAGCTCTCCTTTAGCCCTAAAATGGATAATCCCCAAAATGAGATATTTTTCTCTTATCATAAGGCCATGTTTGACCTTATCCTCTTTTGGTCTCAATTATAGCCTTTGCTATTTAGTCCTCTAATTCTATTCTATTTGCAATTCTAACTTATCCAATTCCTACATTAACCTATACTCTAATGACCTTTAAGTCCTTAATTTGAAAAATTACCAATTTACCCTTAGTACTTCAATTATCGAAAAATGAAAATTTTACTTATATTATACCCTAAATATGAAATAAACTACTAGGGTCTAATTCGAGGTGTTACACAACAAACTTTAAGTAAAATCTTTTTTTAAGGAAAAATAAATTTTCATTGATTCAAACTAAATTGGTAGAAACATAGAGAATAAAAATCATTTCAAACCATAAAGGATGAAACAACATCGGGGTTAATAAAGCAATAAATGCGAGCTCAGAAAACTTATACACTTGATAGTTGAACATACTCATTTGATATTACTATTGTAAATTAAAATACATATGACTCAAATTCTACAACATATTGGCTTGACCATTGATTTGATCTCTTGTCTCAATGGTGTATACTTTGTTCAAATGCGAATCTCGAAACCTGATAAACCTACCTTATTACGATGACAAAAATTGAGACGTTGTAATGAGACAACACCAGGGCCGGACCTGATATTTTGGAGGCTTAGGGCAAAGTAACAAAATAAGGGCCCCTAATGTATATAATTAAAGTTCTAAGTGTACGTAATAAAAAAATCTTGTAAATGGTAGTTTTTATTAGACTTAACAAATAACATATCATTTACAATCTAAATAAAAATATCGAATTTTAGATTAAGCATACAAATGTTTATAAAAAACATCGCCATCGAGCATTTCTAGATGCGAAATCATTGATAATAGTGTCAACATTAATATTTTCTAACTTATTTTTCTCAATACAAAAATTTGTTATACTATTCAATATTTCTTGTGACATTGACGACTTCAAGTAGGATTTCAATAATTTGAACTTTGAAAAACTTATTTCGGCAGATGCTACAGTCATCAGCATTGTTAATAGGATTCGGTAAGAAATTGAAACATTTTGATAACAATCTGCAGCTTTAACCAACTCGAGAATTTCAAGTGGTGACATTAACACATTTGGCAAAGTCATTTGCAACACTTTCATTTCAAAAAAAAAGGTCATATGCATCAACATCCGACAAATTATTATGAGAAAAAGTAGTTTTAAATTTAGTGCAAGATTATCTTAATTCATTATCATCCAACGATTTCAACTTTTTTGAATCAAATAATAATCCAAGAATATTTCAAACATCTTTAATTGCCCAAATCTATCTTTCAAAGAAGCAATTGTCATATCCACAACAACAAAGAAATAATTAATTCTAAAGGATTCCTCAACTGATTGTATTTCTTCATCCTTCATTCTCATCAAATTATTTTTGTAACGCCTCAAAACCCGGGGGTTCGTTGACCAACCGTCAACCCGCGGAAAACTTGTGGATGTCGGGTAACCTGATACCACATGTTGTGTCCCCTTTACCGAGACTCATAATTTAACAAAAATTAAACAGAGTCTCCCTTGAACAGGGATCTCTACCCAAAATACAACATGTAGGATATACAATAACATGACCCATCCAAGGCTCAATATAACACAATGACCTCACAGGGTCCATCTATGAGTAAAAGTGGCCCAACCGAGCCCATTTAAAACATACAAAATTATATTTAAAACAGTCCCACAAGAATTTAATTACAATTCTTTTACCCGCAAACACAAAATTTGAAACTAGTTTGTTCCAAGCATCTTTACAAAAATGAATACAAAGCCATAACCCAACTTTTTTCACAACTGGGGCCTCGAGTGAGCGTTGTGCATCGATTGTACTCACATGCCTGAAAGAGAGGATCACGTAGAAATTTGAGCTACGCTGATAAGTAAACTCTACGGAGGTTGCATCCGCCCTAAGTGCACATACAATGGTCATATTCACAATTCACATTTACATTCCAAGTAAAAACATTCAATTTCTACTATGGAATCCTACATGCCATGAAATGAGATGAGACTCAATCATGTACCATGCACTTGAGTCCTTATTGACTTCCTCTTATGAGCCCTTACCGACTCCTACCACACCATGCGATGTCAAAGTGTGATAAAACCCATCATTTGTGGATTACATCCAATGATCATTTTACAACAAAATTCATTTGTTTTTCAAACCAAAAGCTTTTTGGATGTTACACCTCAATGATCATTTATATTCAAAATCATGTGTCTTTTTGTGGGTAGCGAATTTTGGGGTCTCACCACAGGCTTCACAAGCACTCTACTCTTTCCACCAGGCTCGCAGATTAGACACATATGTATAACCAAAAATAACGGGACTTTCACCCAGAAAGTGTCTATCTACTTGCTAATACCCAGCATATTTTCATTTTTCACATGTAGCCACAATGTGCGACTACGTTGGACGTCGTCCCGATATCTTAGAAACCCACTGACAAACACAAGCGTAGTGTTGATTATACCATGCACTCACACACATTTGTCGATGTCCGTGCATATGCAATGCGATGAGCAATTTCATGCCTATACCATGTCACATATATGATGAATGTTATATGGACAATTATACTCATGCATATCACCTATGCATCATGGATAATTATATCAATCAACATAAAATTTCCAAATGATGACACATTTCATGTCAATATATTTGCACACACATATATCAACATCAACAAGTCATCACCAATCAAAAACTAACATACTTCTCTAGCCAAATTGTGACATAACATGTCACACCAATAACCTACAAACGAGCCATGCAATGACCTTATCCATACCCACCAACTCATCACATGTCAATACATTAGGACAAACTGTTTTGACGCAATCAATTACCACTAAGCATGTCCTCAAACTCAAGCAATGACAACTTGATCCTCGAGACTAGTTGTGGCATAAAGATTCCATAGTATTCCACACAACAATTCATAATAGACCACAGAATATTTCGAACTTCAGTTCGAAACTAGTCTACTGCGAGTCAATGCGAGACCTGAGCCATTAAACAGCCTAAGATGTAGCAGTCCCGAGAAATGAACCATAACTTGAGTTGTACAAGTCCAATTTGGGTTATTCAAAAGCCTACATCAATTTTACAAATGCAGCTATAATTTTCTTGGAGAAAACTAGTCAAAATTCCCTTTTTGTCCCAACCGGAAACCAGTCCCAAAATCTGGACAGCGTATGAGGTCAAAACAGGGTAGCCTGTGGAAGTCCCGGAAAATGGACCATAACCTAAGATATAGAGGTCCAATTTTGGTGATTCAAGAACCTAAAATCAAGTTCACAATTTCAACTACAATTTCCATGAAGGAAACTAGTCCAAATTCTCTCTTTTTCCCAACCGAAAATCAGTCCCAAAACTTGGACACAAACAGTCAACAACCTAAGCTAAGACAATTCTGGAAATGAAATGGAACATAACTTGAGCTATAGAAGTCTAATTTGAGTGATTAAAAATCCTATCATCAAGTTCACAACTTCAGATACAATTATTATGAAGGACACTAGGCCAAATTCCCTCTTTTTTCCAACCGAAAATCAGTCCCAAAACATGGACACAAACAGTTAATAGCCTAAGCTGTGACAAGTCCGGAAATTAAATGGACCATAACTTGAGTTATAGAAGTCCAATTTAAGTGATGAAAAATCATAACATCAAGTTCACAACTTCACTTCAATTATCTTTGAAGGACACTAGTCCAAATTCCCTAATTTCCCAACCGAAAATTAGTCCTAAAACTTGGACACAAACGGTTAATAGCCTAAACTATGACAGTTCCGGAAATTAAATGGACCATAACTTTAGTTATAGAAGTCCAATTTGAGTGATTAAAAATCCTAACATCAAGTTCACAACTTCAGCTACAATTGTCAAGAAGGACACTAGTCCAAATTCCCTCTTTTTCCTAACTGAAAATCAGTCTCAAAACTTGGACACAAATAGTTAACAGCCTAAGCTGTGACAATTCCGAAAATTAAATGGACCATAACTTGAGCTATAGAGGTCCAATTTGGGTAATTCAAAAACCTAATATCAAGTTCACAATTTTAGCTACAATTTACAAGAAGAACACTAGTCCAAATTCTCTCTTTTTCTAATCGAAAATTAGCCTCAAAAGCTGGACATCATATAGGGTAAAAACGAGGCACTATTCCCTCATCCCCAAAATTTTTCCAAACAATCCCTTAGGGCAAAAAAAAAAGACCAAATAGTCCCTTAGGGTAACACCACCAAATAGCCCTTAGAGTGGAAAATAAACCAAAGTAGGAAGAATCCCTACCTCTTGGAGCGTAGAAGAAACTCTAGGAAGTCCCATTGAGACTTCCAAAACTCGAAACCTTTGATTTCCCAAACTCCTCCTCTTGAATCGGCGGTGAAATGTGTTTTGATATCTTGTATTAACCTCGTCGATAGATGAACTTTCGTTCTTGGCGGAATGAATTGACCAATAAACCTACGTAGATCGTAGAGATAGAAGTTTTGAAAGCTCACTTCCTTCCCCTTTTTCTCTCTCTTGAAAAGCAGGAAAGAAAATGATCTTTCCTTTTTTTCCTTCATTTCACCTTTTAACTTATCTTAAGTTTTAAGGATATGGCTCACGTTGTGCCACGTGTCCGCCACTCGTTCGGTCCCCTTTGTACTCCGAAATATTTTATTTCGTCCTGGTTCAAATTCAATTTATTTTAAATGAACTTTACTTAATTTATTTTTCTAATTTTGAGATTTTTCTCAAAAATCCTGTTTAAGGATCCTGGCTTTTCAGAAGCCCGAAGTAAATCCGACTATATGAATTTAACGAAATTAAATGCAGGTAACTAAATTTCGCGAGACGAATCCAATAGTGATGTTCGTTTTGTCATCCAAGATTTAGAAAAATTCAAGTTTTTCAACTTGTATATTAACGACAATTTACTGTTTTACCATTTTTCATTAAAATTCAAATTTTCTCAGGTTTTATAAATTTTTTTCCTAAAAATACAATGTTTTTTCAGAAGTATTGGCTTTATATTCATATCAAATGCAAGACTTTTGGCAATATCCATGTTGGATTCAAACCCTTCATTTCTATATTTTCAAAAAAAATAACATTTTACCTTCCAATTCATTTGTTGTAGTGTCAATGCACATAGATTTAGATTGCAACTTGTTACTCACCATGTTAATAGCAAATAAAATTTCATACCAAATAACCATACCAAGTAAAAATTCAAAACTCTCAAGGGCACTAGCCAAACTTTTTGCTTTACTTTTTGACTTGGTATCATCACAAGATTTATACAATTGCAACAAAGCTAACCTAATTTGAGGTGTTTGAACTCTAATAGCTTTCACACTTCTAATTCGACTTTCCCATCGAGTATTACAAAAAGATTTCATAGTTAAGTCCGGAACATTATCAAGCAAAATCTTCCATCTTTTAGTAGAATTTGCAAATAATAAATATATGCTTTGCACAATTCCAAAAAATGAAACAACTAAACATGGATGTTTTTGTGTCTGTCAGATAGATTAAGACTATGATGACATATCTCTGAGCCCTTGGATTTATTTCAAACGAAATCTAACAGACCTCTTGGTGTTTTCCTTTCATATTATAACCATTTTCATAACCTTGACCTCTCACATCATTAACATTCAGATCAAGAGACTTACATGTATTTAATAATTCATTAAAAAGC
The DNA here is from genome assembly GCA_016808115.1 of Tetrastigma voinierianum. NCBI lineage: Eukaryota > Viridiplantae > Streptophyta > Magnoliopsida > Vitales > Vitaceae > Tetrastigma > Tetrastigma voinierianum. Next base: position 193,115 of record JAEQBH010003530.1, read on the forward strand.
CTCAATCCAAATGTATAATCCACCTTTAAGAACTCTAAAAATACTCATTTATTTTTTATTTTGTTACTATACATATTTACACACATCGTACTAATTAGAGTCATTTGTTCTTAATGACTCACATACGAGAATTACAATAAAAAATTACAGGATAAATATTTTGTCTTTGGCCAGTCATATCATAGAGTTCTAACTCTATAGGTCAAAAGATAAATTAACTCATTTTGAATTTTATGACCAAGATAATGATAATTAAATTCTTGATTTTGGATATGTCTAACATGATCTTCCATTATCAAATCAAATTTTGCAATCATTTCAATTAACCTTAAAAAATTATCATTACTATCCTGATAAAGTTTATCATTGGATCCTCGAAAAGCTAAATTATTTTTAGCAAGACATTTCACAACAAAAACTATTCTTACTAAAACTTGTCTCCAACGTTCATTCTCCTTTGAAATTCTTTACTACAAATCTTTATCAATTATTTGATTATTTTTAATCTTATAAGTTCGGTCCAGCGTATTCATGTGATGTATGCTCGATACTATTCTCATGTTGTTTAGTCTCTCACTAAGATGCTTCAATCATTCAATCCATCATTTGCTCTAAAACTTTTGTTATTTTATAGCAGCCCCAAAAATACCCTAAATTTATATAATTTTATTATATTCGGGTATAAGTTGAGCTAACTTAGGTTTTTCGGAAAAGCGATAAATTGTTAAATAGTGAAAGTGAAATGAAAATGTGATATGATTAAGTATTATATATAAAATGAGAAATTGATGGAACCGGAGGAAATAAACCCAAGTGAAAAGGGCAAATTTGGAAATTTGTAAAAATGAGGACCTAGGGTCCAAATAGTAAGCTTAAATGCTAATGTGAAATAAATGATAAATGAAAGTGAAATGAAAACCAATAGGTGAGAAAAATGCCAAAAATGAGAAATGAGATTTATTGATGTGCCAAACATGGCCTTATAGTGGATAAGTGGTATTAGACCACATTTGGTCTTAGAAACCTCCCACAAGTGCCAAAAACGTTTTGGAGACAAGAGAGAGAGAGGAGCTAGGGTTTTGGGAAAAATGTTGGAGATTGGTGTGAATCCCTCCATGTTTATGCAAGATCTTACAAGGAGGAAGGAAGGAAGCTGAGGCTTGAGTGCAAAGTGATTTAATTATTATACAAACCACACAGATTTCTTTAAATGTTGGATTAGAAAAGCCTTAAAATCATCCATGGGTTTGCTCATGAAGTTTGGTTTTATGATGATATTAAATGCCGCTGGAGAGTTTCCATAATTTCATTTTGAGTTTTGGGTGCGGAAGAAAATAGCAAAAAGGAGAAAATAAGGAAAAACTGGGCAAAAAAAAAAATCGGGCCACTTCGCCGCAGCGAAGGGTTGCCTCGCAGTCGAAGGGCCAGAAAAGGCCCCCTCGGGTTCGCCAAGGCGTAGCCTTTGCTACAGGCGAAGTGCCCTTGCCAGATGAGAATAACTTGTTCACAAAGGCAAAATTTTTCGGGGATTTTTGTTTGAAAGCCTACTATTGTACAGATAGTTTAGGACCTAATAAGGGTATTAATGGGGTTCAAATAAGGATAAAACTAAATGAAAAACATACCATACCTCACTGCCTCGGCGAAGGGTGGACTTAGTGTCTTAACCCAAGACCATTAACGAAAATTAATCGACATTCAATAAAAATCTATAATAATTGTTTATCCACTAAGAGTGGCATGATTGCTATTGACTAGGGACGGGTGAGGATCACCTAACCTAAGACCGAGATCGAAGGAAAGGGAACGAGAGCTAACAGCTTCGGTTTGTTCATTGACCTCTATTCTTATTTCAAGTGTTTTGGTAGTATACCAAATAAATCTGAAATGATTATATGGAATGAGTATATCTTTGAAATGATATTACGAAAGTATATGGATTTGAAAATGTGATAATTGAAATATTAATGATTAATTTGCATGGCTGAAAGTGTCCGAATTGTAAACGAATTGGTCGATTCTTAACATTATGAATTGAATCAATATACCGAATGCCCAACATGACGGGATTCACCAACTGAATCCGTCATGAAGGCACCCCGAAATTGTTCAATGTCCCACTTGGCGGGATGCACCAATCGGCATCCGTCATGATGGTGTATGGCATTTAAAGGATCACATAGTGGGGTGCACCAATCGGCATCCGTCATGATGCGAGACCGAAATTGTGAAATGTGTGTAAGCACATTACGAATGATAAAAGGGCGGGATTCACCAAATGGGATCCGTCATGAATGTGAAATGGATAGACAAAGTGAAATAAGAAACTTTGATGAGTGAAAATGAGATTTGCAACTAAACACATCTTTAAGAGTTTATGTTTGAATTTCATGAATTGAAATGTTGAATGATTTGTTGCCTATGCAAAGGCATACTTATAAATGATCAATGAGTCGTAAATTGATAACATGTGAAGATGCATATTTGATATGATCAATGATTTGTAAAGTGAAAGCATGTGAAAATGAATAAGCATGAGTATTGTTTGATATAAAAGGCATGATTTAATGATATATGCATGTCATGTTAAACTGAAAATTGGAATAGAACTATATAGAACCACTAAGTATGAAAATGCTTAGCGTATAGTTTTTATCTATGCACAAGTTACGAGTAAATGGAAAGGAGGCCAAGAGCAAGAAGTGCAGAGTCATAGAGAAAGTTGCGGAGTATAAGTATATACTGTCACGCCCCCGATCCCAGTCCGACCCGGTTGGCGGATCCGAACCGAAGTTCGGGGCGTGATGCTATCTATACTATATCTATATACTTTACTGGGACTCTTATTGACTGTTCTTTCTCAGAGAGCATACTGTGCACATTGGGTATATACAAATAATTTACGTAAAAACAAAAATCATTTTATACATACAAAGAACTACCACCCGGAATTAGTGTCCATCATAATCTATACACATATACAAGAGTCCCTTTACTTGTACTATTACAATTTTACTATTACAAAACGAGAGATTGTGGGCGACGCTAATGAGCTTTTTATCTCTGAGTCGGCACCGCTTTGCTTATGTGGAATGTCATCCTACATCCTTGTGTACGCTCCTGTACCTGCGGATTGAACACCAGTGCTAGCTTTCACGCTTAGTGGGAACATAAGCATGGACAACCACCAATGGCAACTATCACAAGCTTATACATATGCATTATATATCTCTAAACATATTTCTATAACGTAATTCCTTATCATCTGATATTCCTAGTGCATGTCAATCTTTTTCTATTACATGTTCTATGTCTTTAGCATCTCCTTTATTTATACTTTTTCTGTATTCCTATTTGAGTACTTTACATATTCTTATACTTGTCCTGTGTTCATCTTTCACGCTTGTTATATGTCTTTTCAATGTTCCTATTCTTTGTCAAGTTACATAGCATGTCTCGAGTCTATGTCTTTTCATCTTTCGGATTATGATTTATTGCATTCTTTATGCTTATTACGTGTTGTACTATTGTATACTTTCCTATTATTGTATCATGTTCTTTGCAAGTTTCCTATGCTTTCATGTCTCGTAGACTTTCGTATAACCTATCTTATACTATCCTGTACTTTTATCAATATTATTATACTTTTCATATACTGTTCTTTCATATGTCTTTTACCTGTCTCTAGTCTTTTTCATATTGTAAGTCAGGTCTCTATTCTATGTCTTCGACATATGTTATATCTATACTTTTCATACATACATATTCATACTTGTACTATCGCGTACATTCATATTCTATCTATCATCTACTTTGTGCTGTATGCTTTCATTACTTTTCTTGAGTTCATATACTTATTTTCATATCAAGTTATCTGTACATCTTGTTCTTATAGCGTCTATACTTTCATCGCATAGCAGTGCTATCTTGCATATCGTGTCATTCGCTTTTGGTTTCGTAATCTGCAAATACCTTAGAAGCGGATACGAAAAACTATGTGTACTGAAGAGTACTATCAGCATGCGAGAAGCGGTGATCTGCATGCATTAATACCCGAAGGTATCATCGCTTTATGCGAGACGGTGACCTATGTCATATGCTATTGGTACGAAGGTACTATCCTTTGCACGGTGATCTGCATCTGTGTGGTGACCATGCGGGATTTTGATCCAAACGGGATCTATCGCCGACCCAAACGGGGCCTCAATATCTGTCTATGAATATCTTTTAACAACGTCTTCCACATAGAGCATGCTATCTATCCTCTACGGAGTCCTAAACGACCAATCGACTTTATTACATTTACGTACATATCTCATAAGCATGAATAACTATTGTTATCATAATTGCTTATGCATATATACTATCATCACTACTGCGTATTAGTTCTCATATACATGGTTTCTGTTACGGTTCTCATATATCTATATAATACATATATTCATATCTTTTTCTATCATTTCGTTTGTCTATCATATTTCATGAATACATCTATGCACTCTTGTATTCATATATTCATATATAGCTTTCTATATTCATATCTCCTTATATCATTTATACATTTCTATCATGTTTTAGCTACTCTTGTACTTTCTATATTCCTATCATGTAGGCTTTTACTCATTCACATTTTCATATATGTACCCATCATTTATGTACATGTTCTCATTCCTATGCTTTGTCATCTTTTGCTTATCTCTATCGTTCTTATCATTTATGTCTTTCATCATGCTTATGTTCTGCGTGTTCCATCTTATTCCTTTAGTATGTCTATCATATGGTCATATCATATAATCTATATTCATATCATTCTACGTATTCCCATCATTTGTGTACTTTAGACTATCGTATCTTATGACATATCCTATATTCATATCATTTGACTTATACACATCATATTCATGTTTTATGAACATATCTATACATATTGCATTTTCTATATTTTTCTTGTTTCATGGCTCTTTACATATAGCGCCATACTTATGAAGTATGATGTCTATGAGATCACCTCATTCATATATTCTCATTCTTTATGAATCTAGTTTATTTAGAATTGGAATCAATCAATCGGATCATCAAACTAAAGTTATGGCATTTTTATGCCAACTAGTCATTACCGATTTTTCTAGGAACAGTTTGTATTACTCATTTTCCGGGGTCTTACTTCATATTTTGACAATAGGTCCTTGTACTTATTTAAAGCTAAGGTGCTAGGTTCTATTCCAACTGGAATCGCAATTCAGGCACCGAAGGACTCTCAAGTTACGTCGAAACAACTTCGGACTACTCTGTAATTCAATGGATGCAGAATTTGACTTGAACATGGCCTACTGGAAGTGAATTTTGGTAGCTTAGAGTCGAGAATTTGGAGATACTTATTAAATATTTTGTTCTTCTTGAAGTCTATTATTTTAAGTGGCCATGAATCACTCAAATCGGATAGAAATGAAGCGAGTTATGGCCAAAATACAAGCGGTCTTGGAAAACGAACAAGTTGTGGTAGAACTTAACTTCTAGGTGGGAACCTGTAAAATCGACCCGGAATCAAAGTTGTACCGGTAGAACTTAACTACCGGTAGAAGACAACACCGAAATGCCCAGTTTGTGTGTCTTTTCTCTCCTTTTTCCATATTTTTGATCCCCATTTCAACTCTATACTTCATCTACACTTCAAGACCACTCCATATGTCTCTTGTAAACTCAATTTTTACTTAATTCTTCTTTCAATACTTATTTTCTTTCAACCATTTATCATGAATCACTCTCAAACCCACTCTAACATGGGTTATTATCCATACTCAACCCAATCATGTAGATTAGTTAGGGTTTATTCTAAACCACCAACTCATTTACTTTCCCCTTGAGCTATGAATCCATCTTGAAAAGAAGATTTCATGTGCTTCTTGTCTATTCAAGGTTTTACCAAGCCTACTTTTAAAATTCTAGGAGTTAGGAAGAAATCCCTAGCATAACAAAACCCTAGGTTTTGAGAACCAACTAATAACCATGCAATTGTATGAAAACAATTCCAAGCTATAAAAAGCCCGTGTAGTTAATCGGCAGCTTGATCTTGGCTTACTCTTCCTTCTTCTTCTCTTCTTCCTTCTCTTCTTCTTCTCTCTTCTTCTCTCCTTCTTCTCTCCCCTCTCTCTCTCTCTACGGTTTGGTCTCCCACCAAATGAGACCAATTTTTGGTCTTAAGTCCATTTTTAAGTTAAGGCCATGTTTGGCCCTCCAAAAACCCATTTTTGGGTTAAGTTTGCTTTATTGCAATTTAGTCCTTTCTCTCTTTATTAATCTCACTCTAACTTACACATATCATAATTTGGCATCCCATCTTTTCACTTTATTACCTTTGGGTCCTCAAGTGGTAAATTACCACTTTACCCTTGGCTCTCAACCAGGGTCTCGTTTTATTTCGAAAATTTTCCATTTATTTTTAATATACTAAACAAGTCAGAAAGCGCGCTAGGAGTATATTTAGGATATTACATATACCCCGTCATTTGCATATCATATCTTTTGAACATGTGATATTTTGTGAATATTATAGTTAAACTCTGAATCATTGTGTTTTGTATATCATTTTGTAAAGGCATGATACGCCATTTTGTAAATGAATTGTATAAAAGTAAATGTTTATGGGCCTACCATTTACAATGCTTCCACATAAATGAGAATTCTAAAATGAAATGACATAATAAAATGTTTTGATAAGATAAGTAACTTGTCGGAAGTAAATCGGGCTCTAGTTCGGATTCGCCATTCGGGTCGGGCCGGGGATTTGGGTCGCGACATTTTTGAAAAAGAAAATTTAAATAAAATGGTAAATAAAAAGAATTAGACGAGCGTCCCTGGGTTTCGGTTTGAATTCATCAATCGGGTTGGACCGGGCTTGGGGGTCGCTACAGTTTTGAGTTGTGAACAATTTGCAACAAAAACAATATATTTTATTCACATGTTTAAAGTAAACCAACCATTTTCTATCGGTAATCTCTTTGTTATTCATCTTTCTAGAATAATAAGCATATGAAAAAGGCCTAGATTTATCATCTAAAGGAAACTCAAAATTCAATTCCCTTATAGACCATTTTCAACTAAGCCCTCTCTTTTATGAGTATATCTTGGATTCTCAGAGTCTCCAGATCGTCAAGGCATTAACCTGGCAGCAAGGACCTGTAAAACAAACAAGGCACCGACGGTGGTGTGCCGGCGACTCTTAGATGCTTAAGTTAGATAGATAAGTAGAGAACGTGGATGTCAGTCTTTCAGTTGTGTATTTTTAACTTACCTTTTGTTGTCATTCCTTCCTTATTTATGAAGGAGGAGGATGATCCACTTTTTATGGAAAGTGGGTGGTTGGTTTCCGAAATGGAAGGGAGAAAGACACTTCATTCTTTTGACCGTTTTTCCTTTTAGATGGTAAAAATTAGTATGAATCTTAGCCTGCAAGGATCGTTTTATCATCCTAGGCGGTTATGTACGTGGTTTGTGGGAGGATATATATTCTTGAGCTGGAAAGAGATCAACCCGGGAAATCATTAGGTAGCCATCTTCTTAGAAGGCAGTATTGGTAGAAAGAAAGTGTCTAGGCTATAAGAGGACGTGCCTGGGCAATAAACCCTGGAGGCCTTTGCTATTTGTTGGATAGCCCACAAGCTGGACTTCAGGCCGTGGTCCAGATCCATGTTCGTGTGGGGATACTTAGGCCTCTTATGGGCTTTGATCCGTCTGGGCCTTTTGAATGGGGATGCTGGGCCAAAAGTCATGGTACCCACAATGCCCCCCTTTTTCCAGTTGGGGAATTAAGTCTTCCCCGGTTGGAAAAATCACAGTATTACACTTGCTTGTCATTGGGAACGAGACGTATGCTTGCATGTTCCAACGTGCGTTCAGGGGGTTTCTATTTTGGTAATGCATTTAGTACGACTTTTGGAGTTTCACGGGTTGCTAACCGCCCATAAAAGGAAATTTGCGGGGTGTGGATTCTTTTATGTCACTAGTTGGTTTTGAGTTTCGATTGTATGGCTGGAAACGGTGGCGGATCTTTTGCCCGATCTGGGAGCTTTACGGTGTTCTACAGTGTATGTGATGTTGACAGAGGTCGGCCGGTGGCTATAAGGAACATGCTGGAGGTGTGAATTTACGTTTGGAGGGGTATTTTTGAGCCTTATATGTCCCCTTGGGTGGTTCGAAAACTCGGATGGAGAACAGCCCCTCCAAATCAATGAAGTTTTATATCTCCATGTTCAGCGATAAGCCCCCTTATATGCCCCTCTGCTTTGGCAATGCTGTAATCATACTGCCAAAGGTGGCCGGGCTTTTTCATCTTTCTTAGCCTCTACAGCAACAGTTTTTCTTCTTTCTTAGCCTGCTGGCAACTTTCTTGTGCTTAGCCCTCTTCTTCCACTTCCTCTTCTTTCTTAGGCTTTTTCTTCAACTTTTCTTCTTTCTTAAGGCTCAGTTTCAGCCGGGACAGGTTATGGAATTGTGAAGCATACTTTTGTGTAATTAATGAAATTGTGTTTTTAAAATTTTTTATTGTTTTGTCTTGCCTTATTTTATTATGCTCGAATTTGCTTAGGTCATCGCGTGGACTAATCTCTTGCTGTAAAGGTTATGGCGTTTGATGAATTCTAAAATGCCTTGGGATAAGGGTTATGGCGTTTGATGTTAATGAAGTCGAGGATGGATCGGCCCTTATGGTTCTGTTGGATTCGACGGTTGTTCGTCCTGGCGGAGTCCATTAGGGGCATAAGGGCCTTAGTCTAGGGCCAACGGGCAGCCCACGCCTTTCGTTCAGCTATTGCCTTGGTAAATTGAAGCGTCGTCGGGATTCAAATCGTTTGGAAGGGTGATGGTCGACGCATTCAATGCCATTAGTGCTAGACCTTATTCTTAGGGAATCATAATTGGATTTTACCCTCTCCCGTCGTGTCTACACCATTTTCTTGTTTTCCCTTAGTTCGAGCCTAACGATGCCGCCGCTTGGGTTGCATGTTTTGCAGATAGTTTTTTCAGACGTTTGTTTTCCCCTATCTTCCAGGTAACCCTTATCTTTGTTTCGGGTATGCTAAATTCTAGTTGTCGGCGTGTTTTTGGTGACAGGAACGTAGGAAGGTGTTTTTGGACATCTTTGGGGGGTTTCCACGGCACGGTGGGTTCATGTGTTCGCCCTTTTACCGGTTTGGTATTACGGCGTAGGCCGACTCCCTTTCCTCAGATCCTTTGTTATTTATCTGCGGTATGGTAAGAGGTCGAAGAGACTTCCACTAGTGGTGGCGTAGGAAGGGCTGGCCAAGGGATACACCTTCTGCAAGTAGCATCATTTCTTCTTTGTCCATGGAGGAGTTGAGGTCTTACTGCCAAATTCCTGAAAATATCGATTTTGAATTGTTGGATGGTCCGACCAAATCCACTATCAATAAGGAAGACGGTGCAATATATTTTACGGGAACATCTCACAGTCGGGCTTCGCTTCCCCGTTTCGTCTCTAATTAAGCACTTCCTACACTTCTCCGAAGCATCGCCTACTCTTATCCATCCGAATGTCATTCAGATCTTGATTGGGTGTAGCGTACTGAACCTCCTGTACCAACTGGATATTTCATTGGTAGAGGTTTACTTTATTTACACCTTGAAGCTGGCCACGAGAGGCCGGTATCCTGTCGACCATAGCCCCATTGTAATTTTGGGGCTCCTGGGCTCACCCTAAGGCCAGGCGAAGGGCATGATCTTGGTTAGAGGACCATGGTATGAGACCTCGGGCTCTCCTAACCTCCTTTTTACTTTGAACCAATCAATGGCATTCCTAGGTGTGTTCAAGTTGTGGGATTTGTATGTCATTTTTATATGTTGTTGCACGTCTATCCTACGTATTTTCTTAATAAATACTTTTTCGTGCAAGGAAAAGGCTGAAGAGGTGGTAATTAGCCCCAGGTGGAGAAAGTGGCTTCAAGAACATTCGAAGTTGATGGGGGTACCTGGCGGGAGCGGCATCACGAAGTTATCTTAAGCGGGGAATCTTCATGAGTTGAATCCTGATCCCAGCCTTCTCGTATATTCTTCCTAGTTATTCAGCCCTCTTCCCATAGAAATAGAGGAGAGCGAGGCATTACTGTGTCGACCTTACGAGATTTAGCCTCGGGCGGCTGGAGTACTTGACCTAGACCTACGAGACCAAGGTGGTTGGTCGGGAACTGGTGGTCAGTCTTCGGCCCGAGCATCCTTCTTTGGCTAGAGAGGATTCCAGCCCTGCCCCCCAAGGATCTAAGGAGGTTGATCGGGGTAGCCGTCTCGAGCGTCTTCCTTTTACGAAAAAAGATTCCCGTCCTGCCCCCAAGCATCCAAGAAGGGAAGGCGGGTGCCTGAGTGGCGAAGAGTGCCTGGCGCATGGGTGGAAGATTTTGTCCCTTGGGTTACCCCAATATATAGCCGCCCCATTGCAAGCGAAAAGGAACAAGAGGAGGACGAGATGGTTGACCTCGTTCATAACTTCGGTGCACAGGCGCAAGCGGTGCCAGCTTCAAGCGGGCGACTGATGCTACCCCCGAGGTGGTTGGTGAGGCTAATCAACAACCCGACCCGAGGTTGAGCGCGGGTGATGAGTGTAAATTTCGTCTATTTTTAATCAATTTTTTGGCATGTTTTTAACGAGTTTGGATCTATTTTATGCCAAAATGTGGAATATTCATCAACTTTGTGTTTTGCATGCGTATTGAAAAAGAGAATCCACGGTAAAGGAAGAAAAAACGAGGACAAAGCGGCTGATGCATTATCCGCGACCACGACATTTATAGGTCGCGACACAAAATTGGCGAGCTAAAGGAACTATCGTAACCGGCCAAATCTATGTCGCAGCAAAGATTGGTCAGAACTCAAGGTTGAAAAGAGCTTTCTAGGTCGCGACCGTAAAGTTTTCAGTCGTGATAGAACTTGAAGAATATTTTGAAGAAAGTTTATCGCGATAATAACCACGAAGAAATGCAGCCAGCGACATACTTAAGGCCAATGGTGAAGGAATTATATCGCAACATTATTTTTATGTCGCAACATAAAAGCTGAAGACTAATGGATGAACTCTGTCGCGACAAAAGATAATTCTGTCGTGATAGAAAATATCAGAAAGGCAAAACAAGTCAGCTAAGACAAGTGTTTTTATGTTATGACAAAGTTTCCATCATCGAAACCTTGACTTCGAAATCATGTCGCAACATAACAATCAGAATTTACAACCAAGGGAAACACAATCTCTATCGCAACAAAGATTATTTCCGTCATGATAGACAAAACATGAAGGAGGTGAATTCCCTGTCGTGACAAGATGCTGAAGAGCAACAAAAGAAGAATGGAAACAAAGAAACTTCTTGTTGTGACATAATCAAGAGTTGCAGGAAAAACCTGTGTCACGACAAAGAAGTTTTCTCTCATGACAATAAAAGCTAAGGAATGAAAAGATTCTATCACGACAAGAGAAAAGTAGGTCGCAACAAAAATTGAAGAAGACTTGAGAATGGTCAAGACAATTGTGTCGCAACATATAATTCTATGTCGCGACAAACAACTTAGCAAGTGTGAGGCACGAGAAGAAAGTGCCATCGCGACCAAAGGATTTCTTGTCCACGATAGAAAATTGTTAAGGACTTAAAAATCATGTTGCGCGGCGAGTAACTGTGGAGACAAAGTTGTCATTTGAAAAAAATTGTCTGTCACAAAGGAAAATTATGCATGACAGGACTCAGAAAGACGAGGACATGAGAAGATGGGTCTGGCTTGGGTTTGATGTCGCGACACAAGGCATTTCTATCACGACAATAACAAGACTGCTAAAAGAAATTTATGTCGTGACATCAACAAAGTATGTAGCAACACAAATCAAGAACAAGCCCAGAGAAAAGGTCGCGACAGAAAAACGAGAAGCTATGACAGAGGAAGCGACAAAGACTGGAGGTTCTATCGCGACAGAACTTTCTATGTCGCGACTAAGAGACCAATTTGGGCCAGAAGTTTGGGGATCCACAATACAATTAATGAAGTGAGGCTCAACATTGGAAAGCCTATAAATACACGCTTCTAGGGCAATGTGCCTGACTTTTCGGCCCGGCTCAATTTCTAGGTGGTTGAAGACTTTTGTACATTTTTATTTTTTATTTTTATTTTTTTACACTTTTCCATTTAGTAGAATTAGCTTAGTATAGTTTTCTTTAGTCGGTTATTTTCCTTTAATTTACACCTGCTGGATTTAGGTATTATCTTGAATTAAACATTTTGGTATTTCTTTATAAATTCTTCTTTTCATTAAAGCTGTTTTTGATTTAAATGGATGTTAGAAGGTTTCTAGAGAGTTCTATTTCTTTAGTTTGTTTATAATTTCAATGAATTTTCCTGATCAGTTAGTCACTGATATGAGTAAACAAGTTTTGAGAAGATGAGCTCACTGGAAATGGGTCTTTGATGATAGTCATTTTGCTACATAAGGAGGAAGGAAGCTTTAATTAGAATTATTGAATTTATTTGATTGGTATTGTTTATAAATTTACTTGTTCTCAGTACTAGTATTGTGTACCCAATGCAAAGTACTGTGTCTCACTTTGATTTCCAAGAGGCCCTCCCAGGTGACAGAGATAGAATCTGAGGAGAGATTGCAGAAACCGGAGTTCCTTGTGGGTATGGTAGACTAATACTATGGAGCCCACGAACTTTGAAGAATTACTCGGATAGATCTGACTTACTTATAAGGTGAGATAGGTTGAATGAAGTATTAGTCCTAATCGAGAGGTTTCTCCTCTTTCTAATGAATTGATTAAGTCCATTAGGCGAGATCTAATCAAGGAGATGGAGATTAGCATCGAAGTGTAGGATGGTGTCGATCAAATTGAAGAAGGCTTGCAGATCTGTCTATGTGAGGCGAATTCTTTAGTCTAAAAGATCACGAGTATGAAATGCGAAAATGAAAAATACTTGATTCTTAGAAAGAGGGTTATATATTACAACTAATGTCTCATAAATTAATATGAACCTTTAATCAGTGAAAAGTATTGTTAAGGGAGAAATCCAAACCATACTCCTTTGCATCTTTGATAAACTCAGTTTTCCAATTGATGCATTTGACTAAAAATTGAAATGATACGAAGTGATTATTGTCGCGAAGTCGAGATCGGTTTTGTCTCACTTAGTGAATCCCTGATTCCCACTTTTATTAAACTTTCGCTTGTATATTTAAGATTTCGAGTCTAAGACTACATTTAAGTCCTCTTATTATCATATCGGTGGAGTCGAATAGTAATAATCTTGAGTAGTTGGGAGGGTAATTAGTCTTTGATTTTATCATACGTCCTTGTGGGAATAATGCGGACTTTAATATCCACTTTCATTACTTATGCGACACATTGCCTTGCATTGATTGAGACCATAAACACAAATTTTAAATGGAGTGTCTTACGAGAAAGCAATTCCATTTTTTCATACATATGAAAAAATGGTCTCCATAGTTACCTGGCATTGTTGCCTAGGATCAGATATTATTCCTTTGGTGATAGTGTCATAAATTTGCATTTATCATTTGATCCCCTGTCGGCCAAGCGATGAGTCGATTATGGCTTCTTTGAGATGGGCCTTCATGGCGATGTTCGGAGGCCGGCACTCTGTTCAGTTTAGGAAGTCTCCCAACTCATGAGAGTCAGGGGGTATTCCTCGAGAGCGGATTATTGGTCGACCCGAACAAGGCTCGTCTTCCCTGTCCGATGCGATGAAGTCGTTGCTTCTGGCCATTCTTGATATATTCTTACATTCACTCCGGGCCCGGGCTCCCACATGGAGGAAGTATCGGCTCTAGGCAGAAGGTGCTGGCGATTATCATTATTTGAAGCCATTCAACGGGGGCGAATCCCCGGAAACTCATTTGGAACAACAATATCCGGCACTGCTTCGGATGTCGGTAGCTATGCGAGACGAGGGGAAAGGTGAAGAATATGCCGTTTTGGTCCCTGCCTACACTTTGTAAGGAAGATCTCAAGCAAGTGGTCGAAGATGGCATGCTAATACGCAACCGCAACTTTGTCTAGTTGGCGGAGCTAGTACGTTCATAACTGTTATGCACTGTTCTAGTATCATTACCAAGCTATTGCCTTATTCTAATGCGTTCTTTTGCGAGATTTGTCACGGTATCAGGCTATGAGCAACAAACATCGAGGGTTTCAGTCTGGTGAGGGATCTACGGAGAGGTTGCGACTCTTTGTGATCGAATAGTTTACGGCCACGGGGCGTAGTGCTTCCTTAGCTAAAGCGGAGTCTAGCTCTTGGCGCTGGGAGAATGAGGCCAAAGAAAGCGTTGAAAAGATTGCCCGAGCTGAGGCAGAGAGAGATGTTGCTCGCCATGATGCCTCGATGGCCCGAGTATGGATCTTGTGCGGCCGAGGGAGTGCTAGGGGCGAAGGTGGGTCCAGGGTTGTCTAGGGTCTAACATGCCACTGGCGGTTGTGGGGAGAAGTGGCGGAAGGCGGAAGGCGGAGAGACGGAAGGCAGGCTAGCCCCGTGCGGCTTGACAGAACAAGTCTCTTTGTTACTTAATTTCGGTGCTTTGTAAGGATGAAGTGTCGCATTATCGGTAGGCCCTTAAAATAAAGGCCTGGAGGCTTACGAGGAAGGCTTCGATGTGATTTTCAACTATGGGTATGACTATTGTGCTTTTGCACATAATATTTGCGGATGTCAACTCGAGGTTCCAAACGGGATGCCAGACACGTCTAAGCCGTTATCTCTAGAGTTCTTTATTAACCCTCGATGCCCCTTGGGTGTTGTCCCTGCCGAAGCTACATCCATTGATGTTCGATCCTGGTGAAGCGAAAAATACGCCAAAGAGGGAGGCTCCCACTACAGTTCTTGAGACGGATAATAGCGAGGTGGACAAGAATCTCTCTGTCGCCGAGGTTGGGCCGGGTAAAGAACCGATTTTCTCTGCTTAGAGTAACCAGGAAGAGTGAGGAGCATGATGTTTCTGGGTTGTATTTTGTGATTTCTCGTTGGGCCTTGTTCCTTCACCCATGTTTTGCCGCCCCGATTTTAGTTGTTTTGAAACCAAGCTCAATAAAAAAGCATGTGTTGTTATCAATAATAAAGCATGTGTTGTTTACTAATCTGATGTGGGTGCTTTATTTTTATCGAATCACATAATTAAACTAATTTAGCAGGGCAAGAAAAGATGTACCTTGAGTAGGATATAGATCAGCTCCGAATGAGCACTCCGGTAAGCAAGGTTCATTGGCCCCTCTTCTACTGCTTCCTTACGGGCCGTGCAACAACTAGGCATTAACCATCTTAGGCGGTGGGATATCGACCTTACCGGACTTTATGAATGAACCCGAGTTAGCGGGCATCAGTAAATCTCTTGGTCGATGCGACATCAACCTTACGCGGGCTTTGTAATGAACCAGCTGGGCATCAACCATACTAGGTCGGTAGGACATCAACCTTACTCGGACTTTGTAATGAACAGCCTGGGCATCAACCATACTGGGTCGGTAGGACATCAACCTTACCCGAGCTTTGTAATGAACCAG
The DNA here is from genome assembly GCA_016808115.1 of Tetrastigma voinierianum. NCBI lineage: Eukaryota > Viridiplantae > Streptophyta > Magnoliopsida > Vitales > Vitaceae > Tetrastigma > Tetrastigma voinierianum. Next base: position 208,672 of record JAEQBH010003530.1, read on the forward strand.
TTGGGCATCAACCATACTAAGCCGGTAGGACATCAACCTTACCCGGGCTTTGTAACGAACTAGCTGAGCATTAACCATACTGGGCCGGTAGGACATCAACCTTACCCGAACTTTGTAATGAACCAGTTGGGCATGAGCTATCTTTGGGTGGTAGACATGTTTCACAGAGCTTTGCCAATGAACGACTAGGCATCAACCATGCGGCGGTAGCACATCGATCTTACGGGACTTTGCGAAAAATTGGGAGACGGGAACATGGTTAGAAATTGAATCATTCTTTATTGATAGTACCTTTTAAGGTGCATAACATTCCACATTCTAGGTATAGGTGTCCTATCTAGTTTGTCTAATGCATACGACCGGGATTCGTCGGCCTTTATAATATATGGTCCCTCCCAGTTTGGCTGGAACTTTCCAACTGACTGATCGACTGTGTTCTCGAAAACTTTTCTCAGGACCAGGTCCCCTGGCTAAAACATTCGGGGCTTCATGCGTCTGTTGTATAAGTTTGCTAACCTGATGTGGTATGATGCTATTCCTGCCGCGACTATTGTTTCCGCGCGGTTCGATGCGCCCGTAATACGGGTCTTTAATCCGCAGTTGATATTCGGCCTTGGGTGTATCAGTTCGGAGCGTGGGCATACCGATTTCTATTGGGACTATAGCCTCCATCCCATAGGTAAGCGCAAAGGGAGATATACCGGTTGGCACGAGTGTCTCTGTGAGCTGAGTACCCGGGGAGTTCGTCCACCCGCGCGCTTTAGTTGAATCTAATCGTTTCTTTAAGGCGGTTAATAGGGTCTTATTAGAAGCTTCTGCTTGGCCATTGCTCTGCGGATACCGCGGGGTGGAGTATAAATTCTTTATTTTCAATTCCTGGCATAAGTTCCTATACGCCCGATTATCAAATTGAGGCTCGTTATTTGATACAATTGATCAAGGTATCTGTCGAGCGATATTCTTCGGATAGTAGGTGACATCCTTATCTTTGATTGATCACGAAAGCCTCGCCTCTATCCACTTATTGAAATAATCGGTGTAGCTACCATCAATAATTTTTAAGACGAGGCGGTGAGGGAGTGGCCCGACCTGTCAATTCCCGTTGAGCAAAAGGCTAAGGGCTTGTGGTGGAAATTAAATCTGAGTTGATGATATTAAAATGAGAACAGTAAAATTCGGCAGTAGATGCTAAGTACATAGTCGACATTAGATCTCATGGTTTCCAACAGCGCCCACACGAGTGTGGGCGTATTGCGCGATGTTCTATCAGCACGGATAATTACAACACTTATATCCCTTCATGAAGTGACGATACATGTTGTCCTGTTACGGTAGTTAAGCACGCTGGAATGCGACCCGTCCCCAGGGATCGTTTAAACAGCTGCCCGTTAACCAAAGAGAACTTGGCTGATTGGATTTGGATCTTGTGAGCTTTGTTTCCTTTCGTTTGAGGTTCTCCGTGTTGATATCTTGCCTTATGGGGTCCCGTCAGGGAAGGAGACCTTGTTTACGACTTACTTGGCGGTAATGGTGAAGAATGGTGATAATGGATGGGGCGGGAACACTTTGTTTACGTATCGGGAGAGAAGCGGCTCTGACGGCCAAGGTATCCGCTTTCTCATTGCGATCTGAGGATGTGTTCGAACTGACACAGTGCAGCGTTGTAACCGGGAATGTATATTTGGCCATTCGGGGGTCTTGAACTCCACCATTCTTCGTTTGCCTTACACCACCAGGCGAGAATCACTTAGAATCAGAAGCTTGTCGACTAACACAGTAGTTACTAGCTCAATTCCGACTAGGATGGCCTCATACTCTGATTCGTTGTTGGAGGCGCTAAAGCCTAAATGAATAAGCTTGCTGATTTTCTCTGACCCGAGAGTTTAAGTTCTGAGCCCGATGCCGCTCGGTTCTTACGAGATGCCCGTCTATATTAAGGGTCCACTAGTTCGAATTTGTTGGGGATGTTTGGATTGGGGGGATTTACGTTGAAAATCGACGGAGAATTGTCCTTTTGCGATCTTGGCTTATATTGAATCTAGGGTCGCTCAATTCAATTGCCCATCGAGCCATCCTCCCGGACAAGTTAGGCTTGTGAATGGTGCTCCGAAGAGGAAGTTCAGTTAGCACAACAATAGGGTGTGCTTGGAAGTATGGGCAAAGCTTCTTTGTTGCTACCCGGAGGGCTAATGCCGCCTGCTCAAGACTGTTGTATCGAGTTTCTGCGTCGGCTAAGGACTTGCTGACGAAAAATACCGACCTCTATTTTCTATTCTCATCTTCCTTGACGGGCGGCCCTTACTTGAGATATACGAAACTCCCAGTATCACGAGAGTGTTTCGTCGGCTTCAAGACTAACAAGAATTTGGAGGTTCTAAGATCTTGTTGATAATTTGTGAGGCTTCATCACATTCCTCGTTCCACCGGCTGGTTATCCCCCTTGGGGATAACAAAACTTTAAGACGGTTTATCAAATCGAGATGAACCGCCTACTAAAATGACCCGACCGACGGTCGAGCTTCTTTTGCACTCCCTTTCTAGTAGCGGGAGCTAGGGACTCCAAAATAGTTTTTAGCTGAGTGGGGTTGGCTTCTATACCCCTCTGAGTCACCATGATACCCAAGAATCAGCCTACACTGACTTCGAAGGCGCACTTTGAGGGATTGAGCTTCATACCATACAACCTTAGGTGTTCAAAAGCCTTGCAGGTGTCTAGCATGGTCCAGCCTTTCTTTGGACTTTACCAGCATGTCATCAATGTAAACCTCCATTGTTTTTCCGAGTAGCGGCTTGAACATCTTGGTCACTAACCTCTTATATGTTGCCTCGACATTCTTTAAGCCATGTATCACATTGTAGAAGAACAATCTGTGCGGGGTGATGAAGGCTATTTTTTCCGCGTGTGGAAGATGCATGGAGTGTTGATATCAGAAGGCATCTAGGGCCAATAAACATCCATGTCGACCCGACCCAGCGTCGACAATCGAAAGTGCATCCAGGTATAGGAAGGCGTTTTTGGGCACGCCTCATTGAGATCTATGTAGTCTATGCACACTCTCCATTTACCGCGCTTTTTGGGACTACTACCACGTTGTGACCATTTCGAAATTACTTTATCTCTACGATGAATCAAAATATTATCCGCCGTCTAAATAACCTAATGTCGGTCCGGGTGGAAACGCCTCACTTTCTACTAACCGTCTTAGCCAAAGGGATGACATTCAGTTTTTGAGAGGCGTGTACAGGGTTAATGCCAGCCATGTCTGTGTGAGTCCAGGAAAATACATCCATATTCCGGAGTAGAACCCGTTGTATTTGTTCCCTCTCCCCCTGGATCTGAGAACTAACATGGAATAGTTTATCCCGAAGCAATTTGGATATTGATTCTAGGGGGTCTACAGTCAATCGCTCCATGTCTTCCACTTGCGCCTGGGCGGCGAGCTATAGTTGTTATTCTAAGGCCTGGGTCTTGAGGGCCGGACTGTAGGAGCTTTTATTTTTCTCATGCTCTTGTCTTGATGGTGGTATAGCTAGCAGGAACAGCTGGTTAGGTACCTTAGGAGGTCAATTTGTCGGCGATGGTCGGGTAGTTGACCATCCCCGGTGGTGGGTTGAGGCCGCGTGGCTTTCATTGCATGCGACCCGAGGCTCGGCCAGCGATAGGCGTTATAGGGCGAGTCCTCTGACTAAAAATGAGACTGGCTGGACTCGGCCTGCCTTGAGGCGGGAGAAGCGATGTCTCCACGTCATTATTGTCATTGCCCCATTAAAGTCGGATAGGATTACCGGTAAATATTTGTCAAAGAGGCGTTCATGCAATTTGAAGGTGGGCAAGCGTAATAGGTCGGCAACCTTTGCGGAGTCGACCGATTACTCTTGTGCACATCAAAATCGTTGATACATAAAGTAAGTACAAGTGCATCATGGTGTGGAGTAATGACCCTATCGGGTTTATAGGGGGAAAGGATATAAGGTCGTCAATCGGCTAGATTGCTCTGTTGTTGTCCGGGGTGTGGATGGTGTTTACCTGGGCTCGGACTATGGCTGCATAGCGACCTCTTACGGGTGCCAGAGCGTATTGGTAGTCGGTCCAGGGCTTTTATGATATGTAGTTTATGGTGGTAGAGATTCAAGCGGGGAGCTACATGCGCGGTATTCTCAGCAGTGGAGACCTCAGCTTTCTGGAACCGTCTCTCGAACATATCTCCTAAGGTGGCCGGCCCTGATTAATCTTTCCACCATGAATTTCAGGCTTTGATATCGGTTGGTCATTACTGAGTGGTCTCACGTAAATCACACCTCAAGGCGGATTTGCGTTATGAGGATTGGTGAATGGGTATGGGCAATTTAAAGTTGATCGGATGACGGAAGAGTCTATTATGAGAGATGTTGAAGGGTAAAAGCGTAGGGGTTCCTTCTTTCTCTTTGATTGGTCTCGGGAGCATTTAAGTTCTTCCTTTGGCTCCTTTTGTTGGTACACGACCTTTAGTGGCGACCTTATAATTTTGTGATCATCACGATGCAGGAGAGCCCTAGATATCATCCTCTAGTGTTGAATATTTATCCGCCCATATGTACAATTCTTCCATTGTCGTAGGCGGATCCAGAGATAGCGAGTGGAAGAATGGGGTGGTCGGCCCAAAGCTCCTTTGGAAATTCTGGAGGACCGCATCCATACTGTATGAATCAATCCATTGGACGACCCCCCCTAATCTTTTGGTGAAATCACGGATGGACTCGTCCTCCCCGCTTGAAGATGGTTTGTAGAGAACTGATGTTTTCCTTCTATTGAACTGAGCACAGGTACTGGGAAACAAATGCAGCTCACAACTCACTAAATGAGTTAATAGATCTCCGTGGGAGTTTGTGGAACCAGGCTAGGGCGGGCCCCTTCAAGCTGGCAGGGAACACTTTGCATAGTAGGCAATCGTCTCCTGCATTGAGTATCATCGCCTGATTGAAGTGCATCATGTGGTCATACGGGTCAAAGGAGCCATCATACATGGCAAAAGATGCTATGATAAAGCCACGTGACGGTTTGTAGCTCAAGATGTGTTGGCCCAGAGGGGAGGAGAGCATGTCTTCAGGTCCCTGGACGGTGGTGGATTACAAGAATGTACGAGAATTTGGAAGTAGCCGAGAAGGTAGAGATACACGAGCGGAAAATGATGGTTGCTGCGCCCACATGCCGTGGGCATATTTTCGGGGGCTTGCTCCGACTATCGCCGCTCTCTACTGATTTCTCTTTGTACTCGGCGAGGCATGCCATTGACGGAAATGTTGGAACGACAAGGGGGCCTCTTTTTTTTATTCAACCTCCACGTTGTTCTTTGGGGGTGCGGAAAATCGGGACGGAGACCCTGCTCGGAGATAACTTCGTTGTTCGTTGTTGCATCATTGTCGCTCTGCAGGATGGGCTCCTTGCCTTTATTCTGTTTAACCAGGGGTGCAAGATGGCTGCTCCCTCGTGCATTTTCCCCCCGATCCTCTTCCAAACGAGCCCGTAGGCGATCGTTCTCTTGATGCAGATGGTCAGTACAGCTTCGCAATTCGACCATTTATCTAGCCTGTTCTTCTTGCTTTGCCTCCATATCCTGACGCTAGGGAAGGAACTGGTCTTCAAGGGACTGATTTACTGGGTTGCTAACCATAGCTATAGGATCCGACAAACCGGATGAGTGAGTAGGAACTATCGAATCTTCGGGGTGGGGGATCGCTTGATAGTCGTGGCCTCGCGTGTTCCCGATGAGATTTTTGCTTGGTCGTTCCCGCAGACGAGCGCTAGTGTCTCTCAGTTCTCAGTCTGCGGATCGTCGGGCGTCAACACAGTGTGGACACCGCAAAACAAACAAGGCATCGACGATGGTGTGCCGACTGGCTCTCTGATGCTTAAGTTAGACAGATAAGTAGAGAACGTGAATGTCAGTCTTTCAGTCATGTATTTTTCACCTACCTTCTGTTGCCATTCTTTCATTATTTATAAAGGAGGAGGATGATCCATTTTTTATGGAAAGTGGGTGATTGGTTTACCAAATGGAAGGGAGGAAGGTGTTTCATTTGCACACCAACCGTTTTTCCTTTTGGATAGCTAAGTCGTCAGAGTCTTAAAGCCTCGAGATCGTTTGATCATCCTAGGGGCGATTTACGTGCGTGGTTTGTGGGAGGACTCCATGTTCTTGCTACGAGAGATCAGCCGGAAATCATTGGTAGCCATCTTCTTCAGAACGTGGCCGTGGCTAGAAGAGGCGTGCAGCAAGTATAAGAGGGCGTGCTGGCGGTAACCACAGAGCCTTTCTTTGTTTGTCGGATAGCCCACAAGCCGGACTTCAAGCCGTGGTCCAGATCCATGTTCGTGTGGGGATACTCTGGCCTCCTGTGGTCTTTGATGCATGCAGGCCTTTTGAATGGGGATCTTTGGGCTGCCTTGATGCCCACTTTATTGTTGAGATTTCCCGATTTAAGGATCATAAAATATCAAATGAGGGACTAGGTGTTCGCCAGTACCTACATCTTCAATATTGGATGCATTTGGTACATTATCATGGTCATTCAAATTAGTAGTATCCTCATTGATATGATTTGGCACATTATCATGATCATTCAAATTAGTAGAGTCCTCATTGATATGATTTTCATCATTTAAATTTTCATTAGATTGTTCAAGATTATCTACACCAAATCTCTCGGAAGGTTGTTCTACTCTTTTAACAACAAATTTGTCAATAGCTCCTTTTGTGATTATACTATCTCCTCTATTCGTTTTCTTTCTTTTTTTTTTTTTTTTTCTCTATTGGATAAATGCTTTTTAGGACATCATATGAAAATGTTATTGGTGTGAAAGGAGCAATAACACACGGAATATGAAAAAGGCTCGAAATTTAAGTGGCTTGTATTTTAACGAATTCTAAGTTTTGAATTCCAAATCTGCAATGACCAAAAATAGTGAGCAATTTACATATAAACTAACAATATATATATATATATATATATATATATATATATATATATATATATACTATATATATATATATATATATATATATATATATACTGCTCTTTGCCTATATATATATATATAATTGAGAAACTAAAAAATAGAAAATAATCTACAAGATCCCTTCAGTAATTCTTTAAACTCATTTTTACCAATTTTCCTTTTCTATTTTAAAGATTAAATAGTTTAAAAATGCATAAATTTCTAATTTGATTTTCATTATATATTATTTTCTTTCTTATTTTTCATAGTAAACCAAACATTTAAAAAAAAAAGATGTTCATAACAATTTTTTCCTTTCTCGAACCAAATATATAGTAAGCTGTAAGTTCTCAAGTTATGTCATGATAGAAAAATATTAACAAATAAAAATATAATTCTTATAATTTAACAAATTTTCTTGAAACCTTAATGATTTTTTTTCCTTTACATGTTGTGGGTACCATGGGCTTTGGCCCAGACCCTCCAACCAACAGGCCCAAAACTGAAACCCTGTGAGGCCCACTCCTCTGAGGCCAATAAATGTCTTGATTCGATGCCATCCGACATACTTCCCTAGTCGGTGATATAATGCTTGGAGTCTGAATCTTTCCTCAGGATCGGCTACCATATTTAAGAAGGAAGTCGGCTGACCTCTCTGAGCTTGAACAAATAACCACCCATGAGTCACACAATAAGTAACCACCCTGATGGCGATCAAACGCATCATGCAGACAATTTGGCTATCTAAAGGAAGCCGGTTTATTCTTAAAGGGAAGAAACGATATGCATATGACAAAAAAGCGTAGGGCGATTTCTTCCGTTTGGAAAGAAATCGTCTACTTCCCATTAAAAGCGGACAATAGCCCTCCTCCATAAAGGAAGAGGGGGTGACAACATAGAAGGTAAGACATTCTTAATTGAGAAAAGACGAATTCTTTCACTCTCCAGATTCCTTGATCTTGCTTAGGCATCGGAGCGGCAGGCGCAGCGCCGTTTCTTGTTTGTTTTGTAGATACGTCTTTGGCGAGTTGATGCTCCCACGATCCAGTGATTCAGAAAATTCAAGAGACTACACATGCCAAACACAAATACTTTCCTAAGCATTCAATTGACCAAGGACCTATAAGCATGTTTAGTTCCTGTTTTTGCAAACTACTCTTAAGAACAGTTTTTGAAAATATAGAAAAAATATAATTTTAGTGTTTTAAAGCCCATTGCTTCTGTCACGAATTTAGTATATTTTGTCTTCGTGTTTTTTAGCACAAAAGAAAACTGGGAACCAAACGTGTTCTCTGTATTTTTCTTGTTCTCCTTATTTTTCAGAACAAAAAACAGTTTTCACATGACTATAACCAAACAGACCCGCATATTACGGTTCTTTCCGTAAGTTTTTCCTCCCGAGGCTAATAAGAGGAGTGGATAAATCTCTATCTATGGAGTAAGTTGTTTCAAATCAAAGTTTTTAGAGCAAAATTGTGGTAGTGACTAGATAAAATAAAATAAAAATAGCAAAAACCTTTAAATGAACAAGCGATCTACTGTAGCATGTAGCATGCTCCAAAATCCAAATGAATCATGATCAACCATTTCAGTCATTATAAATGATAAAGTGATAAAATCAAAAGTAAAACTACCCTAAACTACTAGTTTTTTAATCTCTTTAGTCAAGCATAAAACATAAAAAACACACTATTTCCCTACAATTTCGACCATTAAAAATGATGGTTTGACGAGCATGAATGAATATGTAGATTTGTAGAAACACATCAATGTCGGTAAATTTCGATGAAATTTCCATAAAATTTCAACGAAATCTCTAGAAAATTTCGATAAATTTCCAAAAATTTGGTTTGAAAGTTAGACAAACATGATTGAGACAAGATGATTTTTTGGTGAAATTTCCCATAGAAAGATCCCACCGGGAAATGATGGATATTTCAGCTTGAAGAATGGAAGAAAATAGGAAGGAGAAAGCAGAAAAAAAATGAAAGAAAAATAGGGGAAAAAGCTAACTGAGTTTAGGGTTGGTAGGGTCGAGTTGTCATCGTTGAAGGTGTTACGTGCTAGTGATGGTGTTGTTGCTGGTGCCGTCAGAATAGTTAGAGGTTAGGGCAGAAGATTCACGGAAGAAAGGAGACGAGAAAAAGAAAAATAAATGTGCTTATCCCTTGTCGATTTTTCCTAAAGCCCTTTTTTGACAATAATATGCCATTTTTCATAATTATATGCCATTTTTTCACATGGGCCTGAGCGGTGCCTCTTTTCGCTGCTAGGGGTCGAATGCGGGCCCGATCTATTTAAGTCTGTCTCCAAGGCGATAACAACTACATGTGTGTTACAAAACGACAATAATCACTTGGGCGCAGGAAACGCCCAAATCACAAATAAAACAAATAAAACCTAAATACGTAAGAATATGACTTTATTGAGAAAGAAAAATATGGAAATAGGTGTAGATGGGTAATTTCAAGTCAAGAATAATAAATTAAAAAAATCATCTCTCATTGCTTAAAGAAAAGAAGCTAACAGAGAAAAAATTGAAAGCAAATGAGGCTAAGGTTTTTGTTTTTCACTAATTTCACTATAGTTTAAGTACGACCTTAGTAAACCTTAAAAGATTATACTTGTTGAACCCTTTTATAAAATATTTCACTCTTTTTATTAAATATTTTGAAATTAGGAGAGGGACCTAACCTTAGTTTCCTCTTTTCATCTTAATTTTTTTCAAATAAATTGAAATTGGCTGTTAACTACCTATAATATAATAATTTGATGCACTGAAATTCATACATGAAATGATAGCACATCCCTAAACCTCAAATGCCACAAAGATAAGTTAGAGCTATTATTATAAATATTTTAAAATATCCTTTAACCAATATTTACCTTAAATATATAAAATCAACATTGATATTTTTTAAATAAGGTGATATGTAATTCTTTTTAATTCTTCTTAACTTATCTCTAGAAATCCTAGCAATCCCTCTATCTGTTATCTCTTTTAGGCCTTTATTGGTTCGAAAGAAAGGGTGATTTTTAGTTATTATTATTTTAAATGCGCTACTATTGTTTATTCTCCAAATCCCCCAGGTTTTATTTTTTGATAAAGAGTGAGTTTTTCATATCAATATAGGTTTGCTTTTTCTTTGTTTTTTTTTCGTGTTTTTATTGTAGAATGATTATAGCGAGATAATTTCATCATCAACGTTATTTTTTTATGAATTTTTGTGTTGACACTTATTATATGTTTTATCCATTGCTTGAATCCAATGAATTTATTTATTTAAAAAACTGATACAAGCCATTTTTAAAATTTTAAAAATCTCAAATAATCAAAAATTTATAAATCTAACTCTTTTCACATTTTTTCAAATAATTGATCTTAGATAAAAATTCCCTTCACTTTTTTGTGCATTTATGTATATATATCTTTTTAAAGAAATACAAAATTTTATAAGAAAATAATGTAGATATTTTTATCAAAATTAATAGAGGTTAGCTTTTCATACCTGTTTTAAAGAAATCACTATATATATATATGGGGGTTGATTGGATGCGAGACCCAGCAATGTCAATGTCCAAACGCCACCTAAAGATAAGCATATAAAAATGGATTTGTGTGCAGAACACGAAAAAACTACCATTCATTTCTGGAAATGCCAACTATGATTCTCTGTAGACTGTAGTAGTCAAATATCCATACTCGCCTTCTATTCGGCGACACCTGGAATATGAGCTGGAATTATAATAAAAATAAAGTATTTATAATATAATAGGTAAAATGAATAATTGTAAGGAAAAAAACTTTATAGAGAAATTTGAATGATGAATAACCTTATATTGTTTTCAATTTTTTATTTCCTTAAAAAAAAATAAAATAAGAAAGTACAACACTTTTGGATAATAAATTCTAAATTAAAGGTAATTAAAACTAATTTAATTGAAAGAAGCGGAAAAAGGGTGAAAAGAAGTTTAGACAATTAAAGAGAGGGCAGTAGCAATAATTAGGGTATTCTCAGGAGTACACAAAAAATACACACCAAAACGATCCTCGTAACGCTTTCCCTCCCAAGTCCCACACCAAAACGCTTTCTATCGAGTCGGAGAGAGAGAAGCCGAGAAGATGGAGAGCCAAGCCGGAAGCAATGGCGATGGAAGTTGCATCATAGAGGCGGCTATGGAGGAAGGCAGCATGGAGAGTTACAGATACTATCTTTCTCGGAGGACTCTCTTAGAGATGCTTACTGACCGAGGCTACGACGTTCCCTCCGCCGAACTTTCTCGTTCTCTCTCCGACTTTCGCGCCGTCTTCGGCCCCAACCCCGAGCCTTCCCGTCTCCGCGTTTGCTTTCCTCTCATCACCTCTCCCTCCAAAAAGGTATATTCAGTGCTGTTTAGTTGCTGAGAAACTGAAAGAAAAACAAAAAGCTTGCATTAATGTTGTTTTGGATTTTTTTTTTCTTGGAAAAAGATGTTTGGCTCTGTTGTAGACTTGTAGTTGTTAGCCTTTGGTATCGGAGTTGTTTCATGTTCAGAATGCAAAGGCAATGTAACAGTCTTGTTCGGGCTTTGATGTACTGGTCAAGTTGACTTCCTTCAGCGGTTTTGTGTTTTTTTTTTCTTTCTTTCTTTTGACACCAAAGAAAGAGTTGCTCATATATCTGTTTAACATCTCTTAGTCAGCTATACTGAAATGTAGGAAAATTTTGATTTTCGGAACTTTTAGTTTCTTTGGTTTCGATATCTTCCTGTACTTTTTTTTCAGCGACCAAACAAGAGTTTGGGAGGTTCTGGTCGACCGCAGAGTTATGTTTGTTGTTTTTTTTTTTGTTTTACTTCTTTAGGTTTTATTTGGTTGCTGAGAAAAGGGAAGGGTGTTTTGGTACAGGCTTCTGTTTTTCTTAACTTTCATCATCTATCAAAATTTCTTTTAAGTCCGAGATACTAAAATATTTGTGTAATCAAAATTTTTTTAAAGTAGTTTTTTAGGAGTCGTTTTTTTAAATAAGACCAGGAGAGTTTCTTGCATTTTACCATCATTTTTCTTCTTTTTAAAACAAGAAATCCAAATGAATACTAGGTAGGTTTTATTTTTTATTTTCCTCAAAGCAACACTTTTGGATTTTAGATCGTTTGCTTTTTTTACTTTGTAGTGAGTGTGAGATATTTCTTGTTTTAGTCAATAAAAGCAACAGTTGCTGCTTTTATTTATTTTTACTTTTTAATACTTGATAGAAACAAAATATTTAAAAAACAAAAAACTTAATTCTTAATACCCTCAATTGCTATTTAATTTTAAATTATATTTAGAACTAAGTTATATATTTTTTAACGATCTACTCTTGCTTTGATTAATTTCTTAAACAATCGGTATAGTACTTCTCTGGTTTATCGTTGTTCTTTCCTTAATGTTCTCTGATACTACTCTTAAATTTTCATCATTGTCAAAGTATGCTATGGTTGTCTGCTGAACTGACCCAATTTTCTAATTTTGATATGTTAAATTCATCTTTGTCTTCACCTTTTCTTTACTGCCGAATTATCATTGTTCAGAAATGGTACTCTATTTTGCTATGTATTCCAATACAGGCAAATATTGGATTTCATGAAATTTTTTGTAGATTTTATTTTTTATTTTATTTTTATCATTGAAAAGTAGAATGAACAAAAGAGACAAGGTTCAAGGAATTACATAGGGGTATACAGAGAAAAGGGAACCAGAAGGAGCAAAAGCAACAAACAGGCCACCCAACAAACCAACCAACCAAAAAACCAACTAGCCAAAACCAAGACCAAGTGGACAAAAAACCTCACCAACCCCTTCAACTTGTGGCCAACCAATCTAGAAGCTGTAAGTGAAGGAATCTCTTCACCTATGTACAAACTATTCAAATTACAAGTTATAAACAAAAAAATGCTTTAGTTTTTGGACATCCATAGTCTCATCTCTAAAAGCTATGGGATTATATATGCTCCTTCCACACTGTCTAAAGATGCAAAGGGGAACAGATTTCCAAATCTTTATTCTCTTTTTTTCCAACAAAAGAACCCTTCCAACTGAGAAGGCATGTGACCTGTTTTAGGCTTTCGAAGAGAGCAGGCTAAGGAAAAGATCCCAAGGGAGCTGACCATCGAATAATGCAGCAAAAATATGATGTGGACGGATTTATAAGACATGGCCTGAGATAGCCTTGGTGGGAGGTGTCACCCCCTTCTTTGGAGCTTGTCAAAGTTAAAATCTTATTAATTTGCTTCCACGCCAAAAAAGTTGCTTTGGTGGGAACACAGCACCCAAATGCCCATGCTGGGGAAACAAGGGGTTACACTCGGGTTCATCATTTTTTTTTTGTGGAAAATTCTAACCATTGTTGAGTCATAATAAAATTCTCATGAAATGTATTTAAGTCCTACCTTCCATGTCAGTAGGAAGAAGTAGAATTTTTTATTTTGAGGCTGTGGAAATTTGAAGCTCAGCTATTACAATTTTTGAAATTTCCTTTTAAGGAAAAGCCCCTCCAGTTTGTATTGTCAATAGGAGATTGGTTATATAAAGCCCCAAAAAAAAAAAAAAAAAAGAGCTAAATCTACCCAAACAGATAAACAAATTCTTAATGTTTCTTATGTAATAAAGTGATAGGATAGGTCTTGGTGGAATAAGCAGTGAGATGTCAAGCTTGATGGGAGAGGGGTTTGTGGGGAGCAATGCTAATAATCCCAAGGTGGGATGAAACCTAGAAACCTATGCCCAAAAGAATGATTTTAGTTTATTGTTCCTTTTCTCTATAAACGAATATCTTTGGGCCTTTCCTATAGAAGTCTAATATTGAACTGCAACGGTTGGTAAGACTTGACCAAGGGGAGATCCATATTCTTAACCAACCCATGTAACTATACTTCCATGCTCATGGTGATAAATGGCAATGCAAGACGATGGTGCCCTTTGTGGAGACTTACCTTCTTCTTCTATGTTAGGCCGAATTGGGTTTCATATAGGGTATGAAGTATCTTATCTTGACAAACCTGTTAACTCCATCCACCAAACCAAGACTTCAATGCATCAGCAAGAGCTCAATGATATTTGAAGTCAACTAAGGTGCATCTAGTCTGTTAACAGTCATGAGCTTGGCACAGATTCAGGAAGATTAATGCATCCAGTTGCCATGCCTAAGTGTGACTTTTTAAAGAATTTTAAAACCAATTAGAGGCCATGAACAGCATACAAATGTGAAACAAAGTGACCCATATAGAATGAGATAACATCCGAAACCATAAATGTGAAAGGTTAAGTACACACTGCTCCGTTGATGGTAGACATTTGTGAATTAGGGGATGACCTTTCCTTGTTTTTGTGTTGGAAGGGAGTAGTGGTATCTCATTCAACAAGTGTCCTCACTTAAAGGTGAGAGACACACTCTCTGATGAAAAAAAAGGTGAGAGACAAACTCCCTTTCCATCAACCATAGGTACACATTAACAATGTAGACATCCACTTCAAGGGGGATTCTATTAACATGGGGCACATGTAGATACTTATTAAATAAATGTCCTGTCTAGACAGAACACCATTTTGGAAATCTTTTGTGCCTCTTATAATTATGTAATTGGTTCTCTTTTATCTGCAGATTCTAGTCATTTATTGTGGAACAGATGAAATAAGAAAGGCTACAATCTGTGGAATTCTCCTACAGATCAACAAAGATGGTTTTACCATCCCGGTTGATATTAGTCTTACCAAGTAATATGAATTTCCCATGCTCAGAAAGTACTGGATGAATATCCAATTAAAGCTGAATTTTCCATGGGAGTCATAAAATATGCAACATTTTCATCTTCTCATGTTTACTTCAGTTTTGGCCTGGTTCCCTGAGGAATATTTGGCATCAACTAGGAAATTTTCTTCTAAACTCTCTCTGTGATTCTGACAACAGAAAAATCTGTTTAGTTTTTCTTGAGCAAGAAAATAGGTTGCTATGATGAATATGTCTTTGCTGAAATAAGTATATATGTAAGAGGAAGGGATCTAGGTGGGTTGGATATTTTGCGCCTCTACTTTCTAGCCTATGGGTGGATATGCATGTAAGAATATTCTGGGGAAAATTGTAACTGATTAGCACGATTTAATGAGAAGAAGTTACAGCTATGGAAATGGCTCCTCCTGTCCAAGAGCAAGAGACAATGACTGGAGCCAAAAACAAAGCCTAGATTTCTTAATATGGAGAATTAGTTGAAAGATAATTTTTGCTTCAGGGTACTCAAATTCCTGGTTTAAATTTGGTTAAGTCATACTTTTTTTTTACTGCATTTTGATAATTCCCAAAGTTCAAGAAGGTTTGCTTCAGGTTATTCATGGCTGCTTGGCTGACAAATTTACTTCATATAAAGACCCAGGTTGTCATTTCGTTGCCTAGGTGTATGTTCTGTTGGGCCTTTCCTTGTCTTTATAGCCCTCTGCAGTTATTTTACACACAAGCAATGTTTCTTTATTGCTATTTTAACAGTTTTTAATTGCATTTCTAAAAGTGGATCGAATGACAACATTTTCAATTTTCTTAGTCTTCTTCATGTTAACAAACTTCTCTTGTGTCTTCCTACATTCTGTCACTTGCTAACAAGGAGTCAGAAAGAGAAAAGAAATAGAAAGTAAAGAAAGAATTGGTGGGATGACACGAATTAAAGCTCAATATCTCCAAAATTTTGAATTATTTTTTGAAAGTATAGGCGGATTTCATGTCCCAAATAGGTTACCAATCAAGGCAAGGATTTGTGGTATTCAATGACATATTATTTGGGAGGTTACTCTAAGGTTGAGGTGTTAGAGCAGGCTTGAATAGGGCTTTTGGGTCTGTTGGCTTGGGCATGGCTCAGGTTATAGAAACTAATTTAGTAGTTCTTTACTTTTGAATGATAATTCATATAAACTTGAATTCAGAAAATTTGATTTCCGTGAATATATGTTGTCATGTTTGTCATTGGAGGAATTCATGAAGCAATGTTAATTAAAGATTTCAGTTACTGGGATCGAGGCTTCAAGCGAATTTGAGTTGTTTCTCCATGAATTTGTGCTTATGAAAGTGGAGCAAACAGTCATAGATTCTTACCTCTCCATAATAATTTTTTTAGTCTAAAATTGGATAATGTCTTTATCTAATTTGTGTTTCATTTGGGAACTTTGAGGGGATTAATTTCGTTGTTGATTCATTCTAAGATTCTGTTTGAAGATCCTAAAGTTTCACGTTGACTTACTTTGTCTTCCAGATTACGGAACTTTTGATGAATATTACAAAGCATGTTTTGATACCAAGCATGTGAGATTCCTGAGCGCTCAAAGAAGGAAGCTGGTGAACAAGTACAAGCTGGAAGACAAGCAGGTGAGATTTCATTACTATGATATTTATCATCAGCCATCACTTCTTTTATGCTTGACTAACTAATTGATCAGACAAATAAAAAACCAAGGCCCCATTCAGGAATTGCTTTTTGAAAGCGAATTCGAAAAAATAGTTTTTTTTTTTCTTAATTATGAAAAGCAAAGATTGTTGTGAAATAGTTGAAAAACAACACTTTTTATATTGTCATCATGATATATAAATACATATTTTTTTGGCTGTATAGTTTCCTATAATGCAAGGGAACGATGCCATAGCTCGGTACTATGGTCTAGAGAAGGGGCAGGTGGTGAAGATCACATACAAAGGTGGAATATTTGACTCTTTTGTTAACTACCGCTGCGTTTCTTGAGATGCCTCCTTAAACATCCTGCAAATTTGTTGTGTGGGTTTACGTGATTGGGAAAATTGTTTTATTCTGACTCACATTTAAGTTTTGAATAGATAATCGTTACATTCATGTTGGATTTTAGCCACTCGTTAGACATTTTGAGTTCGCCCTAATTGGTTCCATATACCTTGTCTTAGAATCAATTCAATGAATATCTAATTTGCTAATTCTACTCGTTAGACATTTTTGGGTTAATTTGCTAATTTGCTAAGGATTTCATACGGGGTTGGGTGACAAGGTTGGGACTTGGGGTTGTGTGTTTTTTTTTAAATTTATAAATGAGTGGGTATTGTATCTTATTTAGATTTACTATTATTTATTTTCTTCAAATGTAGACATAGGAATCCAGTTAAGTTCATAAATAAAATGAAGATGTTAACATTTGCTTAGCTCTCTTTCCATAGTCAAACTTATAAAGCAATGAAAGTGTATTATGATCTAAAACCCTAGCCACTCTTTTTTTGTTCTCTCTTTTTAGTTGTGTCGTTGGTGCTTAGTTTTTTCGTGAGTTTTTCGTAATGGTCGGATAATAGTTCGATCCAGATAAATTATCGAAGTCGAATCGTATTTGTCGATTATCTTATAGATTTGAAATTTTAGGTATTTTAAGTATTTTGGATTATAAAATATGAGCTTGGAAGCTTTGAGTTAATATTTTTCTTAAACTTGGACGTTGTATAATATACAAGTTTTTAGCGACTTGATTATATATTTTACATTGTTTACCTCATTCTGCCTTTTCTTGAATGAAATTTATTTTTTCAAAAAAAAATTGTAAGTCTCTCACTTCATCTTATCTTTCGTTTAAAAGTGAATTTAAAGTAAAAATGGTTCTTAGAGAGATGATTTACTTTATTTTAAAAAAATTATAACCAAATATCGTTTTTTTTATATCAACATTGTCATTGAGACCACTAAATTAATAAAAGGGGTAAGGTAATAGGTTCAAGTCTTTTCAATTATATAGGTGTAAAGGAAGTCTCATACTCCAGTCCCTATAAAAAAGAGCTACATAAATAAAAAGTAAATAAATATAAAGAAGTAATATCTATTTTTGTTTTAAATTTATAGAGTCAATCACTAAATTATTGTATATTCATCAAGGTTCATAGAGTATTATAGTTTATTACGATAATACTTAGATATTATTATATCTAAAATATAATTATTTTATACGAAATCATGTATTTTATATTTTTTATATCATAATTAATGTTGGAAAACAAAAGTTTATATATATATATATATAGAATTTTTTTTCAATTTAATTTCTTGAGCTGTTTTCCTCGTTGCTCTCCTCAACCCCACATGTCATGTCGGCGTTGACTTCTAGACCATTCACCCACAAGTCTACAGCGGCCAGGACAAGTTGATGTTCATTAGGTTATACTGAAAATTAGATCTTGTTCTTAGAGTTTTGATTCTCCCTACGAAAGAAACAATGGCAATGGGAGACTTTTCTATCTGCAATAACTAGTTGCTCTTGAAAAATTGGCTTCCCCAATGTTAAGAGAGTTGGGATCGCGTATTGCAGTCGACAAAGTTCTTAAAAAACGTCAGGACTTTGTCAAAATCCAGGCTATTAACTCAGTGATGCTGAGGCAAGGCACAGACCGCCGACAAGGCCGTGAAGAGTGGCTAATCGATGTCACGGAAGCGGCATATGATGTCGAGGACGTGCTGGGCGAGGTTATGACCAGAAGCTTTTCGACTCAAAATAAAACCCAGTAAGCAACTTGTCCTCTTTGTCTATGGATTTTCGTTTCGAAATTAGGTCTAAATTGGAGGAGATCAATAAGAGATTGGATGAAATAGCAGAGGAAAGAGATGAGTTGGGGTTGAGGGAGAGATGCGTAGAGAAATGGGATTATGCGAGGGAGAGATCACAGACTAGTTCTCTGGTTGATGAATCTGAGGTTTTTGGGAGGGAAGTTGACAAGGAGAAGATAGTGGAATTGTTGGTATGTGATGAATATGGTGGGAATGATGTTTGTGTTATTCCCATCGTAGGCATGGGAGGCCTAGGCAAGACAACACTTGCCCAAATTGTCTACAATGATGAGAAGGTGATGAAACATTTTGAGCTGAAAATGTGGGTCTGTGTTTCTGATGATTTTGATGTTCGTAGAGTTACAAAATCAGTCCTAGAGTCTGCCGCTTTGAAAAATTTTGATCTCATGAATTTGGACACGCTCCAGAGTATACTCCGGGACATATTAAAGGGGAAAAAGTATCTGCTTGTTCTAGATGATGTCTGGACTGACAAGAAGAGTGATTGGGATGTCTTGCGTCTTCCTCTAAGAGCAGGGGCAACTGGAAGTAGAATTATAGTAACTACCAGAAGTGAAAGGGTTTCTTCTGTTATGGGGACGATGCCTCCTCGTCTTTTGGATGGATTATCGGACAAGGACTGTTGGTTACTGTTTAAGCAAAGGGCGTTTGAGAATGGGAATGCTGATGCACATCCAAATCTGGTGTCGATAGGAAAGGAAATACTGAAGAAGTGCAAAGGTTTGCCCTTGGCAGCAAAGACACTTGGGGGGCTGCTGCATTTGAAGACAGAAGAATATGAATGGAATATGATCCTGGAAAGTGATTTATGGGACTTGGAAGAGGATGAAAATGAAATTTTGCCAGCTCTAAGGTTGAGCTATAATCATCTCCCAGCACATCTCAAGCTGTGTTTTGTCTTTGTATTCCCAAAGACTACAACTTTAATAGAGGAAACTTTAGTCTTACTATGGATTGCAGGGTTTTGTTCTTGCAAGGAAGAAACACTTAGAAGATGTGGGGTCTGACTATTTTGATGATCTGTTTGCTCCAAGTCTTTCTTTCAGCGCCCCAAAATCAATTCTTCCATGTTTGTTATGCATGACTTGGTTCATGATTTGGCACAATATATGGCTGGGGATATGTGCTTTAGATTGGAGGAGGGTAACTCACAAAGTATATTGGGAAGGGCTGAATCGGAGGAGGGGAACCCACAAAGTAAATTAGAAAGGGCTAGGCATGCTTCAGTGCCACGGGATACATTCAAGTCAGGAGTCAGATTTGAGGCCTTGAGCACCCCAAGAAGTTTACGTACAGTTGTACTGCTGAATAGTTATAAAATGAGTGAGACTCTTAGCGTGAAAGTCCTACATGATTTGATGCCAACCTTGGGATGCTTACGCGTATTGGATTTGAGTCACATTGCTCTGGAAGAAGTACCAGATATGGTGGGGAGTCTGAAACATTTAAGGTATCTTGACCTCTCCAGTACTCATATTGAAATGCTGCCTCCATCAGTTTGCACCACTTTATGTCTCCCAATCACTGATTCTTATGGTGCAGCAAGCTTGCAGGGTTGCTAAAGACATGAGAAAAATCTTGTAAATCTACGACATCTTAATTTGACATGTTTGGCATCTCACATGCATGCCTCCACAGATTGGGGGAACTTACTTGTTCTGAACATTGCATAGATTTGTTCCTGCAAAAGAGAAGGGTTGTGGGATTGGTGAATTGAGGAACATGACAGAGCTTCGTGCAACACTTACAATTGACAGGCTTGAGGATGTTTCCGAGGTTTCAGATGCCATAGAAGCAAATTTGAAGAACAAACAATATCTTCATAGGTTGGAACTGAAATGGAGCCACAGATATCATACAGCGGATGCAATTGAAGAGGAGGTTATTGAATGTCTTGAACCTCATAGGAACCTCAAAGAATTGAAGATCAATGTCTATCATGGTGCCAAGTTTCCAAATTGGATGGGATACTCCTCACTATCTCATTTAGAAAAGATTGAACTCTCCCATTGTATCTACTCCAGAATCTCACTTGTGGACAACTACCACTTCTTAAGTATCTCAGCATGGATACAATGAGTGGTGGAAACTTGTACTCGTGAGTTTTGTGGTGAAGGTCAGATTCGAGGGTTTCCTTCCTTAGAGAAATTGAAGCTTGAAGACATGATGAGTTTGAAGGAATGGCATGATATAGAGGATGGTGACTTCCCTCTCCTTCGTGAACTCACCATTGCAAACTCCCCCAATATTGCTAGCCTTCCAAAGTTCCCATCACTTTGTGACTTGGTTTTAGATGAATGCAACGAGAAGATTTTGGGGTCAGTGCAGTTCCTCTCCTCTCTATCCTCACTGAAAATTTCGAACTTCCAACGACTAGCTTTATTACCTGGTGGCTTTCTACAGCCTCTAAATGCACTAAAAGAGCTAAGAATTCAGCATTTTTACCGGCTTGAGGCATTGCAAAAGGAGGTAGGCTTGCAAGATCTCGTGTCTCTACAACATTTTGAAATATTATGCTGTCCAAAGCTAGTGTCCTTTCCAGAAGGAGGGTTACCATCTGCACTTCAACATCTCTCCCTCGGTGTATGCAACAGTTTGCAGTCCCTGCCAAAGGACGCTGGGAAATCTGTTCCCTCCCTTGAAAAAGAAATTGAGCATTTTCCAAGTGTCCTAAGCTTGACTTTCCCAGAAGAAAAATTACCAAACTCGCTCAAGAGTTGAGAATTTCAGCTTGTGCCAACTTAGTATCTCTACCTAGAGACATGAACTCCCCAATTCTTCAGCATTTGGAATAAACTCCTGCCATGGACTAAGATCCTTGCCAGATGAAGGATTGCCAGCCTCACTTGATCATTATCCATTTTAAGATCTCAGTTATTTGGAGACAAAGGTGTAAAGAAGGTGGTGAAGATTGGAATAAGATAGCTCATATCCCTGACAAATGGATTGATCGATTTTAAATTTACCCAGGATCTGAAATGGAGCTGCGCTGAAAACTAAAGCTCAAAGGAGGCATGGTATTAAGGTTTTCTTCAATTCATTATCCACACTGTAATTTTTCTCAAATCCACGTTTCCTTCAAAATCGAACATGATAATTTCCTTGTTTGTTGGATTCCTTGTTTGTAGTTTCAACTTTCCAGATTTAAAAGTTCTCAGATTATAATTTCCTTGAACAATAGCAAAACTGCAAAAGTTTTTTTATTTTATTTTGTTATTTGCACATGGATGTAACTTTAGTTAAACCATGTAATTTGTTGTGTACTTCATGAAAATGGTGTACACAATACTACAACTGAACTTATTGCAATGAAGGATACTTCATGAAGAAGTTGTAGACTGATAGGCTATCGTTAAAGTTAGAAAGTCTAAACATTATGAAATTTCAATTTCTTAGAAATCACCTGTATTTGACAAAATGGTTGTTCACACTTTAAATGAAAGAAGGGAATATTCATTAACTATTATCTTGACGAGTTTAATATAACTATTATAGATGTGATGAAAGATGATGTTAGAATCGAGGATGAAAGACCTAAACCATAATTAAACATGCTATGTACCATGAGAT
The DNA here is from genome assembly GCA_016808115.1 of Tetrastigma voinierianum. NCBI lineage: Eukaryota > Viridiplantae > Streptophyta > Magnoliopsida > Vitales > Vitaceae > Tetrastigma > Tetrastigma voinierianum. Next base: position 230,786 of record JAEQBH010003530.1, read on the forward strand.
ATGGTAGAATAATGTCTTCAAGAAAAGATGTTAGGGCAACCTTAAACCAAAGAGTCGAAGAGTATTGAAATAAGTGCAAAGGAAAGTTAAGCTAAAGTTTCAATGGCTAAGAGGTGAGCATGAAAGAAAAATAATGGTAATAAAGAAGCTCGATTCTAATTTAAATTGAAATCTAAGTAGTAAGTGTTTCAATTGCATTAAGAAAGGACATTATGTAAGAAATTGTCTAGAATGTAAAAAGAAAAGAAAAAGCTTCACATTCTAACATAGTAGTGACAATAGAAAATTAGATATTGTAGATGTCCTTTTAGTTATTATTAGTACTTTTGGTGAAAAGTAGATCGATCATTGGTACAAAATATATCTTTATCATGTCTCTAAATAGAGATTTGTTTATCATCTTCAGCTAAAGTAAAATGCACAATATTAATTGATATAAGGAAGATGCTAAAGTGACGTTTTTTACACAGCTCAAGAATACGATTGAGGGAAGGATAACAATTTTGAGTTTATGCAGTTTGGGTGGTGGATAAAAAAAACGTAAGTGTGAGTACTATGAAGTCTGGGATCCGTTACTCAATTCCACTCACCTCACCGGGCGGTGTTTAAAATTTCGGAAATATCGGCCGATATTTCGGCGATATTTCGTGTGTCGGTTATGCAGGCACGATATCTTTTTAAGATAATCGTTCGACGGAAATTTCGGAATTTTTTGGCAGTTATCGGCGATATTTCTCCGATATATCGGTATTTCTGGAATTTTAGGATATTCGATATATCGAATCTTGTTCATGGAAGCCAAACCTTTGTTCATGAACAGTAGCATATCGGGTTACTGTTCATAATTCAACAAAATATGTTGCCTAGGAGGTTCGAACCCTGCCTTGGGGAGTTTTGGCCTCGCTCCAATCTCGCCAAGTATTCCTTATTATATGATATACTGAAAATGTTAATATATTGCACTTTAATTTGTAAAGATATTTTTTAATAAATTTATGAATATTTTTAATAACTAAATATAAATATACAAATATATAAAAATATTGTATTATATTACTCGTTGTTATTACAATTACCAAATTTTTAAAAAATGAATAAAATATTTTTATAAATATATAAAATAATTTATTTCTTAATTAAAATATATTTAATAAAATGTTTAATTTTTATAACAAATATAAATATAGTAAAGAATGTAAAAAAATAAAATCTAATGATATTATCATTCTCTATGCTTTCAAATGTTTTGATAAGTAACTTAAATATATTCTTAATTTTAAATAATTTTTAATTACGGATATTTATATAAAATATCCACCGATATATCTCAGATATATCCGATATGTCAAGTAAGCTAGAAATGCGGAATGTATCAGTCAAAAGCGGAGTATTTGTATGTTGTTGGCGGACATGAGATGGGAGGGAATGCATAAGAGTCGCTTGGGAGAAATGGGATAAACTCTTCGAGGAACTTTTGCTTGGGGCTGCACATGAGGTACTTCAAGTCCATGACTGACCATTATACCCCATATGGGAATTTTATCCCATATGGGAAGTATGTTGTGAAAAAACACCTAGAAGCAAAGTCGCAAAGCGATATTATCGATAGATTTTAAAACTGAGATCCTCCAGCTCATGGAGAGATAATCTTGGAAAAAGGAAAAATAATCTCTAATAAGGAAGAACTAGTTGTTGATAAGGAAAGAAGATTTGCGCCATGGCCAGGAGGGGATAAAATCCTATCCCAAGAAGAAATGAGGGGATTTCGTGAACCAAACCTTATAAGACGGAAAGATCCCCCACTGGGGAAGGTAAACAATTCTAACTGCGCCTATTCTCTTCTCCCTCTCCGCCATTTTTTTTGTTGAGCAATCGTGAAGAGGTAGCGGACCAGCCGTGGAGCGTCCTTTTGTAGGTTCACATTCTTGGCTAGCGGTATAGGGAAATTGACGATCAAGACCCCTACAATTTGATGATCAGGGGATCTGGCGATCAAAGTCCCAACAATTGGCTCCGTCTGTGGGAAACGAATAAAAAGTCTTGACAACGAGCTGCAAGGGGTTGGCTACAACGATTCTCTAGCATCCCCCCATTACATAGAGCTCTTTCGACTCCCCCTTCCGCATTCGATCTACCCAAAGCAGTAGCAATGTAGAACAATCTTGTAGCGCCCCTTGGCGACGGGCAAACGGCGGATCGGACAGGGGCCTTAGGACCACTAAATCCATTTATCTGTAAAACACATTTCATATACTTATTTTCAATGGGATATTTAATATCCTCTTAAATCATATTTATGTACGTATGAAAATATGATCTCATTACTAATACGTATTATATATATAAAAATATACATCCATCATGATAGAGAGCCCATCATTTGCTCAATTCCCACATTTATACAAGACGACATTTCTTGCCCTTTTTACACAAGTTACAAAATAATGTAGTTCATGTCTCAGCATAAGTCAAAATATATTCTTCCATGAAGATTTCTGTATTTGTTTGCAATGCAAAACAATTGCATGATTTTTCTTTGAAATGAAATGTATGCATGGCAAGCATTTACTTATACTCCGCCCACGATTAAGCCAAAGACTCGGGCTGCATGATCCTTGATCTTGCCCCTATTCACTCGGTACTTCATGGCGTGATAAACGCAGCTAGCATTTTCATCTTAATAGTTACATGCATTTATATCCTCATTTCAATCAAATACAAAATATGTATTTTTTTCGAAAAGAAAACAACATTTTGGCACATTTTCAATTGTCAATGCAATAAACAACAATAATTGTTTTCATTCAAAACCAAATTATGCATTTCACACATTTACTTATAAGTTTGCCCTTAAACAAATGACTTTGATTGCATAGGATAAACAGAATCATCGGCGCAGTCTGTCTTTGGAGCTATAGGCGGTAAAAAAAAAAAACATTTAATAACACAGTATGGTCCCATTGGGCTATTATGTATTGATATCAGGTGGGTTGTGCAAATGTACTGGCGGTGATGGCTTGGTGGACGTTGTTACATATTCATTTTTGTATACTACGGATCTTGTCATTTGGGCTACGGATCGGTATGCCACTATAAATCATTTTGTTCGTAGTATTGCTATATTGACCCTTATTGGTATACGATCTATCGGTATCATCTCGGAATACGACGGATAAATGCTTGAATGATATCTTTTAAGTCATAGTAAATTACAATATTATATACATTATACCCAGTAAGCACATTTTGACGCTCATGCAGTTTTCATGGCAATCAATTTGCAATCAATTTCCCAATCACTTAAAACAAATTTGTTTATGGTTAAAAACAAAGCACACATGCAGTTTTCCCCTGTAAATCATTTCGGTTTTTGACAAATTCAATATAAAGTTGCAATAAGAAAAGAAATGAGAAGAACACACCAAAAAGGTTGTCGCTCCTTGACTCCTATCCTTGGAATCCCAATCTTTCTCAAGTTTCCTCCTCACCAACCCCTAGTCCATCACAAACAGAGAAAAATATCAGTCGTGCATGCTAGTGTTTTTTGTTAGGGTTTATTTCTATCAAATATGCATTCACTTGTAAAATTTTATGGGAACAAATAAGCCATATTTTTGTGGCCTTGAGAAACCGAGGTCCATTGATAACCCGTCAACTCGTTAAATTCACAGGGGATTTTTTTGGTAGCTTGGAGATACCACACTATTGTGTCCCTATTGAGATCCATATTTTTTACAAATCGGGGCGAGTCTCCTTTGTCAGGGCTACACTTAACCTCCACAACTTGTATGTGGTATAACCATAACCCATCCAGGTCTGTGAGTAGTAATGACCACACGAGGATTATACATCCATATCCCCAATATACATCCTTTACTTGAGACCCATTGATTCACATTTAAATCTAAAATATGAAAATAAAGCAGAACTGAGCTACGATGCAGCAGAGTCCGATCATGACCCTCTTACCATAATTACATATCAGACTATTTAAACAATAGTCCCAAAAGAATTTAATTACAATTCTTTTATACAAAACACTTTTTACAAAGGTAATATCAAGGCCACACATCGGCCTCCTTCATAATCAAGGCCTCGTCGGAGCGCCGTCTTCCTATACACTCCTTGTACCTGAAAGGGGGTCCCACGACGGGGTGAGCAATGCCCAATAGGGAATAATTTCTATAAGGGCTACTCCCCACCTAAGTGCACATACAATGTCATACATACATCAAAAGACATTCCACACAGAAAATGCAATCATATATGGAATACTTCATGTCATGCATGAGATGAGACTCCTCATGCCCTTAAACCCGAGTCCTGACTAACTCCCTCACACATGCAACGCAAGTGTGAAAACCAGTCAATGGTGTTTCACCCAATGACTTAACCCATTGAACAACCCTCTGATATTTATTTTAATTTATCAAATCCCGTGTGTTTTTGTGGGTCGCAAAATTCCGGGGTCTCACGGCGAGGGCCATACACCTTCGACACGCGAACTGCATTATTTGGATCAGTATGTCTAACGAGAAAAGAATTTGGGTCTTTATTTTGGGGATCACCCATCTTACTTCACCCAAACACACGAAATTTATTAGTATTATTTTATGCACCCATGAGTCTCAATTTTGGACGTTGTCCCATGTTACCAAGCCCACCATCAAACACCAAACACAGTGTCGATCAACCATGTGCCCACGACATACCATCGAATACCAAACACAATGTCGATCTCTACCATGCACTCACACCCATGTCATGTGATGTCCTAGTACATAATGCAATGCAATCATGCTATTCATACCATGCTACATATATGATGAGTGTATTTATCACCTACTCATGCATAATTATATGCATCATTTGGACATTTATATCCAAAAGCATACAAATTCCAAATATATCATACAATTCAGGCCATCATATCAATAAGCATATTGACATCACAAGTCACTACTACTCAGTAGCGACATCCGTGACCTTTAGGCGGTGTGACAAAACATGTCCACAGCTAGCCTACAATAAGCCATGTGATTGCCTTGTTCATGCAGCATCCTGACGAATAAATTAAAACACACAATTTGACTTCCACATAATTTCAACCAAATTATATCACTCGATTCCATCAATGATATACTTCTGATCATATACTAATTGTAGAAAATGCGGACACAATTCATTAAATAACCTAGGATTGTAAGCGAGTCCGGAAAAGTAGACCATAACTTAAGTTATAGAATTAGATTTGAGTGATTCAAGAAACTAATCAAAGTTCTCAGATAGAGCTACAGTTCCTTGAAGGATGTAGTCCAAATTCTCACTTTTCCCGGAGTTGAAAATGGAGTCACAAAACTGGACAATAGGTTCGGCCAAAATAGGACAACTTGGGCAGTCCCGAGAAAATAGATATAAGCTTACAGGTTATACGATTTGGGTGATTCAATCCTAACATGAGTTCTGAATGGCTGAATTTCCTTAAAGGATCTTACATTCAAATTATCCGCTTTTTAATCGAAAATCATTTTGTTGAATATCATAGGGTGTGGGGCACTATTCCCATAACCATTAATTTGCGAAATAGCCCCTTAGGGCAAAATGGCCAAACAGCCCCTTAGGGCATTAAAACTCAACCAAACAGCCCATAGAATGGAAAATAAACCAAAGTATGAAGAATCTCTACTTCTTGGAGTGTAGAAGAAACTCTAGGAAGTCTGGATTACTTATTTCCTGGCAGACGGCTTTGATTTCTCGAACTCATAAGCCCGAATCCACAGGTGAAATCTCGTGTTTTCGGTACCCACGCGTAGCCCTTGTCAGGTAATGGGCTTTGACGTTTCTTGTTTGACCTTAGAAGACCATTCGAGCTCCGTAGATCTTAGAGAGAAGTTAGAGTTTCTCTCTTCTCTCTCTCTCTCTCTTCTCTCATTTCTCTACGTCTTCTCCTTTCTCCCCTTTCTTTCTTTTCTTTTTCTTTTATCTTAACTTATTATAAGTTAAGTTTGATAAGTGGCTCTCATAGTGCCACGTGTCACGCAGATCTAGAAAATTTTCCATACTTCCTTGAACCATTATGACAATTTTATTATTTTTGCCATTTTTCAGAAAAATTAAAATTTTCCCGGGTTTTACAATTTTACCCAACTTTCTTCAAGTCCATTGTTCCTCTATAAATATATTTTATTCAGAAATTGGAATCATCAAATTCGGATCACCGAAACTCAAGATATGTTCTAAACAACCAGGACTACTATAATTTCAAAACAAAACCAGAATTTTTCTATAAACAAAAACTCCCTTAGGCGAATTTTTTGGAGTGATAGGGTCCCGAATTTGAATACAATTATTTTAAGGAAATTTGGTCTCCTAGAAGTCTAGTTTACACAGAAATTTGAATAACTCAATTTGGATGAGTGAAACTCAACTTATGGCCTAAATACCAAAACTGTACCAAACCAGAATAAGAATTTGCCCGAAAACAGAGCTTCACTTTGAGCGTATTTACGGGTCGTGGGGTCAAATTGAATAACATTTCAGAATGTGTTCTCTTAGAAGTATGGTTACCTGAAATTTGAATCCCACTCAATTTGGATGAGTAATGACAAGTTATGGCCAAACAAAAATATAGGTTTTGGAAAATTTTTTGGCAGTCTCACTGCCATGGCCTTCCTTCCTTTGAAATTCCTCAAAACCAATCTAATCAAAGCAAAGGTTGTGAACTCTAACTCAAATATATATATACAAAAGTAGGGTTTTACTAAACCCAAACACAATCAAAGAGGGAGTTAGGAGGGTTCCTAACCTTGATCTTTTTTACCTTTACTAGCTTTCTTTTCTTCCTTCTTCTTTCCTTTCTTAATCACATAGAACCTTGAACAAAATGGAATGAAATCAAACAAATTTGGTTTCATCTGGCTGTATTAAGCTCCCGAAAACCAAACGTGTTCTTCCTTTACAAGACAAGATTTGGTCTTATTTCCTTTTCATGTACAAGGCCATGTTTGGCTAAGGCATTTTGACTTAATTTATTATTTTGCATTAAGCCCTTCATTTCTATTTCATTTGCACATGACCTATCACATTTCTATTTTGGCATATACTCTTCTTTCATTTATGACCTTTGGGTCCTCATTTGACAATTTTTTTTCACTTAGCATTTAAATTAAGAAAATTCAAATTTAACTTGTGTTATACCTAAAACATATTAAACTACCTAGACATATTTGGGGTGCACTAATCCACTATGCAAATGCTCACTTTAAAAACCTCTATTTTTATCACTTAAAACCAATAAAATATCGAATAAATAAAATAAAAATTTATAATAGCAGAAAATGTTATAAAGTAAAATAATAAAACGAAAAGGCTATTTTTGGGACGTTACATGTAATCCTGCCTTTGGCTAATAATTGAGAACAACTCAAGCAAAAAGTAAAAAATGACATAATCATACTTTAAAAATCTGAATTATAAAAATTCAGGACTACAAAATATATAACCAAGTAAAACTACCACCATAGTGGTGTTTAAAAAGTCTTGTACATATGCTTTAGTCTCAAAAAAAATTACTTGTATTAATACAAGTTTCCCTATAACAAAAAATATTACACAACCACTTCTATTACAAAAAGAATAGGGTCCTACAAAGGGGATCCTAAAGAATTTGTGTTGGCCTTGATGAGCAGCAGGATGTCATGGCGACTTTATTACTACCTGATTAAACACCCGTATAACCTTATAACTTAGTGAGGAAAATATATAAAAACATAATCACTTATAACTATTCTCAAATATAGTAAACAAGCATGCAATATTATTTCAGGTAATTACATTTAACTATTTTCATGCTTATAGGAGTTCATAAGTATATATATATATATATATATATATATATATATATATATATATATATATATATATATATATATATATATATATATAATATATACACACATGTCGAAGTATCACTTTGCATGTCATCATATTCATCTCTCTCGTAGGAGTACATATCATACAGTTCATAATAGAAGGTACTTGAGAATTTTACTACGATTATGGTATGAAGTATCTTTGATGCATCGTAGATACATGGGCAGAAAATTCTAATTTCTGGAAAAAGGGTAAAATCGTAATTTCGATAAAAAAATCCAAAATTTATTCTCTGGATCTCGAATGATGAAACGGATTTCACCGTTGGAATCGTCTCACGAAATCTAGCTAGCATGTCAAATTTCGTCGAATTCCGAGACAGTCGGAATTTACACGTTTTTCGAAGCATCGAGTTTCGGGTGCCGTAAAACAAAATCTGATGTGAAAAAAATCACCTATAACATGTACTCATGTGATACATGTTGCATTAGTAGAGAAATGATCGAAATGGACGACCGAGATAGTGTCAAATGTCAAAAATCCAAGCTTAGGGACATAGATGGCATTATGGGAATTGTTTTAAATGATAATAAGACAAAAACTGTAATAGTGCCGTCT
>JAEQBH010003532.1:0-141015 GCA_016808115.1 Tetrastigma voinierianum
CTCAATATCTTTTGGCCAACTCTTATTTCTTGAAAATCCTGCTGCTTTTGATTCAAAAGCTATTTCTGCTTGTTGTTCTCACCTCTCTAATGCTTTCTTTTGCTTCCTAAACACTAGATTTCATTGTCCTCCAAATCACAATCATTTCTTGAGCTCTTCCATCTCTGATTCTCTATCCTTTCCCATTTTGCTTTCAGTAATTCCTTCACTTTCTATACTTCTTTGTCATTTTTCCTCATTTCCTTTCTTCTGTTTTCTCCAAAAAAGAAAAAAAAACCCAGCGTAACTGAGATAAAATAGCAGAGATCGTTCTTGCCATTGCTGCAAAAATATCCGAGTACTTGATTGCATTTTTTTTTTTTAATATTACATAGGAAAAAGGAAATCATTATTTTCCTAAGTGACCTTGGTGGTCCCACTGTTCAACAAATAAAAGGGCAATTTCAGGTGAGAGTTAATATTGGAGTGCATGTTTTTATTAATTTCATGAGGATAATACATTTCAAGGTGATAAAAGGCAACTTCTGGTTCTATTTTCCTTCTTATTCGTGCAATAGTGCACCTTTAACATAATTCTCCCTTAATTATAAGGGAATGGCAATAGGTTGGATTTGGGTAGGATTTTGATCTCCATTCCTATCTACATTTATTATTTCTATTCTCATCCCATCTGTTGATGCTAAGAGGATTGCAGAAATAATCCGTCATGAAAGATAGGAAGATAACGAGAGATAAAGATGAAGGGGAGATGAAAAATGTTAAAGATTTGCTCTCTTTATCCATGTATTTTCAACTCTAACCCTAACTGGGTAGGTTTTACTAACTATGAAAAACTCTCACCACAAAACACAAACTCTCTTCACGCACCAAGAGCCCATGCTCTATCATCTATTAGTTGTGGGCCACATTCCTAATGTGAACCTCATAGCAACCTTATCTCATATAGTCTAAGATAACCTAATCTAGTAAATAAATACATTAGGATCTTCTAACAAACGTAACAGCCTAACAAACTCTTATTTAGATGGTAGGATATCACCAAGGCATTCCTTCTAGCAAGTCACGGACCAGTCCTTCACACAATCGGATTTAGATTTTTTATTCCCATATCACCTTCATCGGAGGACGGCACCCATATTCCTACCTTAAATACCATACTCCAATTTGTTAAATAAATTGTTTTAAAATCATGGTTAAAATCCCTAATAGAGTGAAGGAAAAGGTAAAACCATGAGATAGAGGAAAGAAAGAAGAATTTAAAAGAAAACGCAAAACCTACATGTTTTTTACTTTTAGGGCTTTTTAATATAAATAAATATATATTATATATTTAATGAGGTATTCTGTAAGTTAGGACTTTAATATACTGCATCTGCCTCCATCCTAAATTTAAAAATCTCTAAAACCCGATTACCTGAATATTTAATTGGATCTAAAATGTTTTCCACAACCTCCTCCATCTCGAACCGCATCGGATTCTTCACTCAAGGAAATTTCCATCCTTACCCACCCTTAATTCAAGATTTGTTTTACTTTGCCCTTTTATTTGAAAAGACTCTCACTTTGCCCTCGCCTCTATCTAAAGTAGAAACACTATCATCATGCCTACTTGGAGCAATAAAGGTGTATAAAAACTAAATAAGGATGCATAAGTAAAACTATATATATATATATATATATATATATAAAGAGAGAGTAAAAGTTAGCTTTTATTAAATAGATGGAAACCAAGTGATGTAACAGTAGGAGAATCTGTGGCAAAGACAGCAGCTTCGAAGCAAGGGAATAGGCTTCCTGGTTTGATCTCTTGACAAAAGCTAGGGTACACTCGTAGAACTCTTCTAAAAGAAAACGACACTTCTTTGTAATTAATCCAATATATGACTAGATAGCACAGGGATTATTCAACGCCTGAACCAGTACACTATAGTCTGATTCAACAATAACTCGTTGATTCTTTAACTAACTAAGGGCATAAAATAACTATATTTAATAAAGAATAAAGTGGAAAAATTGGACTCCGCGTTTTAGAATAAAGGTGAATAAAACTAGATAAGGATGCATAAAGTAAAGTGGAAGAATTGGACTCCCTTTTATTAAAGTTCTCTACATTTGCATTATTGGTCCTTTCCCCCATTTTAAAACTTTGGATAAATTCATAAAATTACATTTTCATTTTCTTTTTGGTTCAACTTTATAAATCCAAACACGTCTTCTGATAACACAAAATTGGTAATCAATCCACTTCTATATGATAGAGGCTTGTATAAACAAAACTTTTTAAATAATATTATACTAAAACATTCTTTTTTTTTCTTATAATCCACTTCCTACTTGTAATAAAATTATTATAATCCATGCCAGGAATATTCAAGAGTGAAGATATTTGTGTTTTTGTTTATACAGAACTCAAAGTGTCTTCTCATTTCCATAATTCACTTTCTTCAGATTGGTGCTCATATATAGTCTTCACATTCAGTCTTTACACCTTTCTTCGATCTATTTTTAAGCTCTTCCTGTCTATAATTTTTCCTTCGTGGTCTCTGTTTGGGAACACAGAAAATCTTGCTCCCTTTCATTTCATTTGTTTATTTTCACTCTCTATCTTCTTAGCTTCCTTGTTTCCTCCTTCCCTCTGTTTTTACAAAAACCAAATTCCTCTTCTTAGCTTTTCATTTGTTTCTGTTTTTTTCCTTGTTCCCCTTCTGTTTTCTCCAAAAAAAAAAGAAAAGACAAAAAAAAAAAAACGACAGAAAAGAAAAAACAAATACAACCGAGACGAAATGATGGAGACCGTTAGTTCTGTTTCTGGGGAAGTTTTAGGGTGCTTGATTGCTCCAATTGGACGGCAGCTCAGTTATCTGTTCTGCTACCGGAGCCATACTGATGAACTCCGCAACAAAGTTGAAACGCTAGGGACAGCAAGGAATGAGGTGAAGACGACAGTTGATGAAGCTACGAGAAGAGGGGATGAAATCAGACCTATTGTTCAAGACTGGCTGAATCGGGTTACTCGGACTATAGGGGAGGCAGAGGAATTGATGATGAAAGATGAAGACAACAAGATCAGTTGTTTCAATCTCAAGTCACGTTATCAGCCGGCGGCATTTAGCATACAAGAAGGCGAGGTTATTGTTGAAATCCAAGAAAAGCAATAATTTCTTATCGTGACATCATACCTTGTCCTCCACCATACTCAAAGTCACTTCCAGACGGGTCACCAACTCCTGACGGTCCCCAAGACGAATCTGGCCGCAAGTGTATCGGCTCGCAGACGCCGATACGCAAAATACACGATTAAAATATTTAAAATTATTAAAATATTATATAAATTATTAGAAAATAGATATAATATAGAAGCTTAAAATTTAATAAAACAAATTTTTTTATATTTAACATTATTTAAATAGTTAACCCAAGATTCAAATAAAGATATGTATGCTAATGTTAACAAAAGAAATTATTTTATATCAAACATAACAACTTTTTAACAAAATTTCACCAAATACATCAATCAATATCATGTTGAATGACGAGGGGGCTCAAAATCATCATCATCATTAGTCTTACAATGAGCATACAAATCAGGACGATAATTTGCATAGTGAGAATGTGGTTGAAAGAATTGTTCATCACTTGAATGTGTTATAATGACATTTGAGTTTGGATGACCATAATTAGGAAAATATGGCCTTGAGGCCGCTTCAGTTCGCCAACACCATGCTAATAGTATCCAAAACCTCGATAAGCAATGCTACTGCTATCAGAAGATTGGTCATATCCATAGGAACCACTAGCTCTTGTTCCAGTTGTTGAATACTGATCAAAATCATACCCACTAAAAGCATTGGAAGAATTATCACTACTTCCAAAGTTATGATAGGATCTATCTCCCACTCCCCTGAAATGAGGTACTGATCCTAGAGCCAAGGATTAGAAGTGCTCATCAATCTGGTTACAATTCGATCTATAATCATGCCCACTGGAAAAGTCATCATCACTAGGAAATGTAGTCAGTCTTTCCAGGTGCTTTCGTTGTTCCCATATGCCTGGCCTATATCCATGATCAGTATCTTGTGTGGCATAATAATTTTCATTTCTCTGCATCCACGACATGCCATAATCAACTTGATTGACATAACCACTATCAACAACAGCGCTTGCTCCAATGCCACCACCTGCTCCATTGTCCCCACTGGTGTCTTCACTATCTTCACTATCACTAACAATGTTGCTACCCCCTCTATTAGCTCTATCGTCACCATCATCACTACTAGTATTTGAAACAATTATTCGAGGAGCCTTACCTTTACGAGAAGAACCAATGTCTCTTCCTTACGCAATACTGCTTCCACGCCTACTTACCTTGGTACTTGTGCCACCATCATCAGCACGAGCTGCTTCTCTACCTTCTCTAGAGGGAAGATCTTGATCCAACCAATCCAAATTATCAGATGATAAAATAGGTTCTTCTCCTTCTCGTATCTACTCATCTAATATATCATCATCATTAAAAATATGATTCAGGTCAATTGGATTGTATAACTTCTCATCGCCGTTTCAGATCAAATTTAACTCAAGTCGCACATTGTAATGGACATAAACTAACTTATAACTTTTCATTGCCAAACGACAGTAAATCTTTAAAGGTGTGAACTATTGAATCATGTAAACAGTTCTCTTCAACCTAGATAGCAATAATGTTTGACCTGTAATCTTTATACAAGTGAATCTTTTAAAGACGTGGACCTTCATCACTATAATTGTTCCACCATTGCTATTATTTAAAAAAAAAAAACATATTAGGCACATAAATATATATTTAATAGAAAATGATGACAATTTAGGCTTAAAAATAAATAAATAAAGATAGTGAAAGTACTTGGAAGATAGTGATTTATTGCTTTTCCGGTTAAGACACTTCCAAATTCTCTTTCTGCCTTTCAAATAAATAATTTCAATTCTACATTGTAATGTTCTTTTACTTTATTAATGAACATTATAAATACAAAATATATTATAAAAATAATACAAAGTTATTGTTATACTGCTCATAGCTTTTGCCTATCTATCCAAATCAAGCCCAATCTCGACAACTACGTTTAGTCAAATTTTAACTCGATGTAAGTGTAGAGAATTGTTTGAATATTTAAACATTGATTTAAAATATGTTGACAGAAGTAAAAAAAAAATATTAGTTTATAATACTTTGCCTTTAAATAAGATAATAATAAATGTATAAGGAATTTTTTGTATTACCTGCAACATGCAAATGTCTATGCAATTGATTTGCCCACCTTATGTCAAAGACTTCCCAATACCTTTCCCAATGTTTCACCAATGCCTTTATAGCCAGTTTAGCTCTATCCATTGCTTCATAAATGATTGACAGTGTGGGATTTTTATCTTGATCAACCAATTTCAAAACTTGGACCAGAAGTTCCATGATGATTTGGACTTCCTTTGCCTTCTTCCAAAACCGACCAATTAAGATAAGGTTGGATACCTTATCTCTTAAACTCTTTTTGCTCCGATCTTTGTTGAATTCACGCCACTCATTTGTTGTGCACATCATCTTCAAATTGACCTCATAACGTATAAGACTCTGAAGTGAAATAAATTAAGTGGCAAATCGGGTTATTCAGGGGCGCAAGAGATCTCTATCCTTGGTGAACACTTTCATCAAATTGACTACTTTCTCGAGCTGCTATTATAAATAAATCTTTGTGATCATCTTCGCTGACCCAGTCTCCTTAATATGATTCATGTCGTAATAAATTCAAGCATTAAAATCAATACAATGCGCCGCATGAAGGAGATTAGAAATAAATGCTTGTGCTTCTCCATCAACAACATACCAGCTGCTTTAAAACTTGCCTCATTATCATTGACTACTTGTACAACGTTTTCCTCCCCAACCTCCTCAACAATCTTATCCATAAGGGAAAAAATGTAATTTGTCGTCTTAGGTATGTTGGTAGTGTCAATTGAAGAAAGGTGTATCATGCTTCTATCACAATAAACCATGAAATTGATGATAGGCTTTCTAGTTCTAGAACTCCAACCATCACACATGATGGTGCATACATATGCGTGCCATTCGCCTTCTGTAATGTGTTCATATATACCCCAAGCCTCGCGACCTCCTTCTCCGTATATGCATTGCCAATTCTGCATCCTCAGAGGACCTTAGATAATTCTAGACCTATTTCTTTGGTGGTATCAATCATAGATTGATAGTAAGGCCCACTATCAGCTGCATTGGAAGGTATTCCATTGAAGAGAAAAATTTGTAGATGGCTTTACCTTACTTTCTGCACCTTCAAAGAAAAAAACATACTTTTTATTGATTTTTGTTTTGAAGGAAACATGTATGGATTAATCCCCTTTTGGGGTATGTTAGCTCCTTCTCTTATGTTGAAGCTTCGTATCGAGCCATGCTTGATACTGGCACCACAAGGTGGTGAGGAAGTACCACCCCTCTCATGCCCGTGTCTACCTTCTTAAAAAAAACGACGACTTTCTCTCATTGCATGCTTCGTTTGTCTTCTTTCAAAATCAATCATCTCGACTCGCTAACTCATCAAGAATCAACTCATCAATTTCATGAAAATATTCTTCATTTAAAGAACTTATAAGTCGTTCCTTTTTTTTTTTCATTCAAATTTTTTCGTTCGAAGCATTAGACATATACAATCTAATGCTTTGTGACACTTCCGTAGGTACACTTCGACATCCTTCTACTTGTCCGGAGATATGTACAATGTGTTGCTTTAATCTTGTTATACCTCCATGAATAACCTTTTCATAGTACTTCTCTACATTTGGGGTTCTTCTATTACCACCTAATTAATGGTTCTAGCTATTCCCCAACCAATATCATGTTTTTGAAGCCATTCCAAAATGTCTACTCTTAATCCATGTATAAAAGTAAACAAAAAGTATCATACAATCAGTCTATTTTCTACTATAATTGTTCTTCAACAAAATTTAATTTCATCAAGTGGTAAATAAATTTTGATAAAATTTCCATTTTCAATTAAATAAATTCTTAAATGTTATTTATCTTATTCTATTTATAATATATTACCATACTAATTTAATAATACAATTAGATTAACTATTTTGTATTTATGCTTGTTTTTCATAAATTATTAATTTTGAATTAATCTTATTTATGTTTGAATTAATTTTAAATTAATTTTTTGTATTTTTATTTTATATTGTTCACAAAAATATGATTTAAGTGTTTAAGTTAATTTATTATTCTTATTTTATTTATATTATATTACCATATTAATTTAATATAAATACAATTAGATTAATTATTCCTTATTTATGCTTGTTTTCAAAATTAATGACTTTGAATTAATTTTATTTATGTTTGCAAAATAAATAAAATAATATTTGTATTTGCATTTTATATTGTTCACAAAAATATGATTTATGGGTTTTGTTAATTTATTATTCTTATTTATTTTATAATGTATTACCATATTAATACAATTAGATTAATTATTCTTATTTATGCTGTTTTTCAGAATTATTAATTTTGAATTAATTCATTTATGTTTAGAAAATAAATAAATAATATTTTTATTTTCATTTTATATTGTTCACAAAATATATTTTATAGTTTTTATTAATTTATTATTCTTATTTCATTTATAATATATATTGACCTTAATTAGAAGTTGGTAACATACTTTTGCTAAATGATATTTTTGGTTGGAAACATGCAAAAATGGGGTTAGAAGGGTTTAGAGTAGTTTCTGGTGATAAAACGATGTCGTTTTGGCATTTTTAGAGCCAAAGACGTCGTTTTAGGGCTATAATTATTATTATTTTTTAAATGCAAGATATAGACAAAACGACGCTTTTCGACTCAGTAACAAAACCCGCTGCTTTGAATAAGCTGTTATATATCCAAAACGACGTCGTTTGGGTTAGTGACAGTTTATTCAAAACGACGCCGTTTTTGTTTCTATTGTTCCATAACTTACATCAGTTTTCTTATTTTATTTAAAAAATAATATTAACAAATCTAAACGATTTCCGCGCTTTATCTCCTAGCGCAGACGAAACCATCGCTGCTTTCACCAAAGATCAAATGCCCAAAAAGAGGAACTTGTTCCTCATTCCAATTTACAAATGGGCCGGTTCGGATTTCGGACCACCTAATGTCGATGCAGGGTGCAAGAAATACACCGAGGTTTTGGAGCGACGAGGTGAGTGGCGGGCCACGACGGTAATCGCGGCCAGCCCGCTTTGAGCCCCGAGGAAAATTCCGTATTTCGCATTTTCAATCGAGCAACGACGATTGAGGTTTTATTTCCTCCTCTTCTTCCGTTCTTCATTTTCAGAATCGGTGATTTCATGTCAAAATCTTCTGTATCTGTGAAGAAGAACCATTCTTCTTCATCGCTTTCCATTCTTCGCTTTGTATTCATGTTGTTCAGCTTGTTGTGTTGCGAAATTGGTTCATCGGGTTTTTTTTTTCTTTCAGAGGAATCTTAAAAGAATTTTTTCCGCTTTTTTGTCCAATTTCAGACTGACGGATTCGATTTTTTGTCTTTCACCGAGTTTACCAAGTCATCTCGGGAATTCAGCCGAGTTTTGCCGAGTTAGACCAAGTTTCAATCGACTCATTGAACGTCTCGTATCCGGTGCCTGGCAGATCACAAGGTTAGGGTCAATTGGCACACAGGGCTAAGTTCTAATAGATCTACACCGATTTTTTAAATGCTGCCCTCCATGGACTCCAATGTTCCAAGGATATCAATGTTTTGAGTCAAGAGAGTCAACTTTGTAAAAAATTATGGATGCATTAAGAAATGATAAGACAAAGATGAATAGGGTATGGGCGGCGTGGGCAATACCACACTGGTTAAACAAGTAGCTAAACAAGCCAATCAATAGAACCGTTTCTATTGTCAAGTTTATATACATGTATCCAGGACCCGAGAAAAAGACCAAATTCAATTAGGAATTTTGGACATTCAACAACATTTAGCAGAGATGTTAGGCTTGGAACTTATGGAAGTGACTATACCGGCGAGAGTAGATAAACTCATGGAGAGTCTGAAGAACAAGAAGATCCTTATCAACTTAGGATGACATTTGGTAAGAAAATTAACTGAGGAAGTCGAATTCCTTCTAAAGACGATGATATGAAAGATTTCAAAATAGTGTTGGCTTATAGAAATGAAGACCTATTACTCCAAGACATGGGTGCAACATAATGTTTTCAAATTCAACATTTACCACCAAAAGAATCTTGGGAGTTATTTAAGATGACAACGGATGATTCCGTGGAGAATAATCTTAAACAGCAACCCATAGCAAATGAAGTAGTCAAAAAATGTGAGGGTCTACCGATTGCAATTGTAACAATCGGAAAGGCACTAAAGGGTGAGAGCGAGGTGGGTGTATGGAGGAATGCGTTGGAAGAGGTGAAAAGGTTTGCGCCTAACAACATCGTGAGGAGGAGGAAAGCGTATACGTGTGTCTAGAGTTGAGCTTACAACCATTTGAGGGTGAGGAAGCTTCAAGTTAGTGTTCTTACTTTGTGGTTTGCCGGGCAGATAAGATATTTCATTAGATGACTTGTTAAAATATGTGATGGGCTTCTGGATTTGTTTTAGACACGTGAATTCACAGAGAAAGCAAGCCACAAAGTAGTTACCCTGTGAAAATCCTCAAGTCACTCGTTGCTTGACATAGTTGAAGATGCACAACATACCGTGAAACTCCAAGTTTGTATTTTGTGGAGGTATGTAACGAATGTGAGAATGCATGACATCATTCGTGATGTCACAGACACCTGCATCAAAAGATCTGGCTCAGATGTTGCTAGATCAATTGCATCAAAAGATCCTCATCGATTTATAGTGAATGAAGACTAGCTTACAAGAATGGGAAAGAGGGTGGTGGAATCGAGAGATTATATGGCATGGTCTCGAAAATGCGATACGCCCATGAGCTTCACAAGGATTGGCATATCCCAAACTTGAACTCTTTTTTGCCCATAATTATTATGTTTCCCTTGAGAACTTTACACCTTTTTCAAGAGACGAAAGAAGTCAGAGTTTTAAGTTTGTCCGCACTTAATCTTGCCTAACTCGCCTTCACTTAAGTTTCTCTCGAATCTTCCAACATTGTTTCTGCCAACATTATGAATACGGATGCTGGTACCCTACGACGTTGAAAGACATAGAGCAATGGTTGGAGAACTCCGAAAATTACAAATTCTCACCATCGATTATGATTTGAAAGTTGCCTAATCAATGAAGCAATGACTAATTTAAGGACGCCAGTTTGAGGCATTGCAAAGCATCCGTCTGATGAAATGCGGAGGACAAGTCTATCTCGATTAGAGCATTTATGTTTGAGGAATATTTCTATAGATTGGATCAGAGAGGATCAGCTGGTTTTCTTAGTTAAAATTTTGTCATGTTTGAGGACCTTAGAAGAGGATATAGATGTGCTTAAGATGTATCCTTTGACGACTTCCTGAGAGATATGACATATTTATAGGCTATTAAAGCGTGGGATGTTAAAAAAAATACCTCAGAGGGTTGAATTTCGAGGAAAGGTCAAAGGACCATACGGTGAGATTTGCTTCTGAAATTGTTCAAGAAAATTGAAGTTCTAGGTTTAAAGGCCACGGTACTCAAAATGCCCCCTTTTCTCGACTAAAGGTTGGTGCTTCTTCAATCGAGAAAAATACGGTGCTTTTAAACGCCCAGTAGAAGTTGAAGGGACTAGGAGAATTAATGCGTGCATTGAACACGTGTTTGGATACAAAGCATGTGTGAGCATGTTTCGGCATCGATGGTTGCTCGAGATCGCGAGAGGAGATCAATCGGTGAAGAACTGCGGGAGTTAGGCTCAGCCTTTACTTATATAATAGCGTCATCCCCGCCATTCGGGGAGAGTTCGTTAGGGGTGAAAATTTTGTTCTCGCTAATCTTTTGAAGTCAATCAGGTAGCTCTTCCCCGGCCACGATATGCTCAGGGAGAGGCGCGGAAGCTCTGATCGCTGAAGGGGCCTTGGATTGCTGCCAAATGATTAGTCACCTTTGAGAGCAAGACTCGGCTTTGACCCGGTGAAGAGAAGAAGGTTGAGACCGGATCATGGCTTCCATTTCGGGGTAGAGCTTGAGGATCGGGTAGACCTAATCTCTAGTGAGCCGATCGAGGGGAAAGATGATGATATGTCCCAACCCATTTGCTTGGTTGCCTCGTGGATGCGCTCTCTTGGAGCGAAAGTCATGCCGGTAGTGTTGGCTTCACCACTTCCAGTAAAGCTCTTTGCGCATTAAAATTTTGTCGGCCCGTTCATGGCAGCCGGTCGAGGTGCATCGTAGAGAGAAGTTTGTGGGCGACAAGCGAGTAACATTTTGCTGTCCTACAGTTTACAAGATTGAGTCATTGTTGTGTTTAAACATGTGCCCAGCGGCTAAGGCCGTAGGTTGGACTTTCAAAAAATTGCCAATAGGCTTAGAGCCAAAGTCAAATGAAGCTTAAAATTTAGAAGTCTAGCCTTAAGAAGTACGATTTATTTGAGAACCTCCATATGGACTTTGAAAGTGCCAGCTAGCTAAGAGTCATATCTGGACTTTGATAAGTGCCAACAAACTAAGAGCCACATCTGGTATTTGATAAGTGCCAGCAGGCTTAGAGCCACATCTAGTCTTTTGAAAGTGTCAGTTGGGTGGGAGCCTCATTTGGACTTTGAAAGTGACAACAGGCTAGGAGCCACATCTGGTCTTTGATAAGTGTCGGCGGGGTAGCAGCCATACCCAGACTTTTATAAGTGCCAGCAAGATATCAACCTTATTTAGACTTTTGTAAGTGTTGGTAGGGTAGCAGCCATACCTGGACTTTTATAAGTGCCTGAATGATATCAGCCTTATCTAGACTTTGAAAGTGCCAGTAGGCTAAGTGATGGGCTAAAAGTGAGTGTGTAAAAATTGGTAAAAATGCAGACCCGTGCGCGCAAGTATACGCGTCGAGTTCACGTAGTGTAGTGGCTAGTCAAGTGTCGTTCCCATAAAGAGAAGCGTGCTAAGTACTGATTTAGTTCCCTTGACAATATTTGGATCCAGTCTTATAGCGAGTTATGAATAAAATTAACTGAATTAAAGAAAGTCTATTAAAATTCGATTTAAGGTAATGATGAAAACACAGAGTTTTGCCTTCCACACCACACTATTTAGTTTTAACCTAGGTAGCGCATTTATTTAATATACCATATGATTTATGTTAGCGGGTTGATAGAATCTACAAGATATTCTCTCTCGAGATATAACTGTTTATCTTGCTAGTAGAGATTGTATTGTCTTTGCTTGACCTTGACTTCGAGATGCATGAATGTGCAAACCCTAGTGCTACACTTGGATCGCTGGATATCTCTATTCCCTAATTGACCAAGTGTTGCTTTACCCATGTCCCTACGAGTCATCATCTCTCGATATCATACTCCTAGCATTAGCATGCCATAATTGGCCAAATAATAGCATGTGATTAAATTCAGGAGTAAAACAACCATAGAAATTCTTATTGATATTAAATAAAACACAATTAAAGTATTAATCCATAATGGTGTGGTTAGGGTTGACAAAACCCTAGAGAGAAAAGTTAGTTCATAGTGATTTTCATTACAAACTTAAAGATTTCCAGCATCACACGAATTAGAGGAAGAAATACGAAAAAAGTCGTCTTCGCTATCTCTCGGACTTCGTCTTCACCAATCTCTCTCTATCCGTCTATGCTTTCCTTCAGTCTATCTCCCCCTTTTTTTTGGCTCAAGAAATCGCAGCTTTTTATGTTGAACTTGGGCCCATCAATAGCTAGGAAAATCAAAATTTTTCGAGCTCTGTTCAGAATGGGAGATCCCGCTAAACGCTGGCGAAGGGGGGCTTCGCTCGGCGTACCCTAGGCAACTATCATCTTGCCTTTAGGTTATTTGCCGGCGTAGACCCCCTTTGTTCTTTCACGAAACGCTAATACAATAAGCGAAGATCTCTCTCATTGTTGCATACCAGAACGATCTCTTGCCTTTTCTTTACCGCATTTTCTACTTTGGTTCCTTCCTTCTATCGTTAGCTTCCTTTTTTATTCCAATTTCGCCATGTTCTGAAATATCACTTGGTATAGGGGATGCCCTTGATATCGGTGAATATGAATGTGAATCCCTTGCAAATTGAGCTATAAAAAACACATAGAGAGTGTATTGTAATGTATACATGATTCCTAGATCAACACCCCCAAATTTAGCTTCTTGCTTGTCCTCAGTAAGAACATACTCTAAATAGGGCCTGCGAGGATAAAAAGCCCTGACTAACAACGTGATATAGGACTAGGTACGCATGATACTGCCAACAGAAGGGGTCAAGAACCAGATTCAAGATCCAATGACTACCTTGGTTGTTCAACTTTTAAGAATCTGGATTGGGTTAGTCTCGGTTGACCAAGCAAGTCAACCCCATTTTTAGTGTTCAATAGTTTTCTGAGGAATTACAAATGCGATTGGTAGTCTCCTAATGTATAGTTCGACTACGATTGCCCCCGAACTTGAATCTAACTGCCACCTATTGGAATAGCTCAACATAGAAGGAAGAGAACCGCACCAGTTGTTTCATCAACTCTCTAAAGTTAACTCTAAGACTTGGAAGAGTATAGTACGAGGTTTTAGGTGAGGTTCTTGTAGTAGGGATTCATTGGTGACTCCACTTTGATTGGTTGGGCACTTCCGGGCATTCGGTTCCCTAGAACATTGAACACTCAGCCAAACCTCGAGGTCATGTAGCGGGTAGTGAAGTCAAGCCAAACTCCCCAAACCGATTGAAACAAAGGCATTAGGCTTTTGAAAGAAACCCTGGAGCAGTGCCCGAGTTCGTTGGATGATTCAGCATTATTTTCTTTTTCTTTTTTTAATATATATATATATATATTTGGGGCTCAAAGCGAGTAGTCTTTTTCTAAGGTGTCTCATCACTTGGAGTGTTTGGCTCTCGAGTTCATGAATTCTTGCATGGTAGTGCGGGGCCGAAGTGTTGCGGATACAATAAAAGTCGCGACATTTATATAGGGTTTAATCACCTGGCTCACGTTTACTCTCATTTGTGTAGAATAGGCGCTTTTGACCGTTTCTAGCGTTTTATGCGTGTGCAGGTTTTTCGAGCCCCGTGACCATTTTCGTAGTGGTTTGGCTCCAGAGAACAAATGCAAATCATCGTTGTGAAATCGTGCATTTGTCGAGAGGCCACAGGAGTGGTGCTAATTGAAGAGGAGCGGCGGCGAGGAGCGTGTTATCGGTACCACACTTTACGAATCTGGATGCCCACATGCGGTGTAGTAATGGTAAATTGCGCCTGATGATGCCGTTACCCCAAGGTTGTGGACGCAGTACACTTTAGTTACCGGTACCACACTTATTAGTCTGGTGCTAACATCACAATCTGTCGGACGCCGAGCGGAATTTCGTTCTTGTGGTGCAGAACGCGGCTCCGTCTTTTCGACCACCATGAAACCACTAATGAGAATTGAATTTATGCCCACTTTAGGGCAGAGAGAGGAGGATGGGATTCTAGGGTTTGGTTTTGAACAATAGGAGTGTTTTCTCCTTTTGGCTGAGGTTCATAGAGTAAGTACTTAGCTTTTCTTGATTCGAGTTTTTAATTACTTGTGTCCTTTAGGTTGGTTTCTATAACTCGGTAATATCTTACGGGATTCTGTGTTTATGATGTCCCACCTTGCAATATAAGTGTTATTTCTCAAGTCACAATTACGATTAGTGTTTTATTAACCATGAATCGATTCTCAGTTTCAATGGAGTTCTAAACCTCCACGATAGGGTTCTAACGAGTGCAAAAACTCTCACTTCTTCTAATTAATGACCCTCAGTCCTCTTTTTGTGCTTCAATGGGATTTATGCGATGCTAAACACTTGTGAAAAATCTTATAGGCCTTAGTTTGGCATCTTCTTGACAGCGTGTGAGCGAGATCCTCGGTACATGTTGGTAGTGATCATAAATTCAAACTAGAGTCCAAGCAAATCGATACGAATAAGTGTTTGTTATTGCTCGATCGTTCTTTGTCTTGAAGCTTTTAATGTTATATCTTAAAATTCGAGACTGTTCATCAATGGCGCCATAGAGATTGTGAATAAAGAGGTAGGTATTACTTGAGCCGGTGGTAGTTGAAAACAGGATCATCATTTTCCTTCTTGTTTTCAAATAGTGATTAATCGATTACTCGATCAATAAATCACGAAATTTTTGATTTTACCTTAAACGCATTCATTGGAGGTAACCCTAAGGATCACCTAGAAACCACTCCTTATGGAAAATGACTTATGGACCCCCACAGTACTCGCAATGCCAGCGACTTTGGATTCTACACTTGGGAATAATTTCGACATATGAAATAGGCAGAAGCATTTTGGCGACGCCGTTCTTGATGCGAGCAATCCTAGTCGATCCAAAGAGAGCTAGTGGTAATTTGAAATTGCATTGCAGATCTGGTACGTTCTCTACCTTTTCTTTTTAGTTCGTTTTCGTGAATAATCTAAGTGGAAATTTGTCTAGTTGGGGTAAGATTTGTACTGTGGTTTAGGCCATGACGAGCAAGCGACAGTAAATTAGACCTCTAAGACGATACGAAGAGTCCATAGTAAGACATTTGTTTCGGAGGAATCCTACACCTCAAATGGACCATTTCAGGTGTCAGTAAACTCTCTTTAATCCAAATGACCAAGGGTTACCTAGTAACCCACAAAGACCCTATGAACCTCCACGACAAGGAGATGGTGTTGCGCCACCGGCAACCCCGACAACAAGAGGGGAAAATACTAATTTTCAGTGAAATCAATATCGAGCTCCCCCTGCCCCTTTACCCAATGTGGAAAGAACCCTCACCAGGAGATTCTACAACCTCGAAGAACCCTGACAAATTCATTTATTCGCCTACGAAGGAAGCTAACCAATTCCTTATGAAGTCGGAGATGATTCACCTTCTCCTGTGTATCAGAAATTCGATTAAGAACCCCTGCTGTTCATGAGAGATTTTGAAGATGTTTACGGTGCTTTCCTTTCCTACGAGGATCGCCTCATAATTTGTATGGTTTTATTCTCATTCTCACGAAGAAGGCCCGAATTTTAGTTTCGCTTGCCAGGTCGATTTTACTTGGGAAGACATGCGAAATGAATTCCTGAATAAATTCTTGCCTCCTCCAGCGCGTCTTGTGCACTCATGCGACGATCCCGAAAACTTTTACGAAAAACCCAGGTGAACCTTTTCTTTCATTTTATGTAAGAAAGATATAAGGACCTCTCATCTTTCCTAAATCTGTGGTTTGGATGTTGGACAAATTTCTGCGTATTTTGCCGGGGCTTTATCAGCCAGATAACAAATAATACATCCAAATGATGTGTGCGGGGAGTTCTATGAGAAAAGTGCCGGGAGCGATTCGATTTTTAATCCTGATAGTAAAAAGGCTCAAACTTGGGAGACTAATACCTCCTTAGATGCTAAAGTGCATAGTACCTACGGGAGGGAATCCATCACTTAGAGAGAATGATGACACGACGAAATAATAACTCTTGGAAGTTGGAGGTCATAGAATAGAAAAGGTGAATGAATGGCCATTGTACCCAGTACCTTCGGTGCCTATAGGGATACAGAGTGGAGGATCATTGCATCATTTGCTATGACCCGCTCACTCCAACTGAGTAAGCGCCACCCAACCTTCCTCAAGTCAAGGGAGCAAATCAGGCCAGAGCAAGTTAATGCTCTTAATTGCAAGAAGCCCTTGATTCTCCATACTGACACATAATCCGAGAGTGGGAGTAAGCACGAATTTTAGTTGGAGGAGGAATGAGAGCCCACACAATTTTCCAAAACAACCAAGGCTTTTTCAAATCCGAGCTCAATTAGAAATCAAGGTCCTCGAGTTTTTCCTACAGAACCACCAACCAGGTTTCCACCCCTCGGCGAGAATTCAAACCGGCCTTGACCTCCATAAGAGAAGTTTGGAGGATGTTGTGACACGGTTGTCGGGGACTCAGCAATCCACCATGCTTTGAGATTTCGAGGCAGCGCCGAATGATGTGAGATCCCCCGTCACTAAGGATTGACCTCTTCTATAGGAAATTTTCAACAAGAAAAGGAAACTCCCTTCTCAAACCATCAAAACCCAGTCAAAATAATTGGCAGATCTGGAGTCAGTGATGCCACCTTCGAACATTGCAAGGCCGTCACCACTCTTCGAAGTGGAAAAATAATTGACAAAACCATTCAGCCTAAGGAAACAATATAAGATGTGCAAAATAAACCACTAGGGGATGATGAGGCGTCTAACAAGCCTCATGTTCCTAGAGCAGATATTTATTGATGTTGAGCGAGAAAAAACCAGGCCTCCCGTGTCCCTCACTTGCTCCCGCACCCTCATAGGTTGAGAGCCCCCAAGAAAGTGAACAATCATTATGAAATCTATGAGTTGTTCAAACAGGTTAAGTTGAACATTTCTTTATTGGATGCCATTAAGCAAATCCTGCAAGTCACATGCGAGTTTTTGAAGGCTGTGCCTTGTGAAAGAAAACTAGGTGTCACGAGGATGCATTTATGACTGAACAATCCACCTCCTTGATGGAACAATTTTTCCCCGAATATAAGGGCAGGAAGTCCCTTTCTTCCATAGTGGTAGGACTTCAGAAGTAGGACCTGCTCCTAGTGGACTTAAGTGCGAGTGTTAACCTGTGTGTTGCCATAGTAGGTATATGTTGAGCTAAGGTTAGGAGAGTTAGAGCAGAGCTAATATCACCCTCCCGGCTAGTTTCGCCGTAGATGTGAGAAGATTCCTGGAGGATGGTGAAGGATGTATTGGTGCAAGTAGACAAGTTCTGCTTTCTGTGGACTTTGTTGTTCTTGCTCAGCTTTGTGGTAGATCAGGGACTTAGTTCCCGGTGATTCTTAGTAGGCCATTCTTAGCCCACTTTGCTAATGCCATCATACACTGTAGGGGAGGACTAATGACATTATCTTTCGGTAACATGACTGTTAATTTGAATATCTTTAATGTTATCAAGGAAATAGGGGATGAGGAGGACGTTTGTGAGGTAAACATGATAGACTCTGTTGTGCAGAATTACATAGATAATGTTTCTTACGATAATCCTCTCATGTCTTGCTTAGTAAGCCCAAGCTATGTCGAGGAGGTAACCATATCTGAATTGGAGTTTCTGCACTCCATAATTGAGCATAGCGAGATACTAGAAGAAAATGGATGGGCACCTAGATTTGAGAAATTGCCACCAATTGAGGACAGGGTGTTACCCTCGGAAGAGAAACCACCTAAACTTGAGTTGAAACCCTTGCCATCGCATCTCAAATATGCATTCCTAGGGGTAGAAGAAACCTTCCTGGTAATCATATCTTCCTCTTTAGAGTCAGATCAGGAGATTAAACTTTTGGAGATATTGAGAACCCATAAAACCGCCATAGGATGGACAATTGCGGACATTAAGGGAATCATCCCATTGATTTGGACACACAGAATTCACTTCGAAGAGGATGTTAAACCTTCTAGACTACCACAACGACGACTGAACCAATCATGAAAGAAGTAGTCGAAGAGTCTTAAAGCTATGAACATAGAGTGTTATTTATCCCATTGCATATAGCAAGTGGTCGATCCAACAAGTAGTTCCTAAATTTGAAGTCCTTGTGTTAGCAAATGAACACAATGAGCTAATTCCCACTCGAGTCACCACAGGATGGAGGGTGTGCATAGACTATAGGAAACTCAATGTAGGTACTAGGAAAGATCATTTCCCTCTACCTTTTGTGGATCAAATGCTGGAGAGAGTTGCAGGGCATGAATTTTATTGTTTTCTCAACGGGTACTCGGGGTGCAATCAAATTGAAATAGCCTTAGAAGACCAAGAGAAAACCACGTTCACCTGCCCTTTTGGAACATTTTTCCTTTAGGAAAATGTCGCGGATATGTAATCACGCCCGAACCTTTCGATGCATGATGGGGATTTTCAGTGATATGATAGAACACATTTTGGAGATTTTTATGGACAATTTCTCTGTTTTTGGAGATTCGTATGAGGGATGTCTGGAGAATTTACGGAAAGTACTAGAGAGATGTCAGGAGAAGAATTTAGTGTTGAATTGGGAGAAGTGTCATTTCATGGTGACATAAGGGATTGTGCTAGGCCACATAGTATCGAAAGCAGGAATTGAGGTGGACAAAGCCAAGGACGTCACCGCTTTGTAGTCGCGAGAGGGCGTGAGGGCGCTTTTGATAAGTGGCTTATGTTAGTGTCCCCTCATCATACGATCTCTTAATTGGGAACTCCTTCGGATCATGTGTGGCTAGCAGTGATTATCTTTATGAGGCTAGTTCCAATGCTAGCAAGACTCTAGATTCGGCTCAATCCAATTACACAACTACAGAAAAAGAGTTCTTTGTTATTGTCTTTACCCTAGAAAAATTCAGGTCGTACATTGTTAGGTCTTTTGTAACCATTTTCACAGATCATGCAGCGCTGAAGTACTTGCTTTCTAAGCAGGATACTAAGCCTCGGTTGACTAGGTGGATCCACGCTTGTCAGAGTGCTTGACTATTAAGGATAAGAAAGGAGTTGAGGAATGTGGTAGTGACCACTGTCTCAGTTAGTTAGGAATCCACTTCTAAGGCCTACCCATAGCCCGACACTTTCCCTTTGATGAAGCGACTTTTGCTCTTGTCATTACCCATGGTATCTGGGACATTGTCAGCTATCTAGTGACCGAGGACCGAAATTCCACCCCGATGGACCTCTACGGCCAAAAAGAGGAAATTTTGAGTGGACATAAGAAATACTACTTGATGACCCGTATTTGTTTGGCAGATTCGGACAGGTGGTGAGACGGTGTGTCAATAATGATCAAATTGGGTAATCACCTTCTGCCCTTGGGAAGCTTATAAGAGGCATTTCTCACTTAAAGAAAAAGCAGCGAGATAAAATCCTGCAATCCGGTTTTTACAGGCCCACTCTTTTTAAAGACTACTTTGATTTTTGAAAAACTTGCGCTCGATCTGACAACAATTGGAGGGTGCAAAAGGAACATGATGCCTCGCCTCTGTTTTAATCATTGAGATCTTTGATTGATGAGTTTATACTTTATGAGGCCTTTTCCTCCTTCTTATGGGTACCTTACATTTTATTGTGTCGATTATGTTTTAAGTGGGTGGGAGGCCATTCAGCGAACTAATGACCAGGCGTGGCAATCTGTAGGATGAGCGTGCTTGATGGGTTGCGGCGGGAATCGTAGCCAAGAGCTCCAGAATCTACAAAGAGGGGCTTAAGCTATTCCATGAGCAAGCACATTGTTAGGAAGACCTTTGAACCTTACCCTCACGAAAATTATTGTTATCACGACTCTCGTTTGCCTTTCTTGAATGAAAGCTCCGTTCTGGGTGGGCTGACCGTTCATCAAGTCGGAGTGGTTTACCCGTGTAGGCGTAGTGGAGTTGAGGAATGCAGATGATGGGAATTAAAGTCAGTAGCCGGTCTTAAAGAAAGCCATTTCTGAGAACTAGGCGTCCCGAGAAGTAGTGTGACCCAGTAAGATCCAGCTCTGCGAGATGTTAAATTAGCGCAAATCTCTAACTCTACCTCTTTTGTATATAGTTTTTCTTTTCCTTATTTTCATGCTTTATGCTTTCTTAATTTAGTCTGTTTATTCAAAACAACAAAACAATGGCAAAGACAAAATAAAAAAAAAATAAAAACACTAAACCAAAGAAAAAAAAAAAGCGAAAGTTGGGTGTATCGTGTATTGCATTAAAGGCAATGCCTACTTAGTAGTGAAGGTGGGCATACCATGGGTTGAGACGATTAAGTGCATGTAAAATTTTGGATTTTGGCTCTTTTAGGTATGTGATGCCGACCTATATATGATGTATACGTAGATTGACCTTATGTATGCACTCATAGTCTCACTTTGCCCTTTACAATGACAGGCATGCACAAACTTTTTTTTCATATTTAGGACCATCACGGCCCCAATTCCTTTCTATTTTTCTAGAGTCAATCTTGATAGTATCCACTCATTTATACACTACAAGTCATTGATTATGCGCCTCGAAGCTCAATTTTGTTATTGCTTGACATTGCATTGTTTAGCATTCCTTGTTAACTTCATGCATTATATTCTCACGAGGAACACCCATCATGCGAAAGATGATTTTAGGCCATGTTTATTTGCTACACTTCTAAATCATATTAGGTCAACCTTTGCCCTCTTGAGCCTTGAATTACCAGTGCATTTCAGCCCCAGGAATCGTGATCACGAGAATTTGGGACTCCCCGAGGTGAGTGTGAATGTGTCGAAGAGTGTAGTACACGATTCAGCCAACACAATCAGGTTGGAAGGGTATGCGGGCGGGGAAAGAAGTGGCATCAGGTGGAATTCAAGATGAAACATTCAAATTTCTATAAATTCAAATGCCTTTACTAGTAAAAAAAAAAAAAAAAAAAAAGAGTGGACGGTGCTTGAAAATGACAGCGTGCCTTTTGATGCCAGAGTCTGCTTTCTTGAGAATCTCTTGTGCCGGTAAATCGTCTTTGTGAATGGACCATTTGGGCTTTTCTCCTAAAATTTTGAACCTCTTCATATCCCCACTCCCCCAACTCCTATAAGAGCACACAACACTGAATTTTCCCTCTCATTCAAAGCTAACCCCCATATCAAACGTTCCCTCCGGTGTCTGCTTTGCTCAATTAAAGGCATCCACGAGTTCTTCGCGCGAGGCGGAAGTACTGAACTGTTGTAGTAGAAGTGCTCCTCATCACCTTGAGCAATTTGGAATGATTTTCACTATGTTCATGGTTTTGTTAGGTGGCTTTGGTTGGTGGATTCTATGTTCTTAGTTGATTAGGCGTCCTACCGCCGACGATGGGAGAGGGAAGATTCTTCTATATTTGAAGGGAGTGAGTCAGAATGCGAGCTGGAGATGGAGTTGTTGGGAGACCCAAATTGTGTGTGTATAGATATCCTTCGCTATATTAGCCATTTTGGCCATATCTATGGCAAGATAGAAAAACAGCAGGAAAGGCAAAGTTGTGGCTCTTCTATGGGCGTGCCATGTAAAAAATGAAGGCAGATACACTTCACGATTGTAAAGAAAGGAAGTGGAAAGATTCCTCATAGGAGAGAGAGGGGCTTGAGTGAGAGGAAGATGAAGGTGAGGCCATGTTTGTTGAATCTTTGAATGCAGGCGGGAAAAGTGGGTCCAGTCAATTGAAAGGCGGGGTTTCCATTATGAGTGGGGAATGAGAATTGACCGTTCTTACTTGTTCCTCGCATCCGTGAGTATTTAGGAAGGCCCGAGAGATGCAATTTGTTGGGAAGAGGTAAAGGTTATTCTCAGGCCATGGTAAAGGATTCTCTCGACTTGAGGAGAGAATCGAGAATGGAGGCACCTTATTTGGAGACTAAATTTTGAAACGATTAATGGTCAGCCTAACTCGATAAGCAATGGTTGAATTATACATACGCCACGCGACCAACACCCTCTCGGGGCCATTCGAGAGTTTGATGCCGGTTGTTTGCAAATGCCATGTGCACAGCCGATCACCTGGAGGCTTTGTGCGCTTGAGTTCATCCAGGAAATTAAAGCTGAGTATGCATTGATGAACAAAGTCATTCACAACATGATTAGGCGAAGGA
Source organism: Tetrastigma voinierianum (assembly GCA_016808115.1). NCBI lineage: Eukaryota > Viridiplantae > Streptophyta > Magnoliopsida > Vitales > Vitaceae > Tetrastigma > Tetrastigma voinierianum. The sequence continues at coordinate 22,729 of JAEQBH010003532.1, forward strand.
AAAGAGAAGTTGCCAAGCAAGGAAGAAATCGATTTCATATGAGGTAATAGTGGAAAAATTATTGACTATGCCTTGGGAATATGGTGTATTATGAGGGACTTTCTAAGGTCCCCAATTGAAAGCTTGAGGCACATTAAAGTTTCCACGACCTGAATTTACAAATCGGTGGAAGGCTATTTGGGATAAGGGACTCTGGTAGAGAAAAGAGTTCTTCCTAGAATTTGGGCCATCACAAACCCGGACATAAGCAAAAGTAATTTGCTTCCGACTAGCCTCGATCATCCACATCCCCCGCCGGCTATTTGGGGGCCGTAGTTGTCGGCTCTTGAGGTCAGATGGAAGTACATCCCATAAAAGAAGCGATAAATCCAAAGGCTGGTTCAAATGCATCTGAGGAATGAGACGGCTGGATCACAAGCTCTCTGAAGCATGAGAGTCACATCTACGAGGGGTACCTCTTTGTTGGAGATGATCTTCCTCTGACTTGGAAGGGGGATTCACAACGAGGAATTTGGATAAGCGTGTAGATGAAGGCATGTTCTCCTCATTGAAGAGGGAGGACGCTGGTATTAGCATTTTTAGGTTAGAATAGAGGTGGTGTTGGCGATTGGGTGAGGACCTCGGCCACATCCATGCCCGACACCCATTTTGTTTTCTATAAACCTACTATTAGTGTAGCCATGGTCATTACAAACGAAGACCTTTTTTATTTAGTTATGTTGGATATTTCCTCCTTCAGCTTCTTATGTTAGTTTACTTGGTTATGGTAAAATGTTTGCAGTGATAATGTAGTTCATTTCAGTTTGGTGATCTCATTGCAGCCTTTCTTCTCTCAGATCCATGGTCCTTTATATGAGTATCTCTATTTTGTAACAGTTTGTTATTTTGTCCATTACTTTGAGACTATGGTATTCATTTAAGTTCAGACGATTGCATACTCTGTCAGGTTATAGCACTATTTTCATTTTTGCCTCTATGGGAAACTTGCAGCGCCTAATTGAACCTTAGCACATTTTATTTGAACCTCATAGTACAGAAATAAAGCGTTGCCAGTTCAAATCTTGCTAGGGACTAGCAAGTTGTAGGTTGGGGGGGTTTGTTGGATACATAAAAGTGCAACATTTATATAGGGTTTTAATCACCCCAGCTCACGTTTTACTCTCATTTTGTGTAGAATAGGTGATTTTGACCGTTTCTAGCATTTTATGCATGTGCAGGTTTTTCGAGCCCCGTGGCCATTTTCGTAGTGGTTTGGTTCCAATGAACAAATGCAATTCATCGTTGTTAGTCTGTTGATGTCTAGAGGCCCGTTAGTGCTACGATTGAAGAGGAGCGACAACGATGGTACCGGTACCACACTTTGCAATCTGCCGTGCCCACATGCGGTCAATGGTATCGATTACCAAGCATGGTAGTAGGTACGGTGTAAGACACCCGGTGCATACGATGCGGTACCACACTTGCGAATGCTTTGGTACCGACATCACGATCTCTACGGGACTTGAGCAGAATTTCGTTCTTGGTGCAAGGGCACTCTCGTCTTTCGACCACCACTTAGAAACCACTAATGAGAAGTGTATTTAAGCCCACTTTAGGGCAGAGAAAGGAGGATGGGATTCTAGGGTTTAGTTTGAGCGAATGGGTGTTTTCTCATATTTCGCTAGGGTTCATAGAGTACTTAGCTTTTCCTCTGATTCGGAGTTTTTAATTACTTGTAATCTTTCAGTTGGTTTCTATAACTCAGTATTATCTTATGGGATTCTGTGTTTGTGATATCCCACCTTGCAATAGAAGTGTTATTTCTCAAGTCAATATTACGATTAGTGTTTTATTAACCTTGAATCGATTCTCAGTTTCAATGGAGTTCTAAACCTCCACGATAGGGTTCTAAAGGTGGAAACTCACCTCCTTCAAGGTAACGACCCTCAATTCCTCTTTTGTGCTTAAATGGGATTGTACGATGCTAAACACTTGTGAAAAATGCCTCAAAACCTTAGATTTGTCATCTGCGACAGCGTGTGAGCAGAGAATCCTCGGTACACGATGGCGCGATCATAAATACGAGACTAGGTCGAAAATTATACGAATAAGTGTTTATTGCTCCTTTCAATCATTCTTTGTCTTAAGAAAAGCTTTTAATGTTATATCTTCCATCGAAGATCATTCATCAATGGCTCCTAGATGAGATTGTGAATAAGAGGTGGGTATTACCTGGTCGGCGGTGAGTGAAAACCTAAGGATCCTATCATTTGCCCTTATTGTTTTCAAATAGTGAAGTTGTCGGTTACTCGATCAATCAATCCCACAACCCCAGTTTACCAGCCAAACACACATTCATTGGAGGGTAACCCCTAAGGAACACCTAGGAAACCACTCCCTATGGAAACGACCTGTGGACCCCCACAGTACTATAATGCTTGATGACTTTAGTTCCTACGCTTAGGAATAATTTCAGCATACGAAATAGATGAAGCACAAAGCATACCCCAAAGATCATGGGTGTGTGTGCATGAGGCCTACGCCGAGAATTGATTTTTGAGATCTCAAAGGCTGACCCGGACCGCAGTTATTCTGCAGCGTTATACAATCACGATCCCAATTGTCAAGCGACCTTAGGGTCCTGACTCATTGGAACACTTGGCTTTTCTGCGATTTCTCGACTCCACATTTGTAATCATGGTCGACTAGGTGAGAACAATTAAAACTAAATCTGAAAGTCACCATATCATAATGTTGCCAAATCACGAATATGTTGGTACATAGGAATGAGGCTTGGTCTTTAAATATGCTTAAACATTAAACAACTAGAACAATCTAACATGATGAAACCTAAAATATGCAAAAGGAATAACAAAGTAAATAAAAAAATATAAAAAATACAATAAAAATAAGCAAAATAACTCTAAGCCTACCCATATACCCCCAAACTTAAAACTAACATTGTCCTTACTGACAAAAGGAAAAAAAAAAAAAGATAGCAAAGGCGAGAGATATATGGCTAGGATCATTGCGGTGAGTGGTGGTGGTGATGGCGGTGGCGGGGTGTGAAGAGAGAGAGGAGTTGGGCCACTGGCACGTGGCAGTCAAGTCACGGGTACGCCGCAGATGGTTTGTCATCTCGCTGATGGGCGTCCATGTCATTTCAGGAAACGGCCGATTACTCACGAAGGACGGCTAAATCCCGATGGCGTCGAACCGTGTGGTAAGTGCATGAATCCCGATCTGCGAGAATTTGGTGGGGCGGAAGAACCTGGGTTGCCAAAGCCATAATGGTAGCTCTGCTGATGTGAAACGTTTGGAACATCCTCATTGGTCTCCTCATCGAATCGCCTAGGCTCAGAGACTTGCCTTGGGGCGACGGTATGGGTAGGCACTATTACACCTGCTTCTCAGATTCTAACATGGGATGACCGTGGCTTTGCCCTATGTGTCTGGGGGAGGTGTATCCCGGGGCTTAGGTGCATCTCCCCTTGGTCCTAGGCTCAATGACACAAACAGTGACGGATTCAGTATGGCCCCAGGCCCTTGGTCATAGCGTACGGGAGGGATCAGCTATCCTTCGTAACTATACTCAAATGTAGGGAAGGTTTGATTTTAACACATAAAAAGTTATACCAAACCTTGGCCACGGGCATGAGTGAGTGCATCTAAAAAGTGGTGAAATCACGATCGATGAATTAGAAATCTCCACATACTGGCGTAGTGAAGCTCTATTCGGCGCTCATAGTCGATGTCGACAAATAGCGCCACTGCCTCCTCCGCTATCATCATCGATCGATGAATCAGGTTGATGGCACAGGCGCAAAACTTGACCAATACGCCTGACGAAGGCGTAGTGTCGACCTTGAAAGGAAGATTGGAGTGGAACTCCCACACTACCGGGGCCACTCCGGGATTAGGGGATGCGCATAGGGTCTGCCATCCGTGGTTTTGGATGGTGAAATTAAAGAACGCATTGGATGTGGGAAAACCGCGATCCGGGATGAACGAGCGGTTGAAAAGTGACTCGTGAATCATGTTTAATTTTTAATATCAAAGAAGAGGTAAATTTTTATCTTTCAATCTTATCTTTTTTTTCTTTCCACTATTGCCACTTCATTTTTATAATATTCATTTCAATTTTTTTTCTTACTTTCTTTTGCAAATTTCCATAGTTTTTTCAAACATGACCCTTGTTTTATTATTTTGGCATTGAAAATGTTTTATTTTATTAATTTTTTTTAAGGAATCGAATATTATATTAAATAATTATTAATGCGCACACCGTATAATTATTTTATTAAGTAATTGATAAAGCTCACAGCATCCCTTTTTTTGCTTTTTTTTTCTTTTTAAGTAATATTATTCACCATTCAAATGATTTTGATTTCATTTTATATTTTATAAAACATAAATGATAAAACTTACAGAAAACCTAAAATTATAGTTGTATTGAAAGAATAGGAAATAATTTGAAAAGAAATATTAAAATATATTAAAAGAAAGAAGCCAAGAATAATTAAAAGATGAAATGAACATAAAGTATAAGTCACACCTCGATGAAAAATTTTGAATAATACAAAAGAAGAGTTGCTAAATTATATTTGTAAAATCAAAGGGATTTGTGATCCCAAAACAATTGATCAATAATCAAAGACCAATAAATACATTACAAAACTTTATTGAAACAATGGAAGCGTATCGATTCTTCTTTGAGTAGAAAACACACACGACCTGATCAGAAATTATTGGTAGCCATTTGTCACTTAAATGCGCGAGGATGAGATCGGAGAAAAGCTAGAGGTTGAAAATAGTTTTTTTTCCTTCTCCCTCAGTGTATTCCTACCAAACTGTCCAAATTCTAAGGCTCTATTTACTTATATACTTATATATATATATATATATATATATATATATATATATATATATATATATATATATAGAGAGAGAGAGAGAGAGAGAGAGAGAGAGAGAGAGAGAGAGGGAGAGAGAGAGAGAGAGAGAGAGAGAGAGAGCACAAAGAACAAGTCAAGCTTAGAGTCGATGGACTTACCAAAGCAAGGGAGACGATAGAACCATGGGTCCATGGCTAATTAACATTTAAACCATCCACTTAAATGACCCATTATTGACATGCACAATTACACAATTAAAATTGTATTATGATTATTCTTAGTCCATAATTAATAAATTAATCTAACATTCTCCCACTTGGATGGCATAATCATAACTAAAATGCTTTCATAAGAGATTTACAAAGTCATGACCAATCATATACAATTAACACACGAAGAGGATGCATAAATTGTACATAATCAGGTGCTACTAATCAAAGTCATAGCTTTCGAATGCTTCATGAGATGCTTACATAGTCATATTGATCATATACAATTAATACATCGAGATGATGCATAAACCATACACGATCAGGCACTACTAATCTAGAAACATTTCAATGACAAGAGTATTCATTCAATAGAAAGAAAAAACATCATTATGTCATTCATCTAGTCAAAGTGACACAATCATAAGATAATGAAAAAAAGTTTAAAATGTGCATGTAATAATAGAAAAATCATAGCTTTCCTTGAAACATACAGAAAAGGAAAAACTCCCACTAAAACAAAGAGTCTAGGCTCCTAACAATCCCATGAGGGTGACATGTTCTTGAAACACACAAATAGGTAAGCCTTTGGTCAGTGGATCTACTACCATGCTAGTTGTAGGCATGTGCTCAATTGAAACGAGGGACTCTGCAACTTTCTCTTTAACAAAAAAGAACTTCACATCAATGTGCTTAGAGTGAGAAGTGCTCCTAGTGTTCGTAGAGAAAGATATAGGCTAATGGAATTATCATAAATTCGAGATACATAAATGGGTGAACAACCTCGAAAATTTGAAATGAGTTCCATGACAACCATGTGCATGACAAGTAGTCTCATAACAAGCCACATACTCTGCCTCCATAGTAGAAGAAGCTATAAGTGTCTACTTGATACTTTTCCACAAAACAGCTCCTTCAGCTATCCTAAAGATATAACCAGAAGTGGACTTTTTATCATCCACGCAACTTGCATAATCGGAATCACTAAAACCAACCACCTCAAGCGTGTCAGTGCGTCGATATGTCAACATGAGATCCTTGGTACCTTAAAGATACCTCAAAACTTTCTTAGTCGCTTTCCTATGGCTTTGATCAGGATCACTCAAATACCATGACACACCTGTAATAATATCGAGGCGTGTGCATACTTGAGCATGCATACATCGAGGTACCTGTTGAAGAATAAGGGACTACTTTGATCTAATCTCTCTCAATATCATTTTGAGGACATTAGCCTTTGGAAAACCTGTCACCCTTTACAATCTATGCCTTACCAGAGGAACATGATTGCATATTGAACACCTCGAGAATCACGTTCAATATAAATGCCACAGTGAGACAATCTGCCTTGATGGGTCCTATCACGAAGTATCTGTATGCCTAAGACATAAGATGCTTTCCTAAGATCCTTCATCTCAAAATGATTAAACAATAACTGTTTTGTCTCAACCAACATGTCAGTATGATTGGTTGAGAGCACAATATCATCAATAAATAAAACCAAAACTATGTATTTGCACCCATTGACCTTCATATATATGCATTGATTGACGATGTTCTCCTTAAAACCATTGGTCGTGACAACGTCATCAAACTTGAGATACAACCTAGAAGCCTACTTTAAACCATAAATGGGTTTCTGGACTTTACAACCCATGTGTTCCTTACCAATTTCCTCAAAACCAATAGGTTGAGACATGTAAACATCCTCAACTAAGTCTCCATTCAAGAAATTTTTCCTCACATCCATCTGATGCAACTCCAAATCAAAATGAGCCACTATAGTCATAATAATGCTTAGAGGGTCTTTAGTGGACACTGGAGATAAGGTTTAGCTTAAAATCAATACCTTCTCCCTGACTGTAACCCTTATCCACTAATATTACTTTATATCTCTCTACATGTCCCTTGGCATTGCACTTGGTCTAGAAAACCCATTTGCACCTAATAAATTTGCAGCCATCTAGAAAATCCACCAAGCTCCACACTTTATTCTGTAACATGAAAGTTATCTCATCTTTCATTGCATGAACCAAAAGTTGGATTGAGGACTAACAATAGCTTCTTTGAAGGTAGTATGATCGATACACCACCCACATCATACTCATGCTTACGAGAAGAGTCAACAATGTAGTCATGTAAAAATTCTGGGCCTATCGCCCTCTTTGACCTCCTCGGTATATCCATGACTACATGTAGATTACATATATACATATCTAGGGCTATTAGATCTACATCCTCAATTGGTTCATCATTAGTAGTGTGACGCCCCATATCCTGGGGGTCATCATTTTTTTTTCTTTTTGGCTATTGGATAAGTCTATTGGGACAGAATGCTCCCCGGTAGGATCGTGCGCTCGCCTTGGAGGTAGCGCCACACGCCTCGGCCCTTTTAGCACGTGCCTGCTTTGCCATGCGTGCTAGGCGCTGACATACCTGCTTTGCCGCGTCGCATTTGTGCGTATGCGTGCGCTATGCTATGCCGCGTCCACCTCTGTCGCCCAACCTAAAGTCCTGCGCGCGACGGGGATTCTCATACCATGGCCGATATCGAGACATAAGCTTGCTATCGCGACGCATTCTTTCCACTGCCTTGGCTAACTACATCCGCGACATGGGTAGCTCTGTCGTGACATACTTTTCCTTACTTTAGCCAGCTATGTCGCGACATAAACTATTCTATCGTGACAAGAGGGCTTCTGCCTTTAGCCCACACTCTGTCGATACATCAAAATTACATCTTGTGATATTATGGCTTGATACATTGCGGCCAGATTGCTCTGTCAAAGGCAGGCCACCTCCGTCGCCGCGCGCCAGCTATCGTAAGGCGTGCTATCGCCTAACCCGAGCAAGCGTGTCGCGACAGCGAAACCCACTATTGCGACATTGAGCCTGAGAACTCTGTCGTGAAAGAGAATTCTCTGTCGTGACCCAAAACCAAAAATTGGTAGTAGCCTTTATGGGCCATTATGCACCTCCATTTCTTTCTTTTTCTTCTCTTTCTAAACACCCTCAATCTAATATACGACAACCTTTTTATTACCAAGGAAATCAAGAAGCTTGGAAAAACTTGCCAAACTGTATTAATCATACCAAAAATGAGTTTTAATTACAACTCTGACTCATTACATATACAGAAACTGGGTTCTACCTTGAATTTTAGAAAAATACAAGTAAAGCCAAATATGGACTTCTTCCCAACTAAACCTCATATGTGCCCACCTAAGTTTGTACCTCTAGTACACGAAAATATTTTTCCCACGGTAGGTGAGCAATGCCCGATAGATAAATGCTCTGAGTGCTCCCCACACAAGTGCACATGCAATGCCATGTATGAAAGCTGTTTCAAAACAAAGATTTTAGCACATAAATCATTCCATTGGACAACCCTCCGAGAAGTTCACTAGACCACCCTCTGATCAAGTTCATGGGATAATCCTCCGATATCAAAACATATTGGACAACCCTCCGATATCAAAACATATTGGACAACCCTCAAATATCAATATATTATTGGACAACCCTCTGTTATGATCTATTCACAACCCATGTTAATATGTTAAGCATGCATATATTAACATCATTTTAAAACAACCTGCATGTTATTCAATTAAGCAATCAACATGCAAACTGGATTTTCAGTCTCCAACCAAGAAAAAACCAGCATACCTAAAAAAAATAAAAAATAGCATACACAATCTACAGCAGTAAGTACTCTTAGTTCTAGAACTGAAATTTTGGAACTAGATAGCCACCTAGAAACCCATCACAGTTTACTCCAGAAAAATGAACCTGACAACCTTACTATTAAGAATTTGAACCCCACAGTCATTGAATGGCCCTTAGACGAGAATAACCAAAGTAGGAGAAATCTCTACCTTTTGCAGTTTTTTATGTCAACAACTAGGTTCCTTCTCTATTTTCGTTCCTCCTTTCTTTTCTTTTTTGGTTTCCTCTTGGCTTTCCCCCTCTCCCTCTCTCCCTCCTTGGCCTTTTCTTTTTTTTACTTCCACACCTTCTCCCTCTCACCTCCCTTATGTTTTGGCTTTTTTTTTTTTTTCCTTTCTTATCTCCTTTTCTCGTTATTATTGGTTTGCTTGGGTGGTGGGGGTAGGTAACACCGCCCACTACGACAACAAACAAAAATTTGCCTTCATGGCACGCCAGCGGTACTTCCATGGCTTTGCCACATGTGACGGTGCCCTACCACCTGGTGCCATGTGGACACTCGTACCACGATTCTGCAATTTTTTTTTTCGAAAAACATGAAATTTCGACAATCTCGAAATTTAACGAAATTCAACTAGGGTGCTAGATTTCGCGAGAAGATTCCAACGGTGAAATACATTTCGTCATCCGAGATCTAAAAAAAATCTTAGCTTTTCCTCCATGACTATTCGGTCAAATTACCGTTTTGCCATTTTTTTGAAAAATTTAGATTTTAAATTTTTCATGGTTTTTACACTCTCCTCCCCTCGAAAGAATTTCATCTCAAAATCCACATACATATATAAATTATCACATGCATATCACGGTCATTAACATTCTTCAAACCACGTACCTCGATCCTCGGAAGGGATATACGAAAATGCGCATCATGTCCTCATGTTCCCATGTTGCCTCCTCAACTCCTTGGTGCTACCACAACACCTTCACTAGCCTCACAGTCTTATGTCACAAAACCTGATCTAGATTTCATCCGCGTCACCTTGAGTTTCTTCCTCGAAGGTCCTATCTGCATTAACAAGCTCTCCTAATCCATTTACATGGTCGGATCTAGAGTATACATCGGGAGCATGGAGACATGGAATACTTCGTGGACACCTAATAAACTCGACATCAATGCTAACCGATACGCAACTGTACCCACCCTCTCAAGTACCTCGAAGGGCCCAATAAACCTCGACGATAGCTTTCCCCGATTGTCGAACTTGACCAATCCCCTCTTAGGCATTACCTTCAAGAAGACATGATCACCCACCTCAAACTCTAGAGGTCGTCGCCATCTGTCGGCTTAACTCTTTTGTCGGCTTTGAGCCATGAGAAGACGCTTCCATATCAGCTCCACCTTCTCCAAGGTGTCTCTAATCAAATCCAAACCAATGATGGAACTCTATCCCACCTCTGTCCAACAAATCGGGGATCGACATGGCCTCGCATATAAAGCCTTATAGGGTGCCATCTGTATACTCACAAGATAATTGTTGTTGTGGGAGAATTCAACTAAGGGTAAGTGCTCCTCTCAGCTACCCTTAAGATCCAGGGCATATGCTCGTCGCATGTCCTCTAAAACCTGTATGGTCCGACTAACCATCTGTCTGAGGATGAAAAGCGGTGCTCATCATCAATTGTGTCCCCATGGCCTTTTGGAAACTTTTCCGAAAGTGTGTCGTAAACCTTGGATCCCTGTCCGATACTATGGATACTGGTACGCCATGTAGCCAAACAATCTCCTGACCTACTTGCCTCTGATGCTCAGCTTTTACCTGCTGACACATGAGACATCGTCGAACAAAATCTCAAACGTGTCGTTTTATCTTGCTCTAGTAATACTGGCGATGAATATCATGGTACATCTTAGTGTCAGCTGGATGCACAGAAAATCGAGAGCAGTGAAACTCTTTGAGGATCTCCTCTCTCAAATCTGTCAATTGGGGAACCCGCAGACGTCCCTATCTGAAGACTTCGCATATGTGTGGATAGCTTGACCTTAAATCACCGTGCACATTGCCCTATCACACGATGGGCACCATCTCTACGTCCTGCCCCTACGACTCAATCACTCTGCTTAGTAGGGAAGGCATAGCCACTAAGCTCCCCAAACACCTAAGCTTTGATCGTTTATCTTTATGGCCAAGACATCTTACTACTTGACATCTGCCACTCCCAGGAAGCTACACTAGCCAGTACTCCCCATGACTTCTGACTTAGTGCATCAACCACCACATTTTCCTTATCAGGATAGTAGTGTAAAGCGAAGTCATAATCCTCCAGATACTCCATCCATCTGTGTTGCCTCATGTTGAGGTCCCGTTGTATAAGATATACTTCAGACTCTTATGATCTGAAAACACTTCAAACTGCTCGCCATATAAATAGTGGTGCCAAATTTTAAAGCGAACAATGGCGTGATTCATATCATGTGTAGAATCAATTACATTTCATGATTCTTTAACTGTATAGAACCATAAGTCACAACCCTCTCGGACTGCATCAAGACACATCCTAATAGTCCATCCTTAGAGGCATCACAATACACTGTGTACCTCTATCCCTGTTCTGGGACTATCAAAATAGGAGCTTTAGTAAGCCTCCTTTTCAATTCTTGAAATGCCCTCTCACACAAGTCATTCCACACAAACTTAACCTCCTTTTGGGTCAACCTTGTCATAGGTTCTGCTAACTAGGAGAAATCCTCAATGAACCCCTCCTGTAGTACCCTTCCAATCCCAAGAAACTAAGTATCTCGGTAACCGGCCTCTCCTAACTCCTGCACTTGACCTCGGCCTTTTCGGGGTCTATCGACACACACAGATGAGCACGAAGCGTGTCCCCGAAATTTCATCTCGATGGCAAAAATTTACATTCTTGAATTTGTGACCTGGCCCAGTGGTCCCCTAAGTGCTTGGAGAACAATCCTCAAATGATCCTCATGATCCTCCTCAGACTGGGAGTAGATCAAGATGTCATCAACAAAGACCACAACAAACTTATCCAAATAGGGTTGAAATACCTTATGCATGAGATCCATGAATGCCGATTAGAGAATTCGTCAATCCGAAAGGCATCATTGTGAACTCTAAATGCTCGTACCGCCTCCTAAACGCCGTCTTAGGGATGTTAGCCTCCTTAACTCTCAACTGATGATAACCTATGCGAAGATCTATCTTGGAGTAGACTCGCGCCCCTTTCAACTAATCAAACAGGTCATCAATCCTCGATAATGGATACCAATTCTTGATCATTACCTTGTTCAACTATCGGTAGTAAATACACAGTCAAAGGGTTTTATCCTTCCTCTTTGCAAACAAAACCGAAGCGCCTCATGGTGAAGTTCTCGGTCTAATAAAACCTTTATCCAACAGTTCCTGTATCTAGACCTTGAGTTCCTGCAACTCAACCGGCGCCATCCTATGCGAAGTCATATAAATGGGTGACGTACTAGGGTGTAATTTGATCGTGAAGTCTACATTCCTCTACGGAGGTAATCCTGGTAGCTCATTTGGAAAAACATCCTTGTACTCACAAGCTTTGCCCGAGGTAGACTGAATCCGGTCTCACTTTCGTCATACAGAGTAAAAGGCTTGCTGCTTGGCCTATCTATAGTGCCACCTAAAAGGCATTACCGTCTGGGTAAAACGTCATGCTTATCCCCCTGAAATACAACACAAATGCCATCCTGTGTGTAGGCAGTAATCCTCCTACGATCACAATCGATGACGACTCGGTGTGCCGTCAACCAATCCATGCTAAGAATGGCATCAAAATCTGATATGTCCATGCTGAAGGTCCACGTAGGTAGAATCCACGAGATCTCTAACTCACAATCCCGTTATATCTTATCAATCCTCACTGAGTCCCACTGAGGAGAACTCACATACTCGCAGCTCTTCAGGAGTCTCCATCTACAAGCCCAAGCATTCACACAAGATCTGACAATGAAAGAATGCGATGCATCAGAATCAAACAACACTCTTGCCCATAAGAGTGAGATTAGAAACATACCCTGTATAACCGACTGATTTGCACTCTCAGTCTGTTGTGTGAAGGCGTAGACACTTCCTTAGGTCCCTAAATTCCTGGCCTGTGAGCCCTGTCCTCAACCTCGACCCATACTTTGACCTCTTTGACCTGCCTGTGACATGGTTGGTCTTTGGTGCGACCTGGGATTGATGCCATTCCCTTAGCTCGTATTGGGGTGGAAGACATATTGTGTCTATGCGGCTCCATTGATAAGTTGGGACTCAAGATCTAACTCACAAGATCCTTGCCTCACATGGGCAATCTGTCTCATGTGCCCGGGTTGATGGCAATGGTAGCATGTCATACGCCTGTATGACTAAGTCTCAACTTGGCTTGGCATTAGCTGATAATCGCGTTCATCTTAAATCCTTATGGGCTTGAAAGTCTTACGCTTCTTTCCTGATGAAGAAGGTTGTCTTCTTATCTTGTCACTTCGCGTTGTCTTGAATTAACAAAATTTGTCTCTATCTCTCTCTTGCAGCGCATAGCTATCCTTACCATAGATAAACATCTTCACGGGATAAGTCCCATAATCTTTCACGGGATGGATAGCTTGGACCATCCTCAAATTTTCACCTTGGCCGTAATGTGGCGTATAATCATCAAAAACATACAACTTTGTGAGCTTAGCCACTGTTCGATTCTGATCTTATTTCCACTGTTTCAGCTACAGAACTCCAGAGCTTTTGCATGCTTAGCGGATCTTAGAAAAACTGTTATGAAAAACTCTGGAACTCTTACCCGTATCATCGTCTCCACATCCCCTTGAGACTTTGACCCGATCATTAAGCACGAAGTTAATCCCTGCAGTGAGTGCGGCTAGTGATCCTGTAATGGTATCGGAGGTAATCTCCATAGCCTGAAAACCCTTTCCACTTATCGGAACTGTGGTGGTACCTGTATCCAGTCCCCTCCTCCCCGAATCTGGAGGATGATATGCATAAACTTTTGGAAGTTGTCGGTCCTCCCACTGACCCCAGGCTATGCTAGCATGTGCGATAATGATAACGTGAGGCATAAGCCTCAGTAGGGCTGTTGGTCAAGGCAGTCGTCAAACTATTGCCTGCATTAAATGACCTAGATCCTCTTCGACTTGCCATCTACGCCTTGACGAAATTAAAATAACTAAGTGCATATACCAACCACTAATTCTCAAATCGCTATGTTACCTATTCATTTACCTTTTGAACCCCTATGGTTATGTTCCCTGACCTTAGTGTTTAACCTTTCCTATATATTGATTACCAATTCTATAATTCACACAATATCATGTAATAATTCATCAGAATGCACAATGGATGCATGATCTAAGCTCATGCCCATCGAGCCCTAGTTAATCGTCTACCTACTACTTTCTGATACTAAGCTATATTGCTAGTATCAAATATCTCACTGTAGGTATTTATAAATCTAGGCTCTGATACTAAGTTGTGACGTTCCATATCCCGGGGCTCATCATTTTTTGGCTCTTGGGTGAAGTCACGTAGAAAGGATCTTTATGAGACATAACACTCGATCAGTCGTTGCGCTCCTTACGCTTGCGTTGTACGCCGACCGTATCCCGCGTCTTACCATACACACTAGGCGCCTTTATGTTGCGCGCCGCCTTTATTTTATTAGATGCCTTTGGGCTATGCATGTCTAGCTCTGTCTACAAGTCCTTTATCCATCAGTTTCTTCACGAAGTAGCTAGCTATGTCGCGACATAAAGCATCTTATGCAACATTCTTTGCTACCTTAACTATCTTGACATAAACTAGCTCTGTCGCGACATACTTTTCCCACTACCTTGTAGTGTATGTTGCGACCTCTTCTCTGTTTACAACAGAAAACTACCGCCAGCTTTGTACTGCATTGCGCGCCAAAGTGCAGCCATGTTGGGGTATTGTGAGTAGTTTGCCATGATAGAGTGTCTGTCTCGAGGCCTCGTCGCGCGTGCCCTTTGTTGTAGGTGCGGCGCTGCTTGAACCAAGCGTGACCTTAAAAACCCATTGTCACGACGCCGGAGCTATTTAAGAACTCACATGCGTGACAAAAGAATTCATCGCGACCCCTCTATCATGACCCAACCTGAAATTGGCATTAACCTCCTGGCCATTCTGCACCTCCATTTTCTTTCTTTTATTTTCTTTCTAACACAAATCCGATATCTAATGACCTTTTATTACCAAGGAAATCAAGAAAGCACAGAAAAAACTTATGCTTGTATTAATCCTTTCGTAGTTTTAATTACAACTCTAACTTATTACATATACAGAAACTTGGTTTCTACCTAGAATTTTACCAAAATACAAGTAAAGCCAAATCTGAACTTCTTCTGACTAAACCTCGGGCGTGTCCATCTAAGGTGTACCTCACGATACCTGAAATATTTTCCCCTTTGACAGAGGCTGATACTTTCGATGGAGAAATACTCCTGAGACTCTCCCCACTAAGTGCACATACAATACCATGTATGAAAAGCGTTTCAAAACAAAAAAGATTTTTGCTTTATAAATCAATTGCATTGGATAACCCTCCCGAGGCGAGTTCAGCTGGACCACCCTCAGTCATGTTCATAGAAGACTGACCCTCGATATCAAAACATATTGGACAACCCTCAGATGTCAAAACATATTATCTGACCCTCGGAATGTATCGATTTATTATTGGAGCGGACCCTCCGTATGATCAATTCCTGACTATGTTAATATAGTAAGCATCCATATATCAACATCATTTCACACCTTTGCATGTTATTAATCAGCCCGATCAACATACAAGCTGGATTTTGATCTCTGACCCTATTAAACCGGCATACTTGAAAAAAAAAAAGCATCACGCAATCTACGACCAATAAGTATCTTAGTTCTAGAACTAAAATTTTGGAACAAAACTATGAAACCCATCCTGATTTACTCCCAAGGCGTATGAACCAACCCTATTGTTAAAGCTAAACTAGCCGACAGATAGCCCTTAGGCAGGCTCTTGGTGGGAGAAGCCTTGCCTTTTGGGTTTCCATTGACAACCAAGTTCCTCCTCCATTTTCTTTCTTCCTTTCTTTTCTTTTCTGGTTTCCTCTTAACTTTCCCTCTCTCTCTCTCTCTCTCCTTGGCCTTTTCTCTTTTTGACTTCCACGCACCTTCTTCCTCACCTCTCTTATGTTTTTGGATTTTTTTTTTCCTTTCTTATCTCCTCTTTTCTCTTTTCCTGGTGCCACGTGGACACTAGTACCCCGATTATGCAGTATTTTTTTCTCGAAAAACGTGAAATTCCGATAATCTTGGAATTCAACGAAATTCGACTTGGGTGCTATATTTTGCGAGATGATTCCAACGGTGAAATCCGTTTCGTCATCCGAGATCTAAAAAAATCTTAGCTTTTCCTCCGGGACTATTCCGGCAAATTACCTTTTTGCCATTTTTCTTAAAAATTTAGATTTAAATTTTTCACGGGTTTTACAAGTAGTGACTACTGGATGTTGGTCAACAATAGGGCTAGAGATTGGAGGAGCTTGATAGGCCTGAGAATAAAAACTAGGTGTTCTTTGAACACAATTTCTGTACTGACATACCGGTATCATCAAAATAAATGGCTAAACTTGATTCAATCACTTTCTGAGTAATTGTGCCATGGGAAATAAAACCTGAACCTCTTGATCCACACAATAACCATTGAGTACCCAGCGATGGTCTTTGGATCAAGTTTCTTGGGTTGCTGATTGTACGGTCTCACTACCTTGCAACCCCAAACATGGAAGTGATAAAGACTACAGCACAATACGTGACGATAGCTCATAGTCTTGGGCTCTTTACTTATTATCATACTTGGTTCAAAATAGGATTCTGATTTCGCCACCCCACAAGAACTCAAGTAGTGAGAAATTAACAAGCATACATCACGCTATATCAAGAAGCGTGTGATTCCTTCTCACACAGTCGATGTTATTGAGAATACAGGCATTATCTTTTGAACATCTCAATGCCACGATGCTTGAGGTACTTATAAATGGTCTATGGTTGCGTCCCATGTCATCATATCAACCATAATACTCACCACCACTTTCAAAATGAACCACTTTGATCTTCACTCCTTATTGGAATAAATTTTGCTTTGAAACTAAAGCCTCAAAGTCAAACATCGAAATGAGCTATGAAAACCATAATGAGATAATCATCAATGAGCATTCAGAATAGTTATGGCCACTCTGATTGTCAATTTTGACAAAGCTACCGGAAGACTATTATCTAATCCCCATAAACAATGCCATAAACTTATTAATTGACCTATTCGTATGCAAAAATTTATGCCAATAATTTTTAGAAACCCCACCCGATCCTTTGCAATGGTCGCGAAAAACTTGTTAATATATCTTCTTTTTAAAGTAGACCATAAAAACTCTGATCAATTTCTAACATTACCACCAAGGACGCTATTTCAATCCTCAGTGGAGATACCAAAAATCTTGTTGTTTGACTACAAATTATAAAGAAATATATTTCCCGATGTGCATAATAATACAATTTATGTGGGTATAATTTTACGCAGAGTGCACCGTCATACAAGTAATAAAAGTGGATTTTAAGTCCAGATATCATTCCCACGATAATTGATGAGAGACCAATTACCCCTACTACTCAAGATCCTTACTATTTGAACCCAAAAGTACAAAATTGATTTGTTTAAACTAAAGAAAGAATGACTGATTAAAATTCTATAACTATAACAAAAATTCAAAATGAATTGGAATTGAGAGTTCATTGAATAAAGTTAACATTAGGTTATAGATGATGTATAATTAGCGATTTTGTCATTCTATAACAAAGTTCGATACATCGGTTTGAAATCCCGAACTTTGTCGAAGATGCAGTAGTATGGCTTAGATTCCTCCTACACTATAATTTCACTAATTAGAAACCATATTCCTTCGGACACATGCGGTCTAACTGATTACTTGTAGGATATAATCCTTTTCTAAATTAGGCATTTTCATTTAAATTACTTACACCTGTTCTGAGGACTAAAGAATTCTTGCCCCATGCCTTGAGGACAATGCAAGCCTTCTTCAATCTTATTATTATCTCATCCTTGATTTGAGTAAACTCTCTGTCCTTGATTAGATACAAGCTAACGAGATCAAAGATCATTCCATTAGACAGAAGGGAAACCTCTAATCGAATTAAATGAGCATCAACCAGCTAATCTCTTTGCTATGAAGTAAATTAGTGAATCTATGATAATCTTCCCGAGTTCGCCATTATAATATTAGTCTAGCATACCCCGAGTTTGCGCTGCATGCTCTCGAGATCTCCATCTACAGTGTCTCGAGGGCTCCCTGAAATTAGAGCAAAGATACAACCCCTGCATTACAAGCTATGTAAAACGATTAATTTCAGAACAACGCCAATTAGATAGAACTAAGGCTTCTAGCTTTCTGGCGTTCTTTTGGATTTGCGAAATGATAGCTAACACGGAGTCCGTTTCCAAGAAATCAGGTCTTTCAATCTTAGGGTGAATAACAGTGACTAATTGATAAGGAAAATTCATTGAAATTACAATGTCTTGAAAAATGAACTCCATAAAATTTCCAAATTCCATTGAATCGAATGTGAAGCAATTTTGTGAACCCGAATCGAAACTTCGCATATCCTTTACTGAATCCAAGAAAATATAACTAAAAGTAAGTTGACTAATCCAACAAAAAAAGGAGTAAAGAAAATAAAAATAAAAACTAAAATATATACAAAAAGGAGACTCCGGCTACTCGAGATGTTTAAATTCAATGAAAACTGCGCCTGATACTATGTGTACTATTTATAGGTTTCATGATGGCGCACTTTGAGGCTGAAATCATAGTTCAAAAACTGGCCGGTTGACGAATTTGTCCCGACATTAGCAGCTATTCTTGTCCTCCATCTTTTTTGTGGCTTGCAATGTTATGTCATAACGATTAATTACGTACCATTTTCTTGATTATGTTGCTGGTATCTTTTGAAAATATCGCGACGAGCTGGCTGGTCGATCTTAGATTGTCCACGACGCTAGTGTTTTTATCATGACATTTCTTTCATCGCTTGTAGTGCCATCGCAGAGCGGTATGTCACGAAACATAAAACTTCTTAGTTGCGACAAATGTTTTCCTTTACCTCTTTTCACATTGTGTCCACGACAATAAATTTCTATGTCTAACATTCCTATATAGTTCTTCTCAACTTTTGCGATAGTAAATTTTTTGTGTATGACGAGTTCAATTTGCAACACTATGTTGTGATGTCGCTACATAAACCTAACATTGCGACATAACTCTTCTACCATTGCCTTCTTTGCCTTCTAATCTTTGTAATGGCGACATGAACCCAGAAATGTCGAGACATTCTTTCATGCCTTAAATTTGTCATTCTTTGAAATGTTTGTATGACATAAGCCTTTGTTGTGACTGATTGCTTCTACTTGTTCTTTCAATCGCCATTTTCTGCTCCGCGACATATTTGTTGTGTGTGACATTCTTCAGCACTCCTTGTTTTTATGTCGCGACACGGGTTTGAATGTTTGACAAAAAGCTCTTTGCCATCTTCCTTAATCTTTACAGTAAGAAGTAGAGCAAAATAATTTTGCGACATTCTTCTTGCCTTCTATCTTATATTTAATGATAGACCTTAATTTTATATACAAATTCAATATCCCTTTGCCTGGGACTATTAGGTCAGGAAACGACACAAAAGTTATTGGACAAATTTATGACATAACTAAGAACTAGATCGATCCCCAATTAAGATGCCAAATACTTGTTAGACCTTAATTCTATATACCAAATTCCTGCCAGTGCTACCTAGGACTATTTAGTCCATGGTAATGACACCAAAAACTCCTTGGACAAATTTCTCACAAAGCTACCAAGAACTAGATCAATCCCCGGTAACGGCGCCATAATCTTGTTAACTGAGAATTATAAAATAGTTTTTTCTGATATTTATGTAATTTTTTTGCAAATTTATATTATGTATAATTCTCTACGAGTGCACAGGTCATACAAATAATAAAGTGGATTTTAAGTCCAGATATCATTCCCAGGGATCATTAGAGCGTCTGAGATCATTACCTACTTCTTAAGATCTTTGCTATTTGATCTCCAAGTACAAATTGTTTTGGCAACTAAATAACGAATGAATAATTAAAAGTTTTCAACTATAAAAAAAAATTCAAAATAAATTAGATTAAAGTTCTATTGAGTAAAGTAGACTTGGGAAATAGATCGAAATGTATAGTGATTTTTGCATCATTCCAATGCGTAGCTCAGGTCATCGGTTGAAATTTGAACTTTATCAAAGGGTATGCAAGGTAGTATGGTTTAGATTTCTCCATACAACATATATTTCACTAATTAAGCCTGCTCTTTCGGACACATGGGTGCAATATGTTACTTATAAGATTTAATCCTCTTTACAGAGCGAGTATTTTTCCATTCGATACTTCATACCTGATAGGAATGAAATTCTATACCCCATAGACTACACAATTCAAGCCTTTTCAATCTAATTGGTATCTCATTTTCTATAATTTGGTAAAAACTCTCTATCTCATGATTAGATCTAAGCTAACACGAGGATCAAGAATCATTTAATCGAGCAATGGAGAAACCTCACGATCAATTAGACTAATACATGGCAACTAATTCTTAATTTACTTGATGAAGTGGTGATACATAAGTAATCTTTCAAAGGTTCATTGGTTCCATAATGTTAGTCTATACCCAATGGCATCTATACTCTCGGGAATCTCTGTCTCGCTGCTCAAAGAGCCTCACGGAAATCGAAACAGGGATATGAGTGATCTTGATTGAGCTCACAATATTCGAAACGATTAATTTTCAAGAACAACACTAATTAAATGATTCAAAGTTATAACGATGACATTCTGGCAAGTTGCAAAAAATGATAACGAAGTTGTCGGTTCCCTGAGAGAAGAAATTTATTTTTTCAAAACTAGATTACAAATAATAGTGACTAGTGATGCAAAATTCCACTTTGAAAATTGAAAGCAAGCGGAAATAAATGAACAAAAGATTTCCGGATCCGTGGGGATCAGATAGTGTGGGAATCTAAGTATTTTCCAAATGAACCCGAGCTGAGAGCTTCAACCAGTTACTACCCACGATCAAGAAAAATACTGGCTAACATGTGGCGACTAAGCCGGCGAAAAGGAAATAAAGAAAAATAATAATGGCTCTCCACACAAAGACTCAGCAACCTAGAATGTTCAGGTTACGGAGGAAAAAACTATGCGCGGTGCCTTATGATTCAATTTATATATTTTCAAATGATGACACTTTGAAATTTGAAATTGTGAATCCACCCAAAAACTAGCCCAGTGGCGTCTTTGTCTGTGACATAAGTATGTCGAAACATTGTTTTACTGTTTGTCCTCTAGCTTTTTTATTGGACTGCGGTGTTGTCTTCATGAAGCCGATCTTCTTTGCTTTTCTGGAGTATGTTGCAACATATTTACAGAAAATGCAGCCAGAACACTTGTTGGTCGTCTTGTAATTATCACGACATAGAGCGGCACATTCCGACATTTTATTTAGTGTCTTTAATTTTAATACTTGGGTATGTCGAGACATAAAAAGCTTTCTTCGTGACAAGGTTCCTTCTTGCTGCTCTTGATTATTAAATAAGCGACATTAACATTTACGTATCGTCATTGAGGATTTCTCATCCTTTAGCTTTGTTTTATGTCGCAACATAAATTTGGAATGTCGTGACATAAATTTGGAATGTCGTGACATAAATTTGAATCGTGACATAAATTAACTCTTTTGCTCTAGCAGGTGTCATTGACATAGTTTGGAAATATTACGCTTGATTTGCAATTCTCTTCTAGAGCTTTTCTTGATTAATGTCGACCTGGCTTTAGGTCATCATGACAAATATCTCTGCCTTGACTCTTCATTATGCCATGACATATATTTATGTATTTTGACATTCTTTAATAGTTCTTTACCGTCATTACGCCTTGATAATTTCATAATCAAGATAGAGTTCCACTAATATTTTGTTATGGTTATTGTGTTTGTTTTCAAAATTCTATGTCTGGAAGCATAGCCCTTTTCCTGCTATGTTGACACGGGAATTTATGTCACAACATCCGCTGTTTGAATCTGGTGACATATTTCTTGCTGATCTTATCATTCTCGAAATATTTGTTGCAACATAAAACCTTTGTCATGACCGGCTTGAATATTATGTTGTCTCTAGTCCTGAATTTTGTAGCGACATAGTTTTGTTGTCACGACATAATTTATCTTGTCCTTTAACACAATCAATGTCGTGACAGAACAAAGGAATGTCACGACATTCTTCTCCAGGAACTTCTTAGACCATGTCGCGACAAAGTTTTGAAATGTCATGACAATCTTAAACTTCCTTTCTGATCTCGTCTTGCCTTTGTCGACATAAAGGCGCTTTTGCTACGGCCCATCTTGGTTTCCTTAGCTTCTAATGCGACGACTACAGGATTATGTGTAACATTGAATTATGTCGCAGCATTCTTCTTGAAATTTTCTCTTCTTTTCTTCTTTGGATTGCTTCTTTACATTAAAGCACAAAGCACAAAGTTGGTGACTATTCCGTAATTTGCATTGAATGAATTATGAAGTTCTTTGAAATTTCAAGAAAAATGGACTATAAATAGATGAGTTAGGACTCATCAAATTCCTAAACAAGTTTTCTTATCCCGAAACAAAGAAAAGAAAATTTTGTTTTTCATAGACAATTTAGCTTTTATTTTCAAGGACATTTTATGTTCTACACTTTGCATCTTTTCTCTTGAATCCTGATTTAAGCTAGAAAAAATAGATTAGTTGTAAAATTATGTTTGAACAAGTTTCCCATCTTGTTCAAGGAAGATTTTAAGTAAGTTCACTAAACAGGAAAATACAATTACTATAATTAAAAACGGCTCAATTATTTTACCCTGATTTGTGAGTGTGTGATGGTCTTCTCTCATTTTCATCTTGGTAGATTAGTTAATCTTCTGAGACATTACTCAGATAATAAACTTCTCCTTTATTCTTCTAAGTCTCATATGCTTGTTTGTCATATTAATCTCCACTAATGTAGGCAGATACAACCTTCAAGATCAATTAGGCCTTTTAGGCTTGCTAATGTAATAACTTAGTTGGTGGGTAGAAAAAATGGTTAATTTAGGCTCGAAGTTTGCAGATTCCACATATAACAAAAACAATTTCCTTGCGTTTCTTCATCATTTACTTTTCACTTATGTCAACTTTCAAACAGACCCAAACTTTGTTTGATGCATCTTTTTGCAAACTTTCTATTGTGGTGTTTTTCTTGACCACATTCAAACTGTAAATCCAATTCCTCATATTATAAGCCTTTTACTTTTCATTTTCTATCAAGGCTTATGGAATAGTGCAATGTTTTGTCTTTTAATCTTTCTACCACCCCTTAGAAGTTTGGGTTAGCTCCCATACACAACAGCATTAGGGTACTAGGTGTTGAAACACCCACTAATAGCAATTGTTCGAAGGCTACGAGAAAAATGAAACCGCAGAAAATCTAATTTTACGAAAAAATGAAGTAATTTGGTCGAAAATCGATTTTCTGGTCTCGGATGACCGAACGGATATCATAGTTGAATCGATCTGTATGAAAATCTAGCTACCACGTAGAATTTTATTGAATAAGATGATCGAGATTTGCATTTTCGAAGCTGACAGCATAGTCTGGACACTTGGCATTTGTATCACACACGATTATTGCCGCGTGTCGAGAGGGCAGATGGCGCTTGAGCTCAGTCTGGGCACATGGGTGACATGGCATCTCCTAGTGGAAATCTCAAAGTGGTTGGATGTGGATGAGAAATCACCGACCAATTAGAAGAGTGATGATGGCATGTGAAAGGGGGCAAAAAAGGGGTATCTTCTTTCTCCATTAACTATATGTGTAGTGGGGAGAAAATTTGACGAGGTTTTCAAAAAATGGAGGGTTTTAGAGAAAAAGTGTTTTCTCTGATTCCGGTTTTTGGACGGTGGGGATGTTCGGACGAGAAGCAAAGTTGTTCTCGGCAGCGGGGGGGCTATGTGCGTGGGCCTTTGGTTTAGGGTTTTGACAATTCCAAGGGTGAGTCTTCTCCCTGCTCTGACTATTCGATTTTAAAACATGTAAATGGTTGGGTTGATTGAGGCCGTGGTAGCGGTTGATCGGTCCCAAAACTTGGGACCGAATTGTTGGGATTTTTGGAGCTCATTTGGATAGTCCATGGATTATTTGGGTGTTGTGGTGTAATTTATTCAATAAATTGTGTTTTGGTGTCAAGGGGCCTTACAGACAGCCCATTTAGCAGTTTTAGGGCTTGTTAAAAACAAATCTGGTTTGATTGATTGGACACAACGTTCATATGTTGCATGAAATGTGCTAGGATGAATATTGAATTATGTAAGAATCGAGATGTTAATGCATGTTAAATAATGTATTAACATGGTGTGTAATTACATAAAAAAATATAATTTATTAACGTAGCTCCAAGTGAGCAATTTGGATATTGTCTCTTTAGGAATTGAATAACATGAATTATGTGAGTACAGATATACATAATTGATATATTGGCATGTATGGTTGGAAATGGCATAATGCACTCCATATGCGGGGGCGCCCTAGAAAATTGCATGACATGAAAATGAATGAAAGTTAAAAACGAACATCGGCCATGAAAGAATTTCAAAGGAAGATTTTTTAAAGAATCGTCAGAGATTGTCCAACACCTTCACGGTCTGAAGCCCATGAATTGTTTTGGAAAGTTCTCCAAAAAATTCGCCTCGGAGGGTAGTCCAATATTTTTATCGAAACTCGGTAGTAAGTTTTCGAGAAAAAAAAAGCTCTTGTTTTCAAAACTGTATTTTTCTCATACATGGCTTAGGCGTGAGGAGCAGAGGACTCGTATTACTGGATCGGGGCATGCAGACATTCAAGTAGATCATGTATTTTCGAAAGTGTGTTTATGTTGAATCATTGTATCAGCACTTAAAGGAGTAACCCATGTAGGAAATTATCACTATTTGGGCATTGCTCACTCGGTCGATGATTACTATTTCAAATACGTGATGCATAAGAGACTCGCCTACTAGAGGCCGCTGCTGTGGCTGTTCCCACCAGGGCTTTCGTATTCATTTTCAGAGAACATGCATTAAAACATTAAATTTTGATATATGTTTCGATTAAGAGTATCAGAATAACTCTTGAACTATTGTTATATAGTCGAGGTTTTTTTTTTTTTTATGAGTGCATAATGTGTAGGCCAATGTGCCTATTTTTACCATGTATGGGTCTCAGGCGATATGAGACAAATGTATTCGCGGTCGACGGTGTTGTCAACGACACCAGAAATGGGGCTACAACAAAACTCATTACACCTTGATACTTTGTATTTTCACAGCTTACTTTCTTCATTTTTTTTTCTCTTTTCTCATCTCAATTGGTTTTTCTTTCCCATCCTTTATTCTTATCCTCTTTTACAATTGAAAATAATGCTCCCCCAAACTTGTCATTTTCTACTATTGGTGTACTTATCATGCAATCAAACAAGGTTCTCATCGTATGATCATATTTAAGGAAGGATTTAGGCTTTTTATTTGCTGGTTGATCATGAAATTGGCTTTCGGCTCAAATAAGGAACTAAGGTATATGCATATACATATTATAAGGGTAAGCTTTGAAAGGCTCAAACTTCCAAGGATGACCTATATCATTTTCTCGTTAGTCAGTATTGCCTAAAGATTTCGCCTCGACTAATAATCTAACAGTTCTAGACTTTCGGGGAGATTAAATTGTGACGTGGTCTCGAGATGTCCCTAATCTTAGCACAATTTGCTTTAGAGGTACTTTTGACCATGTGCATTGTTTTTCAGGATTCACAATAACTAAGTTGTTTACAAAACATAATTATATGCTTTATTTGTTTAAATATTCCTAATTCTTTAAGTTCAACTTATTCAGTGATAACTTTACACCTTCCTCTTTCAATTTTTCTCATCTTACCCCAATTTCATCTATAAATTTCTTGCTTG
Source organism: Tetrastigma voinierianum (assembly GCA_016808115.1). Classification (NCBI taxonomy): domain Eukaryota; kingdom Viridiplantae; phylum Streptophyta; class Magnoliopsida; order Vitales; family Vitaceae; genus Tetrastigma; species Tetrastigma voinierianum. The sequence continues at coordinate 48,618 of JAEQBH010003532.1, forward strand.
TTTTCTGGACATGTTGCTATGTTGTTGCACAACTCAAAATCTTACATTAAATTAAGAAAAATTTAACATAGCACAAGCAACTCAATTAACTCATCATTCAAATTCCACCAAACAATTTACAGCTACTCAGTAATTAAACCCAGGAAAACTGGTTTCTCCATTATTCAACAAAGCTATACAAACTAAAAAGTCATCATTCTTTATTTATTGAAGATCAAGAAATGAAAAAGAAAATAAACACAAGAAATATGCGAGAGAAAAATGGACACAATTTTTTGAGACTGATTTTTCATTTAACTCTTTAGATAATTACAAGTGTGTATTCATGTAAAGCAACTACACAAAATTTTCATTCTTTTTCTTTTGGTTTTGCGCATTTTGAGGTTGTTGAGGATTTTTCCTTTGCTGCTTCCTTCTTCAAATATTCTTCAACTTCCTCGGGGTTAGTTCTTTACTTCTTGTCAGACTAAAGGTTTTATTTTTGAGGTGGTGCCTACAAGGCACAAAGGTATTCTCCACCGATTAGGGTTAGAAAATGAATGGAGGGTCTATGACACCCGGCCACCCAAGGGTTTAAGGTATACAAATGATATTCGACTGGGGGTAAGTGGCACTTTCGTTGGGCTCGAGACTATCTTCATAAATTTCAATCCGTATCTTGTGATACTTTCGCAGTTCACACGCTCGCCAATGATTCCATGAGTGTCCTATTGCTGACTGGCTACGAGACATTATTCTTAAATTGTCTCTACAAGGCTACGGATCAAAGCGAGCCACTCTCATCTCTGGGATGTTAAATTTTCCGATGGCTTATTCTTTTCTAGCATCTCACATAAATTGTATTCCTAGTTCCCTGTTTCTTCCTAATAAATTACATCCTTATTTTTCAGCTCATTCATCCACCTTTCATCCTTCTCTTTTATCTCTTTCTTTCATTCTTCATCCCTTTGCTTTATTTCGTCTTCTCAGTACTGATCTCTCCTCCTCAACTCCTTTTCCAGATATTCATCTCTTAACTGCAGTTGCAGTTTCAATTGTATATCCCTTTCTTGCATTTCTAGCCTCATTTGTTTCAACATTTCCATCAACTCGCATTATCGTCATCATTCCCGAGCTTAGCCTCGGCTCTTTGATGGATTTCTCTTACATCTGGGGATACATTACAAATGGGGCTCAAGTTTCTTTGCTTCTCTTGAGTCTGGCTTTCCAACTGTACTTGCTCTTATTCTTTGTTATCCTCTTCTTCAATTTCTACTTCTGTCTCCTTCCCTCTGTTCTTTGGCCCTTTAATTATGTCATTCAGTGTTAGAGGAGAAGCTTTGGGACATGGTTCTTCTTCTTCCCACTCTCCTTTCACACCTCCTAGGATACACAAGTCTGGTGATCAATGTTGGGTGTGGAATCAGACCCCTGTACTTGCTTCTATAGTAACCAAGAATGGAGTTTCAATTATTTTTCCCACACTAAATTTTTACCCATTTAGTAATGCATACAAGAGTATTACCTCTTCCTTTCTCACTATAATGAGATGTTTGGAGGGCAAGAGGACTGAACTGACAAAGTAAAACCATACCTTAGTCTCCTCTATCAATGTACCTCTGGCAATGGATTCATGTAATGTGGGTTATTAATTTCCATTTCCTTTTCCATATGTGACAAGTCCACAATTTTCTCGATATCATTCTTTACCAGCTAACTTTGATCCATCTTTTGCTCCTCGATTAAACATTTCATTTATCTTCTCTACTAAAAGATCCACTCCACTTAACATAAAACAATTTTCTCACTTCCACCATGTTCACATAAAATTCCTTTACTACTGCCACAAAACAAGGTGCTTGGTGCTTGCAAAGTAATTGCCATCCTCTCTTCTCAATCACTTTAATAAAGGGTAAGATAAGCTTGTTGAATTCTCTTTCGCCAATGAAGTCCTTTTCATTCAAACTTTTCTCCCAAGATACCAAAGCACTGTTTGAAACTCACTCACTCACTTATTCTTTTGGCCCTTGCTCTGTTTCAGCTTCCTCAACTCCTCTCATTCTTTTTCTTGTTTCTTCAGTTTCTTGCTCTGCCCTTGATTGAACCTCTTGAATGGCTTCTTCTTCATTCTTTGCTTACTCTTCCATTATTTCCTTCAGGTAGGGAACAAGGTGTGACGGCTCAAACATGGTCAAAAACTGGTGTGGAGATTTGGTGGTTTTGCGGAATTAACAGAGCTGCAGAAAATCGTAGCGGTTGAATGGTTTGATGGCTTATGAGGAAGGTGGCCTTTCAAATTTCAAAGTGCTCTATTTATAGGCTAACTGATTTGTTGTGTCTTTTTAATTGTCACGACAAACACTAGCCTAGGGTTTATTTTCTTTTCAAACCTATATCGCGACATAGAGACATAATGTCGCTTACATGTAGACATAATGTGTCGACATAATTATACCCTAGTGAAGTAAACTAATGTTGCGACTTAATTGTCTGCAATTAATAAAAGGCTAGGGCAATCCTTGTCTCGACAAAGAGAAATAATGTCGTGACATACTTTCTTGCAAAACCCGAGGCAAGAGCAAACTTTGTCGTGACATACAGTGAATTTTCCTCCAAATTGCAGATTTGACACTTTCAATCAATTAACACACAAAGTAGTATGCAATGCATTAATACCACTCAAATCATACTTGTGAAGACATATCAAACAATAAAGAACCTCAATTCAAGTATGAACAGTACATCTCAAATCTTCATTCATCTTCATTCAATTATGATGATAATCAAAATATTTAAGGAAAGGGCACAACAAAGCTACTTTTCATTTTCTACTCATAAAAATCCACTCCCCCAAACTACAATTATGCATTATCCTTAAAGAACAAGTTAGGGAAAAAGAACATCCCCTTGTAGCACTTTCTACATAATGAGTTTGAGATAGAATGCTTCCAAATCTAAAGTCCATATCTAATTTCAGCTTCATTGTCCTGAAAAGTCAACAAAATATACTTAACTAATTTTAAATTCAAAATGGAAATTCAAAAGCTATGTTATTTAATTGTCTAAACTAATTAAAACACACTGAATTAAACAAAATCAAACTATCAATCAATTAAAAAAAATTTTCTGGTCAGCTTCCCAAGTATCGTCATGTTTTCAGGTTCTAATAAACATTTATCGTGAAAATGCTTTCCTTTCAACAAAATTCTTCCATCTCTTCTTGAATCTGGAGTTAATCTTCATTTATGTTCCTCCAAGATAATGTGTTTAATCTTCGACCACTCACTTTAAACTCATTTTTAATTAGTTTTAAGTGTTAATACCCAAAGGTGTACTCACCACGAGTAATTAACACCATTTTAACTTCAGTTTTCCTGGAAATAGCTAGAGTTTTGAATTGTACAGCAGGACTAGCTCTCTTGCTTTGAACTCTCTCCTCAAAATTTTCTAATCATGCCACTTCTTTGTCTTATCCTTCTAGATTCTAACATTATCATAAGCTTCATTCCCCAACTCTTCTAGTTCATCTATTCGGGAGTACTTATTCGCATTGAAATCACACCAATTTCTAATGGCCCACATAACTTTATATTCTAGTTCAAAAGGAAGATGACAAGGCTTTCCAAATACAATACTGTATGGGGACATTCCAATAGGAGTTTTGTGCGCTCTATAAGCTCAATAACGCATCATTCAGATTTACAGACTAGTCTTTTCAAGCCGGGTTTACTACTTTCTGTAATTTCTTTATCTCCCATTGAAATCTCACTACCCATTTGATCAGGTGATAGTTGCTTCCATTACATGTCTGATTCCCTATCTACTCATGAGTTTTTCAAACACTTTGTTTGTAAAATGGCTTCCCTCATCACTAATGATTGTTCTAGGTGCTCCAAATATGCTCAAAATACTTATTTGTATGAACCCCACCATCAGAAAAAGAGCATCATTTATGGACAAGTTATTGCTTCCACCCATTTGGATACATAATCCACAACTAGAAGAATGTATAGATTTCCAAATGAGGATGGGAAAGGTCACTTGAAGCCTATCCCCCATACATAAAAAATCTGCACCACTAGGATTCCTTGCAGGGGCATCTCATTTCTTCTGCTTATGTTGCTCATTCTCTAACATTTATCATAATTTTTCACCCATTCAAAATAGTCTTTGAATAAAGTATGCTAATAAAAACTTGATTGGAGAATTTTATGGGTTATTTTATGTCTTGCAAAGTGTCCTCCATATGGTGATACATGACATTCATAAAGAATTTTTCCTTATTCTGTTTCTAGTATACATCTCCTAATAATCAAATCTACTCATCTTTTGAACAGTAGTGGATCATCCCATATATAAAATATACTATAAGTTCTCAACTTTTTTTGTCAGAATAACTCAGTGGCATAATTCCACAGCAAGAATCTCACAATATCATCATATTAGGGTGCTTGAACTGATAACTGAAAAATCTACTCATTAAGAAAATTTGTTGCTATTTCATTTCCCCTTTCATCTTCAGTAGGCCTTTCTAATCTAGACAAGTGATCAGCTATCACATTGTCATTACCCTTCTTGTCTTTGATTTCTAAATCAAACTCTCAGAGCAAAGAATACCCATATGATCGGGCCTTGGTATGGCCTTTCGCCATCGATATTTAATTACAAAGATGATCGCTGTATGCGATAACATAGGACCCTAATATGTAAGGCCTGAATTTTTCACAAGTAAACACACCACAACATCTCCTTCTCGTGGTGCAGGCAGTTCCTCTTATGCCTCATTAAAGGCCTTACGCATAATATATGGCCATGAATATATCTTTTCACCCTTTATCCTAATATCGCTCCCACGCATTGTCACTGTGATCACATGATTTCAAACTCTTTTATTCCAATAAGTGTTGCCATGATGGGACTCAGAACCAACATGGACTTAATTTTTCAAACGCAGATTCAGATGATTCATCAAAATGAAATTTTTGTATCTTTTCAACAATATACAATAGTTTTGATATTTTCGGTAGTCTTTATAAATCTCAGAAAAATCCAAAAGATGTCCCAAGAAACTTCTTATCCATTTAACTGTTGTAGGTGGCAAGAGGGTTTATATGAAAGAAACCTTGCTTGGTCTACTTCTAACTCAGGTGCATAAATCTTATGCTCCAAGACAACTTCGCTACTATGAAATGGAATTTTCCTAATTCCAGCTAGATTCTGCCTCGCACCTCTAGTACAATTTCCAAATTTTATACATTTCAAAACTGATCCATATACCGAGAAGTCATTCATGAAGATTTTTACGCCTTCTACCAAATTCGAGAACATGTATTATCATACACCTTTGAAAGGTGGTAGGAGCATTACATAATGCAAATGGCATCCTTCTAAAAGCAAAGGTTCCATAAGGACATGTAAATGTAGTCTTCTCCTGGTCCTTCAGGGCTATGGCAATCTGGTTATATCTAGAATATCCATCAAGAAAACAAAAATGAGGGTGTCCTGCTAACCTGTCCATCATTTGATCAATAAAGGACAAAGGATAGTGATCATTTCTGGTTGCAGTGTTCAATTTTTCTATAGTTAATGCACACCCTCCATCCTCCGTCACAGCTTCAGAGGGAATCAAATTGGCCTTTCGGCCTTCATAGTGAATCCACCTTCTCGGGAACCACATGAACCTGGCTCAACGGCGGTTATTCTGAGATCAGAGATGTTATAATGCTCAAGATTCAACCATTTTAAAGATTTTTTTCTCGATAACTCGATTCGTTTCCTCGCCAAGCAGCGTCGAATCAACAAAATTTATAACCTAGATTCCTTTACTTCATCGACGAGCAAAGCTACCGTAGCATAAAGGCTCTATGGTCGAACATGTGATGGGTTTTCTCTGTGAGAGAAGAGTTACAAAGGCATTGAAAATGGTGTTTTCGTCAGATTTATGGAGGGTTTCAGGGAAAAAAGTGTGTGTGAATGGTCAGGATCAAATAACTTATGTAAAAGCTAAGAGAAAATCCTGAAGTCTCGCCACTCCGCTGGGAGTTCTAGTTAACCAATCATGTACTTCTGTCTTATCCTCATTGGGGAGTATGATATAGTCATTTCCCCAACCTAGATCTTTCATTTAGATTAAAACCTAAACCCTAAGAGTTTTCCTTTCAAAGATAGCATTTCGATTAGCATAAATGTCCCTAAGAAGGAAAACACATCCAAAACCTACCCTGCAAGAATCATTAGGAGACAACTAATCGGGGCATCAAGTGGATCTAGTGAAAGTATCCATCGAACTCCAAAAAGCTCAAATACACATTGGGAGAAAGATGGCTTAAGAGATTTAACCTTACTTCTGGGTGAGAAGCAAGGGCACAAATACCCTTAACACATACATGAAGAGCATGAGAAATGCAAATTTAAGCCTAAATCGCACTAGCTGGCCTTCCCCTCAAGGATCAGGGTTTAGTTACATCCTTGATTCACATCAAGGGGTGTCGCCACAAGAAAAAAGAAAAGCGAGGAGAAGGTTATAAAAATCACCAACATCGAGAGGAAGCTCGATTAGTGCCCAAAAGTGCTATTTTTGAACCCTATTTATTATAAGTTTTGAGTAAGCCAGGTACTAATCATGCTAATTAACCCGATTTGCACATTATATCCCTGATTTATTTTAACGGTGATCGTGATTTCAGGACAAATTTTGCGCTTTACGAGCTAATTATGCCAAAATTGTTGAGTCGATCCAAGCACGAAGAATTCAAGTCAAACTCAACATTGTAGATCAAAGATCAGAAGGAAATAAGAGCAAAATGTTAAGAAAAACAACACTGCAGGAAAGCTTCTCCTGCGAGCACTGCTCCTGCCTCCAAAGATCGCTCCTCCCGCCGCCTGCTCGCTTTTCACGCTTACACTCGCTTCAAGGCCGGGTTTTTTTTCCATTTTCCACCTGTAATGTAATCTCCATTCGGCCTTTGTAACTTCCTTACACTGAAAGATCTATATAAGTCTCGCCTGCATAAATCAACGACTTGAATTTCTGGATATACAAGAGCGGAGGCTCTCGCAAATTTTCCTTTTCCCTTTTTCTTTCCTTTTCTTTTCCATTAGTCTCTACGCCAAACACCCTCCGAGGATGACAACTCAAAGGATAAAATCTGGCTAGACCTCTTCCTCCTTGGAAGAGGATCTGGCCATATTAGTGGAGGTAACTCACCTGCCCCGTTTTTAACGCACGATTTATATTGCTCAGGTTCCCGCTTCTCACTCAGTTAAAATCTCTAAGCATGCTCTTTAATGTGTATTTGCAAGCTTTTTCGGGTTCAATGGATACTTTCACTAGATCCATTGAGGCTCAGCCATTGTCTCCTCGCTAGTTATCGTGGAGTAGGGGTTTGTAGATGTGTTTTCACCGTTGTGGACATTTATGCCTACTGAATGCTATGTTTCAAAGGAAAATCATGTATTTAGTTTTTGTGCTAAATGAAGATCCTGCTCGAAATGACTATATGTCATCCTCCTAACTCGAGGAAAATACCCTAGACATGTGGTTACCTTAAAACCCTAAACCAAGGGCCTAACACTTCAAGGGGTTCTATTTTACGCTTTTTCTTGTTTTAGTTCCAATAAGGAACACCCAAAACCCCTCGTTTTTTAATACCAAACCTAAAAATCCAAATTTAATTCACCACTTCGCTTTCACTCGGTCATTTGTACGGCTGAAAACCCATCTCACTTAGACTCACTATACTAAGTAAAGAGCTTGACTACGCCCGCAGCAGATGAGCATAGGATATAAATTTGCTGATTCCGATCACCCTACCGTAGCACGAATCAAACTGGCGTCATGTCGTGATGGTGCCTATGCGAACGATGACTGTTGAACACTGCGGATCCTCATCACAAGTTTTGGGTGAATTTCTTTATATTTCATTGTCATTTTTATTTTATTTTCATTTTATATATAAAAAAATATTTCATGCAGGATCAAGTTGTGTTGTCTTCAGTTTTATTTCTACTACAGATTGAATATTCAAGTGTTAAAATTCAAGGGTGCTACTTCAAGATGTGTTCAGCTGGAAAATTGGTATAAAATGGAACCCCCACATGAAGAAAGCAATACAATGGCGTAACCCTGTGAGCTACATGACAATGAGGGATTACATGAACCTTCCATGGCAAGTAAGAACAACTCAGAGAGAACGAAACCCTAGGTCTATGAGAGAATATAGAGACCAATGGATGAGTGCACCTGTCTATAGTGTTCCCTCAACTTATGCACCTCCTTCACATCCACAATATGCCTCTTGGTCTCAGCCTCAACCACCACAGCCAATCTCCCCACCGAAAAAGCACTGCATCTTAACAAAATGGTGGGTGATGTCATAGAACAAAAGAAATTCAATGCCTAATTGAGCCAAAAAATCCATACTGTGGAGAACTCTGTGGACCAAAGATTAAAATGAGTTTCAGCGAAATGGAAAGTAAAATCGATAACTGCAAACTCTATTTCAAGGTCCACCATTCAAAGATGGTCATCAAGAGGAGGAGAACTTGGGGAGGAGAGTACGATCGACCAAGAGAAATTGGACAGAAACTGCAGAGAGGCTCCTAAGGAACTCGGCTGTGAGAGGAGGCAGGGGAGGCAGTAGTAAAGGAAGAAGTGAGGAACCCCAAAAGCTTAGCCTTCACCTAAACCCCATACAGCTCAACCCCACCGCCAATGCCTGCACCACCTACGCCCCACCGCGCATCCCCGCCCATGGTTCTCGCTACAGAGCAGCCCCGCCTTCACCCGCACCTCACAACCAATCCCTAAAGCACCCACCAAAAAGTCCAACCCATCACCGCCTCATTCTACAAAACCTCAAGAGGCTGGCACATGGCCATTGCTCATGTTATTGCCGCTTATCAAATTAAGCGATTGCTCGCATCGCGCTGCTGATGGTTGGTTCGGGTCTTGGGATCGGGTTTAGACACGAACCTCGGCATTTCATCCACTTTTTGTTTTTAATTTGTTTTGTTTTGTTTTATTTTATCGTATTTTATTTTGATTTCATCAATTTTCTTCTTAGATTTTCTCTACTTTTAGTTAATTTATGTTTAGATTAATTTTACTTTTAATTTTTTCTTAATTTTTAACTTGCATTAATTTTGCGGAGTTTTGTCTGCCAATTTTGACCTGATTGAAAATCAACAAGCGTGAGATTTTTCGCAACTATAGCGAAATTTACTTCAATTCTGGCGAAAATCACAAATTTGTATAGATAAAATTTCGTAGCTAGCGAAATTTTTTTGTGAACAGAGTGAAAATTTTTAGCTAGGCCGCAGTGCATTTAAGTAGGCTAATGCAGCCTGCGATGTAATGCAGTGTTTCCAATTTGTTTTTTTATTTTATTTTATTTTCTCTTTATTCTATATTAAAAAAAACGTTGCTTTACGTATATATTATTTTTATTTAAAAAAAAAATTTATTATTATTGTTTATATATATATGCTCTATATATATATATATATAAAATTATAAAAAAAAAATTTGTCTCTTAAAAAAAAATTTTTTTTAAATTTATAAAAAAAAAAAAATCGTTATATATATATTTATTTGATTTTCAAAAAAAAAAAAAAAAATCAAAAATTTTAGCTATTGAACTGAAAATTTTATATATCATAAATCATAATTTCATTTAGCTAAGCTGAAATTCCCAGTGAACAGCGAAAATTTTCATATCCATGGTTTTGTTTCATTTTGTTTTTATTTCATGCTTTTAAATGAACTCCGTTTTTAGGCGTTCTTGGTATGGATTGGAAAGCTTAGAAGTGTAGAATCCAAATATGACCAGAAAGAACATTTTTGACAGTTTATGAAGGTGTAATTTTAAAATATCAGCTTTGGTGCCACCTCTCTCTTTTCTTCTCACTTGTTTTATTTGAAGCCCAAGCGAGGAATTGAATAACGTGTCAATGGAAGCTGCGAAGTCACCTATTCAGCAATGATCACATCTCATCAAGGTAACACTTCTGCCTCTAATTTTTCCAATCCGAGCCCCATTTCGGATACCGAGATGTTTGGGTTGGGGGAGGATATGAAAGGAAGTGGCTTTTTATGTTATGTTTTGTTATTATTTTGTTCAAAGCCCATTTTGTGATGTTTAGTAGCTTCTTGGGTCCTCTTTCTATAAAGTTGTTATACTTTGAAACACTTTTTCAAAATTTGGGCCCGTTTTTGCAGCGCCATTTGTGGTTTTGCCTAACACATTAGTTTGAAAAATTGAAGCTTTGTCAATTCTATTGATGTTAGTGGTTCCATGCTTAGTTAATTGAATGAATAGTTGAATTCTTATTGATTTAGAGCCTTTTTCTTCCCACTTTAACTAACCACACACGAGGACACATTCGATTTCAATAAATTTGAAAAAGCTGTGCAACCTCCTTTACTTTTGCACCAACCTACCCTAGTTTCATTGACCGCCTTTAATAGGTTATGGACCCCTGTGGAAAAAGAAAAAGAAGAAAAGCGAAAAAGAAAGAAAAGAAAAGAAAAGAAAGAAAAAGAAAAGAAAGAATAAAGTACAACACTTTGCCTTGAAACCCGAGCACGAGTGAGAGGGGTATATAGGCGAAAACCTTTAAAACCAGGTGCCCTAAACCTTCAGCGGTTGAAGTCACGGACTTAGTGTTCGATTACAGTTGGATCAGTTAGATTTAGCAAGTTGTAGGTCATGGAGTCTCGAAATCATTCGAGTCGGGATGAAACCTGTAAGAGTTTATGATTAGAAAGATCCTTATGACTTGGTGCACTGAGCCTTAGTGGTGGGGTATATGGTATGATCCGTTACACTGGACTTTGGTGAGGTCACGATTCCTCAGCATTTACCTAACAAAAGAATTGTGGAATAAGTGGGTCGATATTTAAGGTTGGTTAGCATGCTAGGTCGTGGTTGTAGCTAGGTTGGGGGAGAGTGCGGTTGACGAGTTTATTATTTGCGAACCTTTAATCAAGTAAACACTTAGATTTTGGTGGAAGTTTACGGTTGAGTCATCGAGGAAGGCTCTTTGACACTCAATTTTGTATGGCATTCATTCTCTCATGATAGTTATTGGACATGGCTTTGATGATTTTTCCTTAGGGTTAGACATTACTCATTCACAACCTTTTTGAAATATAATTTTTTGTGAACATAATTTTGTTGTTATCGTTGTCTCTTTCTTTCTTTCTTTCTTTCATTGCTGAGACTAGCAATGTGTAGGATTGAAGTGTGATTAGTGCCCAAAAAGTGCTATTTTGAACCCTATTATTATATGTTTTGAGTGCTTTTTGTGTACTAATCCATGCTAATGCTGCGATTGCACATTAAGGTCCCTCTTATTTAATAAATCGCATTTGTGGCAAATTTTAGGTTCTGAGCTAATTATGCCAAAATTGTTTGGTCGATCAAGCACGAAAGAATTCAAGTCAAACTCAGCATTGCGGAATCAGCTCCTGGAAGGAAGAAGAGCAAAATCATTAAGAAAACACCAGCCTTGGAAGCTTCTCTGCGAAACCTTTGTTCAGCTCAACATGTTTCCCTCCTATTGCCCGTTCACGCTTTTCCGCTACCTGTTTGCTTTTGCTTTGGTTTCCATTTTACCCACCATGTATACCGATTTTGGTTTTACACTTCCCACTACACGAGCATCTATATAAGTCTCGGTTTAGTACAAATCAACCAGACTTGGTGTTCGGATATCTGATGGCGGGAGGCGGTTTCCCATGACTTCCTTTTCCCTTTTGCTTAGCACTCTTTCATTTACCGGTGCGAAACACTCCCTGCGAGGATGACAACTCGGAGGATGTTAAACTAGACCTCTTCCTCATGAAGAGGGCATTGCTGGCTAGAGGTGTGGAGGTAACTCACGGTTCCTGTTTTTAACGCCACGTATTTATGGTTGTTTGTGTTCTGTGCCTTCTCACCTTAGTTAAAATCTTGGCATGCTCACTTTAATGTGTATTGTGGCTTGCGGTTCAATGGATACTTTCACAGTCTATGAAATGGAATCAGTTGTCTCATAGTTATCGTGGAGTAGGGTTTTAGAGATGTGTTTTCCTTGGTAGGGACATTTATGCCCATTTAAATGCTATGTTTCAAAGGAAAATCTAGGGTTTAGTTTTTAAAAAGCTAAATGAGAAAGATCCGATTGGGGAAATGACATATGTCATCCTCCCCAGCTCAGGAAAAATGCAGGGACATGTGGTTACCTTAAAACCCTAAACTGATGGCCTAACACTTCAAGGGGTTCTATTTTACAGTTTTTTCTTGTTTTGGTTTCTTGATGTTTAAAAAACCCCCTGTTTTACCAAACCTTAAAAGTATTTAATTCACCAATTTTGCCTTCACTTTGTTAGTCATTTATACGAAGAAAACTCATCCTGTGTTCGACCCTGAACCACTATCTTTGATAGCCAAAACTAAAGCGATGGAGGAAATATAGGATATAAATTTTGTTGATTACGGATCACCTAGCATTGCCCTTGAATCGGCCATTATAAATTCCTTGATTGATTGATGGAGTGACAAGAAGTTGATTTGATTACAAGCATGGCTGAGCTTATATAGGCTCTCAGTATAGGGAAATTACAAAAGTGTGTTAAAGACCCAAAATTACATGAGGGCAAACTTGTATAAAACCACCAAAAGTGGGTGAGAAGAATCGGTGATAGGAGCGCAGTGAGCGGTGTTACGCGAGTTGCAAAAAATTTGCAAATTTTTAAACTTTGCAACCACAAAACTCTCTTGGTTTCTTCTCTTCCAGTTCTTTTGCTCCAAATTCTCTACGTTTGATCATGCATCTTCGAATTCCTTTCCGGGTTCTCGTGCTTGAATCGAGCCCGAGAAAAAATATGAGGATTTGACTATAGCTACTAAAATAGCTACAAAAAGGTGATGTTAATAAAAATTGGGACCCAATGTATCAATTGAGAGTTCTTGAGCCAGTTAGAAATTGCCTAAAGGCGCATAAGCTGCATAAACAAGGCTCGAAATTGCACTATTTGGGTACTAATCACTCCCCCCAACCGAGACATTGCTAGTCCCTTAGTAATGTTAAAAAGAAGGAAGATCATGCAGGATATGCTTTTGCAAAAATGGACTGTCTATTTAAAAAGTATGTGCAAATAATGCCTAACCTTCAGTATGACAAATTGGGACTCTGTACAAAGACCAGCTTAGGAGAACAAATGCCATACAATAACAAGTTTCGAGGCGGCATTGACTTCAGAAATCAGGCTGCAATTCACTAAAATCCAGTGTTTTTGGTGATCGGTTTATATAATAAACACATAAAAGCTACCTCCCCCCAACCAAACTACTGGCCATGTTTGTGGCCAACTAGTAGTTCAGTTCATATTTCATGCTTCTATTCAGCCTTGTAGATTGCAATCCGAAAACTCGACTTCGCTGAAAGTTAGGTGTAACGAGGGATCCAGCGACTCCAAACTAACTAAGGTTAGGGCATCAAGTTAAAAGGATCTTTCGACCACAAACTCTCTGAGTTTTATTTGGACTTCTAATGATTTCAAGAATCCAGCTCCTACAACTCGCTAAAATCCACCCATCCACCCATGTAGTGAGCACTAGGTCGGTGACTCCCAACCAGTTGGTTTAGGGCACGGGCTTTAAGGCTTCCGTAGTAGACCCCTCGGGCAGGTAGGTTTCAGAGCACCCGAAGCGTGGCGGCACACACTTGTCTCTTTTCTTTTCTTTTTCTTTGGCTTTTCTTTTCTTTTGGAAGACTCATTGGCCTTCTTTCTTAAGGAACTCCTAATCTATTATGGAGTGCCGTCCAATGATGTTGAGGGCCGGCTTTGTAAAGTAAGGAGCGGTATAACCCGTTGATGGCCAATGTGAACCGTGTGTTTGGCTAGAGAATGGTGGAAGACAGGGGGTAATTACCAGGGTCATCAACTGACCAATAACTCAATCAGGCATGGAACCATTCTAGCATTTGGTATCATACAATGCTTCAATTTTTCAATTTACAGGAAAGGCAAAACCACAACAATATAGGGGAAAAATGAGATGCAAAAGTGTACAAAAATAGATTTGTATTATATATATCAAGGTGAATTTACAGAAATTTTCGAGCTTTTGCAAAAGAAGTATGCAAACCTCTTCATAGAAAGCAAAAATAGCTTTCTTGGACATGTGGTACAAGTAAAACTAAAACCAAAGTATGAACATCACTTCGACACTTGCAGTCGTTCGATGGAGCAAGTTAACGATGGAAGTGGTACCTCCTGTCGATGGTGAAGAGATCATCCTCGGCCTTGGTAGGCTGAGAGTGCTGCATTGGTGAGAAGTAGTTGATCTTCTTTAATTGTAACACATCCAAGGAAGGTATGGGGGCCGATGGTGGGGTGATCTGCGGGGAGGGATATCGGGAGGCTAGCGGGCGTGCGGAGAGGGGCGGCTAAGGAGGCCCCAGTGGCTCTTTGTGGCTATATGTTTGTCTGGATCGTACTACGGCAGCCTCGGTACGATCATCTCTCTGTAAGTGTGGCTGTGAAATTTGCAAAATGGCTGTAGTGGCCGAGAATGTGCGGACCGTCTCCATAAGAGCGGGAAGTCCCACGGCGAGAGAGAATGCTGCGAGGGGCGGTGTGCAGAGGTGCTCGGCCAAGCGTATTTGGCCAGGAAAGTGGGCATGGGGCTCGAAGGCTTTGGAGGGGCAGAGGGCATCGTAGTCGAGGAATGCAGTAACAGGGCCTCTTCAGTACTATGGACGGTGGTGAAGAGGCTGGAGAATCCATTACATTGAAAGCTGGTAGGCTCCCCGGTGTGCTTTCGGTATAAGGAATGGTCCTTAGTGGACTATATCGGTCGAGATTCGTCTCATCGATCCTAGAGGGGGAAGATGAAAGGCACGAGGCCTATCCCGCCACCTATCGATAGTAAGGGTGGCCTCACGGTACGTGAGCGGCGCTCGCAGAGCTGTTGGGGAACCCCGTGTGCTTTCGGCTTTACGACATAGGCGAGGAAATAGAAAGCGAGGACTCGGTAGCGAGGCGGACTCCGGCGGTGGACCACGTCCTCGAAATGAAAATCTAAAGTCATAATCAGCTCCACGTACAGTGCGAGCCCGGTATCCCTCAGAAATGCGATATAACACCTCAGATAGCTCCTCTCCTCGACCCGATATCTTTGTGGAAACATATTAGACCTCAAAAATGTGGTCATCAGAAGCTTATCTGTTGGGAGAGTCTTGCTTTGAACATATCTCCCGACCACAGTGGCGTCCATTGAAAGCGGGACCATCTCACCAGTGGATACGGACCTTGTCTATAGCGACAGCGTTGGCGAGGACCCGCGGTAGATGGAGCGGCTGTGATGTCGGGCCAGTATCCTGGCCCGTGATCGATAGAAAAATGAAGCGGTGGGTTGGCCTCTAGCCTAGATGTGTGATAGAACTCGATGGCGACCGAGGATGTAGGCGTGAGCACCATGGAGACGGCTCCGGATGGTATCAACGCGAGGAGCGCAGGTCACGGGCCAGTCTGCTTGATGAAATCTTGCGGGAGGTCGTGTCAAACCTCCCGTAAATCTCTCCCTCTACGGCTAACATTCCACAGGGATGGGGTTAACGCAGGGGAAGTAAGGCCGCTTTGATGATGGATGCGGGAAGATAATCACGGGGCTCTGGCTATACGATAAAGGTGAGAGGTGGCATGCTGGATCTCGAAGTGGATGACTTCTCCTGGGCACGAAATCCAGTTGCTTCTTGGTCGGTTGGGCCCCTCACGGTTGGCTGAGATGCGGAGGCGGGTGGAGTGGGCCCAGCCCGGTATGATATCTCCCTGCGGGCGGGGCCACGGGAGGAGGAACCCTCAAACATCACGGCGGGCTTTGTGCGCGGTAGGCGGAAGCTTGGCCGGCAACGGAGGGGTGTGCGGTAGGCATGCTGGGGCGGCACTGCTGTAGCGAGCGGAGAGTGACGGCCAGTCATTTGGGACAGAGTGGGGTCCGGCGAGAGGACGGATATGGCTCACCCGCGGCCTGAAAGAATGAGCTTCTCTTGTCTTCGCCATTGTCGAGCCTGAGAAAGAGCAAACTTAAGAGGAGAAAGGTTTTTCAGAAACTTGCAGGGTGAAGTGTGAATTGAAAATGAAATGGAACTAGGGTTTATAAAGGGGAGGAGGGTTAGGTGGGAAGATGAAGAATTAATGGCTTTTAATGACCATTAATTTAATGGCTCAAAAGATTATAAAATTTAATTGCGGGCGAAGCTTGGAGTTCTGGGGAAGCTAGAAAGAGTTGCGGGAGGAGAAGATGAGCGATGTCTGTAATTGCGAATTTTTAGCATCTGAAATTTCACGGAGTTGCGCGTTTCACAACTGAGAGATTCTCGAGCAAGTGCTTCTTTAACCCCCTCCCCCTGTCTTGAACACCTACACCAATACAAAACCAAGTATGAGAAGTTAAGCTAGAAAAATAAGAAAATTCACAAAATTTTGAGGAATTAAGAGATATTAATGAAAATCCTAATTTAAAGTGAAATAAAACAAAACAAAAATCTCATTAAAATTTCGTGATTCAAGTTCCAGTAAGGAACCACTCCACAGGATGATATTAAGAGTCTCATGGGGTCAGGAGGAGAAGCTCCCCCATGCTGGCAGTGAGGTGTACTGCAGTTGAGTTCAACTTTTGCTCTTGGTTGTTAAGCATTGTGCTCTCTGGTGGTGCTGGTGGCATGACAGATGCAAGAAGGGTGACTTATGCAGTTGATCCTTCATCAGCTGCTTCTTGGTTCTCTATTAATTCTTCTTGCAGTTTACGAACACTGTGTTTTCCTTCACCTGTGCCACTAAGGCAGACCTCTTCTGTCTTCTGCTCCTTATCCTCAGCTGGCTTATCCTTGTTACTTAAGTGAAAAATGTTAAGCTCCAAAGTCATGTTGCCGAAGGTGAGCTGCATGACCCCATTCCGGCAGTTGATTATAGCATTAGATGTGGCCCAAATGTGGCCCCTCCCAGTATGATGGGCACTTGGTGAGTCTTTGTCTGCCGTGGCTTTGTATCGAGAACCACCAAAATCAACCGGATAATTAGGGTTTATCTACCTTTGCAGACATCCTCAACTATCCCTTTGGTATTTCAGATCAATCCGCTAAAGATAGGGTGATGTTAGTGACACAGCTCTCCCCCGAACCTAGCTGTTTGTATCTTGAGTAGGCGGTAGGTTGACACTGAAGCTCCCGAATCTAAGCGATTGCCTTGTTTATCTGGAGTCCACTCGATGTTAAGCGAAATGGTGGGGGTCCTTGGATCTTTAATATTTAACCAGGTTACGCTTTGGATGATGGGCCAGAGCTTGCTCTGTTAGGAAGACTTTCTTGTCGTACCCGACCACTTTTTGTTGTGCAAAGTCCTTGAGAAATTTAGCATAGGTTGGAATTTGTTGATCATGTCGAAGCGAGTGGGATGTTCCACCTTGACTGCCTCAGCACTTCAGATGCCTTCTTGCTTAAACCTTCTTTTGCCTCTCAGTGCTGGGGAAATGGGGGGTATGCTTTCTTTCATCAGATCCTCTTTAATAAGATATGTGTTCGAGGAGCTCATCTTCTCTGTTCTTTGGTTTTTAATGCAGGTTTGGGCATGGTTTGCTCAGTTTCATACCTCCCTCGAGGTGATAATGAAGCTGGACTTCATCCATACGAGTGCGGGCTCTTTGGTATAGCTTAGTTCATGCACCCCCAGGATTGGGAAGTGCTGAGAGGGAATCTCTCCTTTTCTCTGTACTGTGGCTGATTGTTCGAAGCTACTTCTTGCATAGGTATCAATTTTTATTTAGGCTTTTGTATGAAGCCCATCGTCCTTTGTCCATAGAGGCTCTCCTTTCTATTCTTTGGTTTGTCGAGCATTGATAATTTTATGCTCCTCTACAAAATTCCCACCGCCTGCTGCGATTCATGATAGCACAGCTCGACCCGGTGATGAAGTTGGTTCTTTATTTCTTCAGCTGAGAGGTGGACCCACTGTATTCTTTGGCGATGTGCCTGGAGGGAACATACCACGGGAGGTTTAGGAGCACCAAGCCGGAGTTGGGGTGGTTCTTCAGTTGGGATTATAAGTGTTGTCATCGCGGGCATCGGTTAGTGGTCTATTTTGGCCCCTGACATTTGCATTTCGCCATTAAATCCCTTCTTGGGGAAATCGGACAATGCTCTCCTTGATGGTGGTAGGTGACAATTGAAACATGGTTAGCTAGGCATAGATGCCTCGATCCTTGTCAGTACCTCACAGTGATTTCTCTTGCTCCAAGTTCTTCCATCCTTACGCAGGGTGGACGGTTTAGCTTTATTTCCATCACTCGTCGGTGAAAAAATGCCTCCTCTCAGACTTCTTTGTTGGTTTCATTCTCTCTGCCTCCCTTGGGTTGAAATACGTCCCACATCCCTTGGAGGTTTCAGCCACATAGTTCAAAAAGTCCATGAAGCTCATCGAGTTTTATTTGGGGAAGTCCCTCCACACATGGTCTCTAAAGAGTTGTTTCATGGAAGGGACATTCCATCGTAGAAGTGGTTCCACATAGCATCCGTGTATCAAAGCCATGGTGAGGGCATGCCTTTGATGGTCTCAAATACCTTTCCCGGCGATAAAATTTTTCACTATATGAGTTGCAAGGCAATGTTCCTCTTGGTTGATGCTTCTTATGGGCCTTTGAAAATTTTTAAAATTATGCGGCTCGGCCAGTTTACGATGGTCGTGGCCTTGAGTAGGTTAAGCAAATTTTGCTTTATCTTTGAAATTGAGGGAAGGCTTTTCGGCAGGCAAGTCCATATCAAATCGCCTCCTTAAAAGTAATTGCAAACCTCCTCGAAAATCCGAATATGTGTGTATGGATTTTCGTTTTCCATACCGTGAAAAAGTATTCGGGAAGCGAGGCACTAAATAAGGTCTCTTGCCACATCTCTACCGGGGTATAATGCATGAAATTGCCTCACCCTTGGTGGGTGTATGTGATCCCTCATCGATCTATAGGCATTGGGTTCCCATGAACCTGATTGTTGGCTCTAATGTTCACGAGGTGGGGTCTCCGCTCG
Organism: Tetrastigma voinierianum; assembly: GCA_016808115.1. Taxonomy (NCBI): domain Eukaryota; kingdom Viridiplantae; phylum Streptophyta; class Magnoliopsida; order Vitales; family Vitaceae; genus Tetrastigma; species Tetrastigma voinierianum. The sequence continues at coordinate 67,662 of JAEQBH010003532.1, forward strand.
ATTGGTGTGTGACTAACTTCACGACCACCGTTCAATTGGAGCACCTAGCCTTTCAATGCGCACCACTTGATGTGTTCTGTCCCCTTGCATGGTTGTTATGAACACACAGCGAGGGCCGGCCAAAAACAGGGCTAACAAAAAAGTTAAGTTAGCTAATATCAAAGCAGGGGTAACGGTTGCACAGTGAAGTTTCAAACTCCACTGCGGAGTGAAATTTTCAAATTCCCTACTGATGAACTATAAAGTAGGAAAATGATAAAATAAAGAAATGAGATTGCAGAACTTGTGACCTTGTTTTCTCTCACACTAGGGCACCATCCGAAACCGCAGCGCCATTTGGTCGTTCATGCCAAGTAGGTGATTGGAATCAACAAATTTATAACCTAAGTTCCTACTGCGGCGTAGCAAAAACTCTTTGCGATATAGTGGCTCTAAACTCGAACACATGGATGGGTTTTCTTCGTGAGAGAGAGATTACAATGCATTGAAAATGGTGTTTTTCGTTGGATTTATAGGGTTTATGGAAAAGCAGTGTGTGTGAATAATTCGGGGCTGAAATAACTAATGTAAAAGTTAAGAAATCATGAAGTCACGGGCTTACTTGGGCTTGGGTTCTAGGCTAACCAATCATGTACTAGGTCTTTATCCTCGCGTTAGGGAGCATGACATATAGTCATTTCCCAGACCGGATCTTCATTGCTTTTAAAACCTAAACCCTAAGAGTTTTCCTTTTGAAATATGACATTTGATTAGGCATAAATGTCCCTAGCAGTGAAAACACATCTTAAAAACCTACCCTACAATAACTAATAGGAGACAACTAACTGGGCATCAGTGGATCTAGTGAAAGTATCCATTGAACCCAAAAAGTTTGCCAAATACACATTAGGGAGAGCATGCTTAAGAGATTTTAACCTACGGTGAGAAGCAAGGGCACAAATACCCTTAAACACATACATGAAGAGCATGAGAAAATGCAGCTAAGCCTAAAATCAGCACCCAGTGGCCTTCCCCCTCAAGGATCAGGGGGGTTTAGCCAAGCATCCCTTGATTTGTCATCGAGAGGGCTTGGCCACCATCGAAGTGAGGAAAGAAGAAAATCACCACTTGACGGAGGGAGAGGCTTAGGTGCAAATTTCCTTGATTGATTGATGGAGTGACAAAGTTGATTTGATTACAAGCATGGTTGAGCTTATATAGGTGCTCGAGTATAAAAATTACAAAAGTGTGTTAAGACCAAAATTACATGAGGCAAACTTGTGTAAAAACCACCAAAAGTGGGGTCAAGCGTCAACCGGGGCATAGGTGAGTAGTGTTCGCAAATTTGCGAAAATTGTGACTTTGCGAAATTTCGCGTTTCTGAGTCATGAGCTTTTATTAGCGAGACTACGAGAGATTTACTTAGCTTTCTTAGTACACGGGTTACAAACTTTTGCAACCACACCAAAAATTTCTGACCTTCTTCTCTTCAATCTTTTGCTCCAAAATTTTCCCCGATTTGATCATGCATCTTGAATTTGGCTCTAGGGTTCATCGTGCTTGAATTGGCGAAAATATGAGGTTGACATAAAACACTAAAGCATACAAAAGGTGATTAATGTAAAGTCGGACCTAATGTATCAATTGGAGTTATTGAAATCAGTTAGTACACATAAATGCATAGTACCCTTTATAAACATGGCTCGAAATTGCACTATTTGGGTACTAATCAATAACTTCTTTCATTACTAGATTCAGTCTTCTTTGATGTTTAATGGAGGTCTTTTCATTTTCCTCCAAGAGGATTTTATGCATGAAAATAGAAGGAGTGGTAATGTAAAACCCGGGAAAAATGCAATTTTTCTAAAAAATAACAAAACGGTAATTTGTCGTTATAGTACAGGTTGAAAACCTGAAATTTTCTAAATCTTAGATGATGAAACAGATCTCACTATTGGATTCGTCCTAGGAAATCTAGTTACCCAGATGAATTTCGTCGAATTAAAGTCGATTCAAATTTTGTATTTCGGGGTGACTAGTGTCTGGTGGACCCCAAAAACGAGATTTTTGAAGAAAATATTGGAAGTTGTAAAATAATTTAAAGAAAGTTCATAGAAGATAATTTGAACTTGAATCGGGACGAAATAAATTATTTCGTGGCGAAAATGGACCTGAACGAGTGGGACTCGTGGCACGACGTGAGCCACGTATCCAAAGTATAAAAAGGGAGAAATTTTGGAAAGATCTCCCATTTCTGATTTTTTTTTTTCAAACGTTAGAGAGAGAGAGAGGAGGAAAATCCAAGGTTCCTTCGATTTCGGGGTTTCGTCGATCGGAAATCCGTTGAGCCGAGTTAAAGCTCATCTCGTCTTGACGAGAGGCTTCGGCGTAGGCACCAAAAGGAGATTTCACCGAAGAAGATTGAAATAGGAGATTTGGGAAATCAGTTTTCGAGTAGGAGATGTTTTGGGGGCTTCCTAACGGTGTTTCCTACGGCTCTAAGAGGTAGGAGATTCTTCTGATTTGATTTTCTCACCTACCCTTTGGGCTGAATTGGGATTGTTTGGAAGGCGATTTTGAAATTTGAGTTTGGGATGGTTTTTTTGCCATGTTATGGCATGTTTTGTGGCTTTAATTCAGACGGTTTTGGTGGCCGGTTTTTTGGTTTTACTTGGGACGGGGTTAGGGCATGTTTAAGGAGTTGTTTTGGATCAAAATTTGGTGTACAATAGCTACCCATATGGGCTTTAAAATTGTAGCATACCTAGCTACCCATATGGGCTTCAAAACTCTGACTCAGTGCGAAGTGCATGGGTTTTGGCAGTGCTGTAGCCACAACACCCCCTTCGCCTGACTTTAAACGGTCATATCTTTCTCGTCTGAACTCTGATTCACATGTTCTTGAACTCTATGTAAAGATCTTTGAGTCTAGAATCTGACCATATGCTTGTGGGTGACATTTGGTGCTCATATCTTTCTTGGTGATTGTTACACTAAGTGTTCTATTAATGACATGTGATGTGAAAATGACCCACGGTAATCGATTTTGGGACTTATTTCGGTCACGGAAAAATGGGATATTGGATAGTGTCCTTCGTAAGGAAATTGTTGTATCGGTGATCATAATGTTACACGAGTTTGAATCACCCAAATTGGACCTCTATAACTTCGAGTCATGGTCTGTTTTCTGCACGGGCGCCCTGGTACGCCTTGTTTGACCCCATACAGCTGTCGGATTTTGGGATTGATTTGCGGTTGGGAAAAGAATTTTGACTCTTTTGTACGCGAAAATTTTAGGTACGCATCTGTACACTTGATGTAAGCTTTTGAATCATCGAAATTGGACCTGTACAACTCAAGTTATGGTCCATTTCTTATGACTACTCGGCAAAAATTTGTTTAGCGGTTTGTGTGTCTAGTTTTTTAAGGCTGTTGGGGTGCGAAGCTTACGAACTAAGTTTACGAACTATTTTGTGGTCTATTATGAAGCGATTGTGAGGGTGTTGTTGCATAATATGGAATGTCACGTTGTATGTTGATGTTGATATATGCGTGCATGATATATTGACATGAATGAAGTATTGTATGGACACTATATGCTTATTGATATAATTGTTCATGATGCATTGATGATATGCATGAGTAGAGTTGTCCATAGACCATTCATCATATATGTGACATGGTATAGACATGCAATGATGCATCGCATTGCATATGCACGATAAACATCACATTTCATGGGTGTGAGTGTATGGTTCAAATCAATCACCACATTGGGTAATTGAGGGGTGGGCTCGGTGCCGTTGGACGAAGTCCAACAGAGTTGCACAGTTACATGAAACAAAAAATATGTGACGAGTATCAGCAAGAAGGGATAGATCCCCCCTCGGATGAAAACCGCCAACTATGGTCAGATATAGTCCCCAACGGTGAAAGGCCATAAAAGTGTCTGGGTTTATAGAGCCCGCGGTGAGACACCAAAAATCCGCAACCCACAAAATGGCGCATGGATTTTTAAAATAAAATGATCATTGTGATGTATCATCCAAAAAGCTTTTAGTTTATAAACAAATGAAATTGGTTTTGAAAATGATCATTGGATGTCACCCAGAACGGCGGTTTTTCACACATGGGCTTAGGCGTTGTGTGAGGGAGTCAGTGAGGACTCGGGACATGGGGCATGGTGAGTCACATGTAGGATTCCATTTAGAATTGGCATATTCTTCATCGGAATGTTGATGTGTGTATTATTGTGTGAACATGGCATTGCATGTGCATGTGGGGTAGCCCTTGTAGATTTATCCTTCTTGGGCATTACTCACTTGTCGTGGTACCCCCTTTCAAGTATAGGTCATGCGCAGCGGCGGCCAGATCATCCGAATGCATGTTTTGAAGAAGGCCGGTTGTGGCTTTGATTTTATTTTGTAAAACATGTATTAGAACAAACTAGTTTTAATATAAGTTTTGTATAAGAGTAATGTAATTAAACTCTTAAGTAGCCTTGTGTATTCTTAAGTATGGATAAATGGGTCTCAATCAATGAGACATGATAATGTGGTATCGAGATGCAATACCCACAAGTATTCCACAGGTTGACGGGTTGTCAAAGGGACCCCCGGGATTTGGGGTGTCATAGATTCCTTTCACATCTTCTACTGACCAAGCAATTGCTCCTTTGTACTCTTTGAGAATCTCTAGCATTTTATGTTCTTTAAGCTCATTCAATGCAACTGATATAATCATAGGTTTAGCTTTTTCTAGTTCTAAGAAAGCATACTTTAAGTGTCTGGGTAGTTCCTTTAAGGATAACCCTTCTGAACTTGTTTCAATTTCTTTTGCCTTCTCTTCATTGCTGCTTGATTTCTCTTCAGATCGCTCTCATTCAAATCATAATCGCTTCTTTTAAATCAAAATTGGAAGTCAAAAATTCACAATCAAGATCCTCAAGATACTGGAAATTCACCTCATTTTCATTGATTGAATTCTGATAATTACACCCAAAAATCAGTTCAGGATTGACGGGAACTATCGTTTGTACAGTCTTACAATTTTCACTTTCACATTCATACTGTTTCAGGCTTTTGTTAAGGTTGAAGTATACTTCTTCTTCCCCTACTCTGAGAGTGAGTTCTCCTTTCTTCACATCTATCAAGGCAGCTCTAGTGGCTAGGAATGGTCTTCTAAGCAACAGTGGAACTTTTGTATCTTCCTCCATATCCATAACTACAAAGTCCACAGGGAAAATAAACTTTCCCACCTTGATGAATACATCTTCAAGGACTCCCTTTGGTTGTGCCATAGTCCTATCTACTATTTGTAAGGTCATATTTGTGGGAGTAAGCTTCCCCAAACTCAGTCTCTTCACTACTGACAATGGCATGAATTTGATGCTTACCCCTGAATCACATAAAGCCTTTTAAAATCAACCTTCCCAATTGTGCAGGGAATGGTGAAGCTCCCAGGATCCTACATCTTCACTGGTAGACTCTTTTGAATTACTGCACTACAAGTGTCTATCAAATTCACTCACTCCTTTAGCAAACCTTCTCATCTTACTCATAATGTTCTTCAGAAACTTAGCATAGTTAGGCATTTGAGCCAATGCCTCAACAAAAGGTATATTAATCTCTATTTTCTTGAACATATCCAAGAATCTAGAGAACTACTCCATTTTTGCTTTATAAAGTCTCGAGGAATGGAACAAAGAGGTACGTAGGCTCAGATTCCTTTTTCTTTCGCCTTCTTATCTCCCAAGTATCATTCGCTCCGCACCTCTTCTTAGTCTCTTCACCACCTCAACCGCTTCAACTTGTCCTCTTTCCAGCTTTCTTCTTTCTTAGTCTTTTCTGTCTTTTTCTTCTCCTCTTCTTTTCTTCTTTCCAACTTTCTGCCACTCCTTAAAGTCACCACCATATCGTTTTTATGATTCTGCTTTGTATCACTTAGGAAGGCATCCTTGGACTGATTCTGCATTGTTGGGCCAAATTACTCTACTGTCTCCGCATTTTTGTAGAGGCATTAGCGCAATTTAAACACATTTTTTATCATCGAAATGTCGTTAGCTCAACAAATTTTTGCTCATGAATGTTCAGCAGCCTCTTATTCTCTCCCATGAATGTCAGCATTTAGCCTTTAAAGGATTGAGATCTCCTTTGTCTTAGATTTTCTACTCTCTAACTTCCTTGTTGTTGTTGTCCTTAAAACCCCTATGAAGCATATTGTTGTTGAAAATTCTGTACTGGTCTTAGACCTTGTTGTGCTCTACCTCTATATGAGAAATTCTCATGGTTCCTGAGTGCTGGTGTGTAATGAGTTGGCAGGTTAAGGTTTGGAATAAATTTGTAGCTTTTATTGCCAATGACAAACTGAGCCTCCTCAACTTGATAGGGACCCTCATGGGCTAGTCCCTCTTCAGCACTACTCTTTTGTTCACTTTCTTCCACTGTTCTGGATGCATTCTTCTTTCTTGGTTTCCTAGTTTGTACATCAATGCATCAAGTTTGGCTTCTATTGCAGTCATTTTGTTTAGTTCTTTCACCCCACTTGACAAGACCCAACTCGGATACCCTCCCAGGATTCCCCGGGTGGTCCCGCCTAGTGAAGTCCCACTATACAATCCCTAGGGAATGTCCAAGGGAACCCCACTTTAAGAAAGAAAGTAAACACATGCATTGATATAATACCTTAAAGCTATAAAAAAATCCACAACAGCTCAAATCCACAACCGAATTGCCTATCAGAGGTCATAACCACAAACACACATAATAAAGATCATGCAGGAGTTCAATGCTAAGATCAGAGTATCTCTAAGAGTGCTCATAATTTAGGGTACAAATGAAAATAAATAAGTCCAATACATAAGGTCAGATAGATAAGATAGAGTACTACAGTTGTCGCAGAAGAGTGACGTAGAAGCTGGCGCGAGGTAGGTCTCACAGATCGCCAGACCTAGAGAATCCGATTCAACACAAATGTGAGATAATAAATCTCAGTGAGTGGCATAATTTATAAGGAAAATAAGGTTTTTATTTTCAAACATTTCTTCTCTCAAGACCTCACGTCCACTCATTTTTTGCAAGGTCCCCCATTTAAAATCATTTCACAAAACCCAAACTCATACCCAAGTCATCAATATGAAATTCATGTTCAGAACATTTAACCGAAATTATTATTAAGAAAATCATCACCTGTATTTATTCACAATATAAGAATTTAGCATAAAATATATCAACATCATGTCGTAAGAAAATCATGAAATACAATAACCATAAATATTGAAATGGTTATAGTTTACTCAAAATTCAACAATGTACCGTACCATATACCCATCATAAACCGTAGGATACCCCACCTCATGACCCTCATCATCGAAAGGTGCCGTAGTACACGATAAATAATAAACCGTCTGCAGAATCCCGACTCACTCGGGCCGTGGAAATATAACCTGGCTGGATGAAAACCAAATCCTCACGACACCGGCGGGCAAATTAATAACCGCAGTAAACCGACCTCACGGTCGCGGAAATAATATATAACCGTTGATGAAACCAACCTCAATGGTAATCGCGGCAAACTAGTAAACCGTTGGGTAAACCCGACCTCACGGCCGTGGAAATAATATATAACCGTTGGATGAAACCAACCTCACAACACCGTGGCAAACCCAGGGCGCTGTAATATAAATACTGAATCGAACCTCTGGTACTATATGGTACATCAACTTATAACAACCAACACCGTGATTCCTTACCACATATACCTTTCAACGATATCAGATTTTAATCATTTCACAAAATCTCAAAATCCATTTCTTAAATCAATAAATTTAGTGGTTTAAAACCTCAATCCATGTACCAAAAATGTTTAAATACTACAAATTTATCCATGAACTCGCAAAGTTTCCAAATATTTAAAATGTTGACAAATTCACATGAAATGATAACTTGTTTATATAAAAATGTATAATTATATTTGATAACCAACCATTCGATCAAATAATCTTATATATAAAATAATTTACCACCATTTTATATCATAATAATACTCCAAGCATTTAAAGTATATAAACCACTCAATGTACGACAGATGCTCGTCCTGCTCCCCTGCAGATCGTCTCTAGGTTCAGCGTGAGTGCGTGTAATATAATAAAAATACCTTAGTTCCATTAATTCAAACCAAAGACATCGGGACGCCTAAATGTCTTTAAGATAATTTTTAGAACTATGAAACTATCTAAATTGGACTCCGACAGGTCCAATTATACAATGTGCCCTACAGACCCGGCAACCAAAATTGGGGCTTTTTACCCGGAAGATAATTTTTCGAAATTGAACCTTCCAATAAATCATAAAAAAGTGTCAAATTTCACTAATCCAACTTCAATTTTGCCTAATTCGACTAATCAAGTGTCCACTTCGGTCCAAACCTTTCAATTACCCTAAGTGACCCAAAATGGAAAAACTAACCAAACAACGCTCCAAAATTTACAAACTTTATATCAACTGAGAGCCCAAGAGACCAGGAACAATGGCACCCTACCTTGGTCCAAAAGTTGCTGTGGTGGCTGGAAAACTCGATCCAACCGTCGGCCAAATTTGTTTTTGTCGTATCTTTCAAACGTGAGATCCGTGAAAAGGACCACTGTGAATGAGTTCAGAGGGTCCAAAATGGGGGAGAGAGGGCTGGGTCAGTTTGGAATGGCCTAAAACAGAAAATCTCAAGTGACGATCAGGCGGCACCGGGCCGCAGACTACTGGCCCAATCCGGGCGCGTCCCGTGGCGGCTCGCCGGAACTCGCACGCTCGATGCTCCTCCTCCTGGTCACGATGTATCAAGGTGGCTAGAAATGTTCTCTCACTCGCCAAAACCTCATGGCCTAAAACGGGTCAAACGATCAGCTCGGGTCCACGTGTTTGGGAATTTTCTATGGTTTTGGAGTCGAAATGAGGCTTTGGGGCTAAGGTCTCATTGGCACGCAAAACTAGGTTTATATAGAGCCTAGGTTTGCTTTCAGGTAAAAATCTAGACAACTCTTGGACATTGATAAAATACTCGTTGTTTAAACTCCCCAGTGGCCATAACTTTTTATCTTAAGTCGGATTTTGGACGCTCAACCTGCCTTTATGAACTCGCATCGACTTAAGCCTAATGTAAATTCGCTGGGCCTTACCAACCCAAAATTATCCATCCTCAAAAAAGTCAACTTGGTCAAACTGGTCAAATGTGAAAAACTTGTTTTATTTGCCACGGTCGTTACACTCACTTCCTTTCGTAGCTTGTCGCCTCCCTAAAGTCTTAGACGAGCTCAGAGTTGCTTTTTTCTAGATCTTCAATCACTATTTTTCCTCTTAGCACTCTTCCTTCAGTCTAATAAAGAGGTTATATCAATTATACCTTAGAGGTGTAGTCTATATAGTGATAAAGATGTCCATCCGTGGTCAAATCTATTATGTATTTGACATCTTTCAACAAGCCTCTTATATCTCTCATGTGCATATAGACTTTAATCCTCTCCTTGTTTAAACACTATGATTTCCCTATTCTTTTGAAGTGAGGACAATGGAAGAATTTGCTCATGTGTTCTCCACCAAATCTTCCTAATCATTCACTCCATCCATAAGGTGCTGATTCAAACCATGGTTTACGCCACATCTCTTAGTTGTGAAGTAAGAGTTGTAGCTTGATCACCTCAGGTCTCACCATATTCATCTTTACTATATTTTCCATCCTCATAAATCTTCCCATGTGCTCATTAGGGTCTTCACTTGGATGGCAAGTATATTGATGCTGCTACACCATTATGATCAAAGTTGGCTTTAATTCAAAGTTGTTGGCCTCTATAGTAGGTTGTCTCATAATAGAGTAATCGTCTCTAATGACTGGCCTCTAAAAATCCTCCATAGTTTGCCTCTGAGGCCTTTTTGCTGTTGCTTCTGCCTAAGTTTTTTGTTGGACCTCTCTTTGTTTTGCCATAACTACTTATTCGGCACTTCGAACTTTCTTTAGATTTCTCTGCGTCCTCTCTAATTCTGTATCCAAAGGCAACAATTCTTCTTATGGTTTTCTATGCATGTAAAATCTTCTTGAAATGGAAACACACTAAGATCACTTGAAATCAGTTAAGAAAAAAAAAATGTATCTTCATAAGCTCATAAAACATTTTCAATAGCTTACTCGGCTATTACAGTTAAAACTAATTTTGTAAATTTTCTGAAATTTTTTATAAATCTGAAAAAAGTCCAAATTAGCAATTCTCTCTTTGGTTGGAATATTGATGTTTAGATTATCTTTTAGATCCCCGGCAATGGCGCCAAAATACTTGTTAGACCTTAATTCTATATACCAAATTCATACCGCTACTTCCAGGACTATTCCTGAACCCCCACCCGGCCAAAAAACTATGGACAAATTTCGACGCAATACTAAGAACTAGATCATTTCTCCAACAATGGCACCAAATACTTGTTAAACCTAATCTCTATATACCAAATTACTACTGCTACCTAGACTGCTTAGCTTCCCACAATGGCAAAGCTTGTTGGACAAATTTATGACAACCACATAAAACTAGATCAGTCCCTAGTAACGGCGCCATAAACTTGTTAACTAAGAATTATAAAATAATGTTTTCTAATATGTTTGTAATTTTTTTGCAAAATTATACTAAGTCTAATTCTCTGCAAGTGCACAGTTCATACAAGTAATAAAGTGGATTTTAAGTCCAGATATCATTCACACAAGGATCTTATGAGTGATCTAAGATAAATTACCCCTACTACTTAAGATCTTTACTATTTGATCTCAAAAGTACAAATTGTTTTACTTAACTAAATAATGAATGAATGATTAAAAAATTTCAACTATAAACAAAAATTCAAAATAAATTGGAATCGAGAGTTCTGAGTAGCAACACCGGGAAATAGATCAATGTATGATTATCACTTTTACATCATTCCAGTCAAAGATACTTCACCATCGCTTTGAAATTCAACTTGTCAAAGATGCTAGGTAGTATAATTTGGATTCCTCCATGCACTATACATTTCACTAATTAGAAAACCACACTCTTTCCAAACACATGGGTCTAATATGTTACTTGTAGGATTTAATCCTCTTTCTAAGAACTGAGTATTTTTCCATTCCAATACTTCATACCCTGCTTCTAGGAATGAAGAATTCTTGCCCCCATAGACTACATAATACAAGCCTTCTCCAATCTAATTGGTATCTCATCCTAATAATTTGAGTAAACTCTCTATCTCCTTGATTAGATCTATGCTAACACGTGATCAAGATCATTTAATCAAAACAGAGGAGAAACCTTGACCAATTAGACTGATAGATCAACCAACCAATCCTCCATTTTATGACAAATTAGTGATATATCAAAGTACCTTTAGGAGTTCAATAGTTCTATAATGTTAGTCTAGTATACCTATAACTCTTTCACTCGTAGAATTCCCCATCTCCGTGTCACTCATAACTCATAGAAATCAGAACAAGATATAATTTTCTAGTACGCCATTAATATCTGAATAGTTAATTTTAACAACAACACCACAAATAAACAAAAGTTCTAACAATGACATTCTTTCAAGTTGTGCATAAATGATAACCAATGTTAGTCCGTCTTAAAGAGAGCTATTTCTTTCAAATGATTTATAAATAAATGTTGACTAGCTGATCGTGAAACCACTGATATTAAAGCAACCGGAATATATGAACTCAAAATTTCTAGATTCCATTGAATTCAAGGCTATAATGAAATTCCAAATGTTTACAATCAACCTAGCTCAAAACTTTAACCTAAATCATCGCTCAAACTAAAGAAAAATACTAGATGCCAAATAAGCTAAAACTAAATCTACGAAAAAGAAATAAAAGAGAAAAAAATATACGTAAGGAGACTCCAAATGTTTGATGTCCCTGTTCGCAAAGTCACAATGTCTTATATGATTCTGTTTTATAGATTTTCAATGATGGGTCTCACTTTGAGCCAAATCGATCCCTCAAAACTAGCCCAAGTGGCGTCTTTGTCACGACATAGAAAATTATGTCGCGACATTGTTTTGTTTATCCTCCATCTTTTTGTCATGTCTTGCAGTGTTATGTCACGACATTCTTTTGTGCCTTTTTTATTGAATTATGTCGCGACATAGTTCGAAAATGTTGCGACAGTGTACAGTTTCTCTTCTAGGCACTTCTTAATTAATGTCGCAACATAGCTTTCGAATATCACAACAGACACATTCTTTTTACAGCTCTTCAGAATCTGCTGCGACAATAAATTTCTATGTCATAACAGAAGTTCCTCAAGATTGCGGGTTGTCAGAACATAAAACTTCTCTCGCCACAACATGCCTTTTTGCCTTGCTATGTCGACCAAATTTATGTCACAATATTTCCCTTGATCTTGTCATTCTCAAATATTGCAACATAAAACCTGTCAGGACTCACTTGTCTTGACTCTTGTCTCTTTAGTCTTAAAATTTTATGTCGAGACATAGTTTTTGTTGGTGGTTCATGACATAACTCAGATCGCCATTTGCTTTTGATAAATGTCATGATAGGAATAAATAATGTCGCGACATTCTCTTCGTGAACTTAGACCATGTCACGACATAACAATCCATTGTGGCGACATAAATTTCTTTGTTGCAACATTTATCATTCAATCCTTCTCATATTATGTCACGACAAAGTTTTGAAATGTTGCAAAATAATCTTAAACTTCCACTTTTAGTCTAGTCTTGCCTTTGTCGCGACATAAAACGTCTTTTGTTACTACACTCGCCATACTAGTTGCCTTTGAGCTTTGCTATACATTCTAGATTATGTCGCGACATTATGAGATTATGTCACACATTTCGCTTTAGCCAAAATTTTCTTTTCTTATTGATCTTACCTTTGCATTCAAAACTTGCAAAACATAAAGTTGGTGATTATTCCATAATTCAGCATTAAAATGAATCATAAACTACTGAAAAATTGCAAGAAAAAGGGACTAGAAATAAATAAGTTTAGGACTCATCATCTTATCACAACAATGCTTTTTATGTCATGACATAATTTTGTTTTTTTTAAGGAACTTTTCAGGCAATGTCGCGATATAGTTCTATCTTCTGATTTTCATTATGTCACAACATTCATTTCTTTTTGCAACATTTCTCATTCAATACTTCTCAAATTATGTCGCGACAAAGTTGTGAAGTGTCGCAATAATCTTTAAGCTTCCAACTTGAGCTCAACTATGTCTTTGTTGCGACATACATTGTTTGTTGCACCATTGACTTGCTGGTTGCCTTGAGCTTCTATTGCGACATTCTGAGATTATGTAGCGACATTTCTGCCTTAGCCAATTTTTACAACTTTTCTTACTAGATTTGTTTCTTTTACATTCAAAACCTACAAAACACAAAGTTGGTGATTATTCCATAATTTTGAAATGAATCATAAACTTCTAAAAAATGCAAGAAAATGGATCAAAAATAGATGAGTTTAGACTCATCAAATTCTTAAACTTCGTTTTGTTTGGTCCTCAAACAAAGAAAAGAAAATTTTGTTTGTCCTCAAACAATTCAACTTTTATTTTTAAGGACATTTTTCTGTTTTGCAATAGACATCTTTTCCCTTGTATCCACAATTTAGCTCAAAAATAGATTAGTTGTAAAATTATCTTTGAACAAGTTTCCAATCTAGAACAAGGAAGATTTCATGTAAGTTCACTAAACAGACAAATAATTCCTATAGTGTAAATAGTTCAATTATTTAACCCTGATTTGTGAATGTGTGATGGTTTTCTCTCTTTTTCATCTTGACATATTAGTTAATCTTCTGAGACACTACTCAGATAATAAAATTCTCCTTGATTTTTCTAAGTCCCATATTGTGAAGCCTCAAATCCTAGGGGTCTTTTTTTTTTTTTTTTTCGTCACTGTCCAAGTCTATGACATAATTCCTCTGTCGTGTACATGTCCTTGTCATGTAAGCACCCAAGCCTTGTCATGTGCATGCCCAGAAAGACCAGAGTCACAAGACCTGTGCCCTCATAGCTAACTCCGTCACGACTAGGCTATGCCATGTCACGACACGACCTCCATGTCAAGACCCAAACTCAATCGCAGCCTAGAATATTAGGTCATGACATGGGAACCTCATGATCAGCTCACGCGACATGAAATCTTCAGGTACAAACCTCCACGGCCATACTGTCAGCGATAAAATATTCTCGCTATGACATAAAAGCCTCTCCAACATTAAAAGAACCCATCGCGACATAATAACATTATGTCACGACAAGAAAACTCCTAACCTAGATAAACTCTATCAATCAAAAGATAAAATACTCTGTCGAGACATGAAATTCCTTGGCCAAAGCCAAACTCTGTCGCAACACCCAACCTCTTGCCTTGGCCGTCTTGATTGCGATAGGAAAACCTCTGTCGCGACATTGTCAAGACAGAGAACTAGAACTCTTGTCGCAACAAAGAAAGCCATGTTGCGACAATTTTTATGGCTTAAAATCTGAGAACCATGTCGCGACACAGAAACAAAAAGAACTCTGTCTCGACTAGGAATTCCCTATCGTGACCCAAACCAAAGAAGAGCTGCCTGGCATTTCTGCAATCATGTCACGCACTAGGATTCCTCACATGACCCAAACATGCACAGCTTCCAATTCCCGCATTCCTACACCTTCAACTCCCCTCCCCATGCATTTCATCTCAATACTACCGCCTTACACATATTATATGTGCAAGATAAAAATCCGGGAAACTTTCCACAATATTGAACAAGTGAAAATAAGTTTTTATTACAAAACTTCTCATTTACATAAACAAAACTGGATAAACTGTCCAGAATTTTACAAATTACATAACAAAGCCAAATCTGGCCTTCTTCACTACTAAGATATTAGATGAGTTCCATCTCCTGGTGTACCTTCTAGAACTTGAAAATATTTTCTCACAACGAGGTGAGCAATGCTCAGTAGAGGAATTCTCCTACAAGGGCTACTCCCACCTAAGTGCATATGTAATGGAAAACATGCACACATTCAAGTAAAAATATGCACATTCCTACTCGAATGTCTACATGCCATGCCCCATGTCTCGAGTCCTCGCCAACTCCCTCACACATGCATTTGCCATGTATGAAAAACTGTTTTCAAAACAAAAAAATTTTTTTTTTGAAAACTCATTGGACAATCTCCGATATCAAAATCCATTAGACAACCCTCCTAAAAATAAACTGCTAGATAAGCCTCCAATAAGATTTGTTGGACAACCCTCCGATATGCAATTTATTGACAACCCCGATAAGATTTGTCGACAACTCCGATAAAATTTACTGGACAATCCTCCGATAAAGCCTCTTTGTTCAAAAGACATGTTATGCACTCACACCTAATACTATGTGGTGTCCCTATGCATATGAAATGTGGAATGTCATTTCATGCCAATTCATGTTACATGCTTGATGAGAGCTACATGAAACATTTATAAATCATGGATAATTATATTTTCTACATATAATTTACATCCATTAGGTAATCCATGTTAATACATCAAGTAAGCATATATCAACATGATTTTCACACACTTGCATGTCATTCAACTACTGAGCAATAACACACAAAAATCCTTGATTTAGGACCTTAATTCAACAAGGCATCATACGACTAACACTCCCGAATCCGGGCCCTTGCTCAATTCACTTTACCACTTCTAGATTGGGCAAAAAACAACCCTAACCACCAAAACACACCACAAAGCCCTAAGACATCAGTCCCGGAATCAAAACCAATCCTCAAACACAGTCTTAGACTTCCCGAAACAGTCCCAAACCTTCCAACATTCAGTCCCAAAATTTTGGGGCTTAACTGCATGACCACTCATGGCCCCAAAGAACCCCATACCATTAAATGGCTCTTTGACCAAGAATAACCAAAGTAGGAGAGAAACCCCTACCTCTTGGAGTTTGGAGAAAACCCTAGATTCTTGTACCTACACGAAGCTCTTATCGCGTGGATGAACTTTGACTCTTGCTCTGACGAAAACCGACGGCCCGATCTCCAATATTATAGAGGCGAGATTTCTCACCTCTTTCCCTTCGCTCTCTCTCTAGTAGACAAGACCCAAAAACCAAGAAAAATGAATTCCCCTTTTCCCTTTTTACCCTTTATTTCCTTTTCTTTCTTTTCTTTTCTTTATTTCCCCTTTTCTCTCCACCGAACACCACTTATCCAAAGACTTGGATTTCCTTTCTCTAGGGGTATGACACATGGCCTCCACGGGTCACCCCTTAGACTTTCCCTTTTTGTTTTGACTTATCTCTCCACATAACACATGTCTTAATGTGAGTCATGGATCTTTTCCTTTTTACTATTCATGTGCCATGTGTCACATGGACACATGCATTAAGTGGAAATTGCCACACCACATGGCTCTCATGCCATGTGCACCCCTCACAAGCTGTCATGTGGCAGCAACATGGTTATGCTTTGTGGCATTGATTCATGCCCAAATAGTGCTATTTTGAACCCTATTTATAGTAGGTTTTGAGCACTTTTTGTGTACTAATCAACTTAATTAACCCGATTGGCACATTAAGGTCCTAGCAATACTACTTATCAAATTTTTTTGGCTAATTTTGTAGTTTTTGCAAGCTAACCTTGCCAAAATTGTTGAGTCAACTCAATCATGAAGAATCCAAGTCGAACTCATAGCTGCAGGTCATAAAACTAAGAAAAGATAAGGTAGCGTATAAAATGAGCAGACAGAAATTTTCATTAACCTCGCAAAATTTCACAGATGCGAAAGCTTCAAGGTTGCGACTTTCGCAATGATCGTGAATTTTCGTCGGGTTAAAAATTTTTACAACACCTAAACTGTCTACCACTTTGTTCCGCTTGACTTTTTTTTACCAATTTTTGTATTTTTCATGAATTACCCTTCATGTAATACTGGGTAGTTCTCACATTTTTGTAATTTTGCTTGTCCTGGGCAGTATATGAGCTCTCGACAAGACTTTGTACATACATCTTAATCATTAATACATTTTCTAGGCGGAAATTTTTCCTGCTTCTCCCAGTTTCTCTCATTTTCTCTCACTTTCTGGGCTGCCAAACACCCTTTGAGGATGACAACTCAGAGGATTTGTGCTAAAACTCCTCTCATCCTTGGAAGAGGAAGGTTTACCGAGAGGGTTCCAAGGGTTTTGAGGGTTTCACGCTTCAACGCAGCAATTGCTGTCATTTTTGTGTTTCCTTCAACCCTAGGTTAAAAATCCCTTAGATGCATCTTGAATGATCCGTATTTAGCAATCTTTTAAGATTCAGTGGATGCTTATTGCTAGATCCACTGAGATTTATTAGTTGCCATTTATTAGTCATTGTAAGATGGGTCAAGGAGATAGGTTTCACTGTCAGAGGCCATTAATGTTCAATAAATGCCATCTTTCAAAAGGAAATTTATTACAAGTCCAACTTTTATAGCCATACAAAGATCCGGTTTGGGAGATGATTATAGGTCATCCTCCCCAACGTGAGGAAATGGATCCGCGAACCCCTTAGTTATCTTAGGAACCCAAATCCATAACCTAATGCTTCAAGGAGTTTTCCTTTATATTTTACTTCACTTTATTTTCAGTTTTCCACCACCAAAATCCACTGTTTTTACAAAACTCCCAAATCCAAATCAAGTTTACCATTTTGCATCAACTGTTAATCACCTACACGAAGAAAACCCATCCCTGTGTTCGACCCTAGAGCCACTATACTGCAGTAGCCATGCTACAGTAGTAGGAGAAATTAGGTTTATAAATTTTGTTGATTCCAGACCACCTCCGTGCATACAAATCAGGCACCACTCCTTGTGTCACCCGACACTTAATACCTCTAAAAGTGCAAAATTTTGACTGTCTTGAAATTCAACGAAATTCGACCGCATAACTAGATTTCGCGAGACGATTCCAACGGTGAAGTCCGTTTCGTCATCAGAGATCTAGAAAAATTCTAGGTTTTCAACCTGTACTATTACAATAATTACCGTTTTGTCATTTTTCAGAAAAATTGGATTTTTCTCGAGTTTTACACATGTTTTTTTATCATATTAATCTCCATTAATGTAGGTAAATACAACCTTCAAGATCAATTAGGTCTTTTAAGCTTGTGTGGCTTCTGGGGTAATGGTAGATAAATTGATAATTTAGGCTCGAGTTTACCCAGATTCCACTTATAACACAAAATATTTGCCTTCATTCTTCACACATTACTTCTCTACTGATGTCAACATTCAAACAACCCCCAACTTGGTTTGGTGCATCATTATGCATACTCTCTAATATGGTGTTTTTCTTGACCACCTTTAGATTGTAAATTCAATTCTCATTAGAAGCCATTTCCTTTTCATTTTCGTCAAGGTTTATGGAACAAAGGCAATGTTTTGCCTTTAAGCTTTCTACCCCTAGAGAACTTCAGTTAGCAACTCCCATACCAACTGGGATTGGGGTACTAGGTAAGTCAAACACCTCACGAACTTAATTGTTCAAGAGAGGAAGGCTACAAGACAAAACTCATTCCACCTTGATACTTTCTATTTTCATAGCTTCTTTTCTTCATTATTCTTCTTCTTTTCTCATCTCAATTGGTTTTCCTTTCCCATCCTTTATTCTTATCCTCCTTTTTACATTTCAAAATAATGCTCCCAAACTCGTCTCTATTCTACTATTGATGTACTCACATGTAATCCGCAAACAAGGTTCTTAATGTAGGATTAGATTTAAGGAAGGATTTAGGCTTTTCATTTGCTAGTTGATGATGAAATTGGCTCTTAGCTCAAATCAGGAACTAAGGTATATGCTTATGCATATTACAAGGGTAAGCTTTGAAAGGTTCAAACTTCCAAGAATGGCCTATGTCATTTCCTGTTTGTGGAATTGCCTTGGATTTTGCCTTGACTAATATTCTCATAAGTTCTAGGACTTTTAGGAGATTAAACTGTGATAGATCTCAGAAGATGTCCCTAATCTTAGCACAATTTGTTTTAGGGGTACTTTTTGACCATGTGTATTGTTTTTCAGGGTTCACAATAACTAAACTGTTTACAAAAACAGAATTATAAGTCTTATTTGTTCAATCATTTGTTTAAATATTCATGAGTCTTGAAGTTCAACTTATTCATTCATAACATCACAACTTCCTTTTTCAATTCATCCCATCCTACCCCAATTTCATCAATAAATTTCTTGTTTGGTTTCTGGACAAGTTGCTATGTTATTTCACAAATTAAAAATTAAATTAATCATGCTATCTCAATTCTAGAAAATCCATCATAGCACAAGTAACTCAAGTCACTCATCACTCAAATTCCACCAAACAATCCACAGCTTCCATCAACAAATATATTCAGGAAAATTGATTTCTCATTTATTTAGCAAAGTTACACAAACTACAAAGTCATCATTCTTTATTTATTAATTGAAGGTCAAGAAATGAAAAAGGAAATAAACACAAGAAAAATGGACACAAGGGATTTAATTACAAAGGTAGAAGAGGGAAAAACAAGGTGTCATTTTCATCATACTTAGAGGGAAGGTCTATATTTACTGTCTAAATTATAACCAAGCAGAAGAGTGGAGAGAAACTTAGGGATTTGGACTTAAATGCCTAGCCTTACTACCTTCCTTCTTTGTGTTGAAGGCGGCATCACACCATCACAATGTGTGTGGGAAGGAGAGAGCCATTTTCTTAATAAGATCATATTCTATCTTTACCCAATGGAGTTTAGGACTCCTCACCACTCTGGTAGAGTACATCTTTATCAAACTTGTTGGCTGATCATATCTGGGCTTCCTGTACTCCATAATTATTCCCTTTAGCTTCGAGGGTCAGTTTGTATCTCTGCCCTTTTCTATATGAAACTTGATTTCCTCTCGAGTTATTCTTTTATATAAATATCCAAAGGCATCTGCCTTTTGCAACATATTCTTCTCCATTGTATCCTCTCTCTCTTTCATTTTCTTTAGTAACACATTGTCTCTTCTTAACTGGTCTGAAATGAAAGCCTTTTCCCTTGCCTCGAAGTTATTCCCATAATTCTTTTCTTTTTCTAATCTCACTCTCCACTCTTCATCTCTTTGTTTGAGTGCCTGCTCTAAGTTTTGATCTCTTCTTCTCAGCTCTGCATCCATGTAATTATCTCTCAATTGCAGTTGGATTTTTAGCTATATGTCCCTCTCCTATATCTCTTGCCTCATAAACTTTCAGCATCGCCATCACTTCTGCATTGCTACTTTGTTGCCTTAAGCTCTCAGCTAGCTCTTGATGAATTTCTCTAACATCTGGAAATAAATTACGAATGGGGCTCATGATTTTCTATCTCTCTTGTCTCTCTTGAACTAAGGTCTCAAAATTAGCTTGTTCATTTCTTTTGTTAACCCCTTCTTCTTCTTCAGTTTCCACTTCTTTCTCCTTGCCTTTATTCTTTTGACCCTTGGTTATTCCAATCAATGTCAAAGGAGGAGCTCTTATTCATGCTTCTTCTTCTTCCACACCTCCTAGGATACACAGTCTAGTGATTAATGATGGATGGGATACTAATCCTCTATAGCTACTTTTGAAGTAGCTCAAAATATAGTTCTCTATTATTTTCCTCACACTAAATTTGTATCCCACTTTAAAGATATATCCCAAAGTATGTGCCTCCTTTCGTCTTCATATCTGCAGTGTTTGGATGGTAAAAGAATTTGGGCCAGGTAAAGTAAAAACAAACCTTAACTCTTGTCAAGTAGGCCTTAAGCAATGGAATTCATGAGGGTTCTTCCTTGTAGAACTCCATTTCCCTTTTCCATCTGTCAGCAGATCCACTATCTTTTGGTAATCTGGCTCTTCCAACAATTTCTTAAACTTTGAACCATTTTTTCTCTCTTTTAGATTGAATGTTTAATCTATCTTCTCTCTGCTGAATGATATGCACTTTTGTCTGATGTAACAAGTCTTTTCTCTCAGTCCCACCATGTTTGAATAAAATTCCTTGACTACATGCACAAAACCAGGATTCTTGTGCTCACAAAATAAGTGCCATCCTCTCTTCTTAACCATTTCTAAGAAGGGTGAAATTAACTTGTTGAACCCCCTTTCGCTAATGAAATCTTTGTACTGCAACTTATCCTTCCAAGCGAAATACGCACTTTGATCTGAAACAAAATCACTTACTTTTCTTTCTTTTCTAGTTTATTCGGCTTCCTGTCTCCCTCTTTCTTTTTCTTATTTCTTTAGTTTCTTGCTCAGTCTCTATTTTTGTTTCTTCTTGTTCTTCTTCCTACACTGCCCTAGATTGAAGCTCCTAAATGCGTTCTTCTTCATTCTTAATGTATTCTTCCATTATCTCGTTTAGGTTCAGAATCAGATTCGATGGCTCAGACATGGTTGAAATCTGATTTGGGGATTTAAGGTTTTTATAATGAAGATGAGAGAAATTTGGTGAAGGTAGCTAAATGGTTTGATGGTTTATGATGAAATGGGCCTTACAAATTTCGAGGTTCTCCATTTATAAGCCAAATGTGTAAGACCCGAGAAATTCCAATTTATGGAAAAAGGGCAAAATCGTAATTTTGCTTACAAAATTGTTATTTCGATTAAAAATCCGGAATTTATTCTCTAGATCTCGGATGAAGAAACGAATTGCACCGTTGGAATCGTCTCGTGAAATCTAGCTAGCACGTAAAATTTCGTAATATTTCGAGGAACGAGTCGGGTTGGCAGATTTTTCGAGGCATCGCGTTTCGAGGAGTCTTAGTAAAGCAGAGTTACCTAAATGCGACCAGAAAGTCGCTGCAACAAAATAATCATGTCTTAATCAGTGGTATGAGTAGAGAAATGACGAAAATGGACGGTAGGGATGAGTCTTAGAATCATGGTCACAGTAAAGGGGACATAAAGGTCATTTTTGAATTTGATTTTAAGTCACTAAAGACAAATTTGTCAATAGTGCTTAACTTCTCCTTCATTAAGTGAGAGAGGAAAAATGTAGAGAAAAATGGGAGATCCAGCGGCTTTCGTTTGAGAAGAGGTTTTAGAGAGAAACGCGTCTCTAGATTTATGCGCGATCAGTCGACGGCTTTGATGCAGAGGGAGGCGCTGCGCGGAGAGGGGGCAGTGGAGTGAGATTTAGGGAGTTCTTCAAACTCGTGAGGTAAGGGGTTTACCACTCTTGGTTTTATTCACTCTTTTAAATACTTTGCAAATGTTTGAGGTGATTGAGGCGAGTGAGTAGTTTGATCGATCCCAGGCAAAGGATAGAATTGATATAATTTTTGAGTACCCATTAGAGCGTGGTAGTTGCCACGGTGATTGAGGTGTCAAATTTGGGTGATTTAGTATTAAATCATGTGGTTTTGGAAAAGAGTAGGGAATGGCGGTGAGATACGGGTTCAAAGTGAGCCAGATGACTTGTTGAGTGTTGGAGCGAGTAAACCCTAGGGTTTTACTGTTCCTAGGAATAGTGACACAAAAATATATTTTTTGTGAAAATATGTGTTTGGTCGAGTGATTTAAATTAAATTGCTCATGTTTGATCATTAGCCCAAGTGAGCTAATTTTGATGTATGAGTTGTAAAATTGCATAACATGATTGTGTGATTTGAATTATGCGAGAATATTCATGTTTATATATTTGCATGTGATTAGATTGTATTGGAACTGACATACATGCATTATATGCAGGCATACAAGTTATAGGAATTGAGTGCATGAGATGATCTAGAAAAAAGGTTCGGTTGTCTAAAAACATTAATTATCGGAGGGTAGTCAAATTTAAAATATCGTCGTCCGGACGGCCAATTGATATTCATCGGAGGGTAGTCCACAAACAATTAAAATATTAATCGTCGTTGAAGGCCAATTGATATTTATCGGAGGGTAGTCGCGAGCGAATAATATATATCGATCGTCGGGTGACTACGATTGATATATATACATCGGAGGGTTGTCCGCAAAATAAACAAGTTAATAATTCTCATACGAGGCTTAGGCGAGTGTGTGAGGGATACGTGAGGACTCGGGATCCCGAGTTGGTCATGTAGACATTCAAGTGGATCATGCATTTGCGAATGTGTGTTTAAGTGGAACATTGCACAGCACTTGGGTGGTGAGTGGCCCACTTAGAGCGATTCTCCCTCTTGAGCATTATCGCCGTCGTGGGACCCCTTTTACGAGTACGGGGAGCGTGCGAGGGACGGCTCATGCACAGAATTTGAGTTCTAGAAGAAAGCTAGGAATGTCGGCTTTGGTGGTTCATATTAAAACTCTTTAAGTTTAATATATGTATGGTTTAAGTGAAAATATTGTAACTCTTGTAGCTATAGGATATATAGTTGGATTCATAGTTGGTATGAATATTGAGAATTGTTTATGGGCCCCAGTGACGTGTTGGATATATATTATGCTTGTTTGGGACGGTATATCACGAGTGTATTTGGGTAGAGCTCTCAGGTACAAAGGAGACTCTGCCCGATTTTCTAAAGTGGCGTTGGGTAACCCGACATCCACTTGTATTCCGCGGGTTGACGGGTAGTCAACGGACCCCCAGGAAATGGGGCGTCACAGCTTGGTATCAGAGCTTAGGTATACGAATACCTAGGGAGCTCAGGTTGGGTATCCATCACCACTAGGTGGTTTGATATGGAGTATAGGTATATAGAAACCTATAGATTGAGGATTTGGGGCTTAGGCCATAGTTGAGGAAGAGCATCACCACTAGGTGTGGTTCGATGTTGAGTTTAGGTATGGGATTACCTAGGAAAATCACGGGACAAAACTAGGACACTACGTGCACGTGTGTTGATGTGTTTTGTGTGATTTGGTGAATTATTGTGTGTTTGGTGTGCATGACATGTTTCATGTGTTGATATTTTTGTGTGTGCGTGGTGATTAGCACATGGATGTGTTAGAAAATATTTTAGAAAATATTTTGAGTGGTATAATTATTGCAAATGGAGGAAGAATATAAAAGAAATAGATTTTATAAATTTATTTGGTTTAGAGGTGAAGAAATTTAATTTTTAGACACAGTGTAGCGGAAAATTAAATGAAATAAGGCCACACTAAATTTATTTGGGTTGTTGGAAAATGAGAAGAAATTTTAAAGCAAAGAAAATAAATTTCATAAATTTATTTGGTTAAGAGGAGGAGAAAATAATTTTCTAGGATTTTACAAGGTGTGAAATTGAAGAAAATGGGGTAAAATAAATTTTTATAAATTTATTTGAGTGTCCAAGAAAATGAAAAAAAAATTGATTTTAATGATTTTTCCAATTGTTGGAAATAATGAAAAAAAAAATATTTATAAGGAAAAAGCGAAAAATGCAGAGATTTGGAATGGACTCTTGCCCGATTGTATTTTAAAAGAATGGGAGTGTGCAATACAGGATTTTGTATTGCGAGTGAGGAACTAGGATGGGGTGAAGTGTATTCTGTCTTCTTGGTTTGTGTCTCAAATTTAGGCTTAAATGGCTAGGTAATTGTATTACTGAAGATAGGGATTTGTATTGCAACATAAGTGGCCTTAGGTTGTTTGTGACGAAGTGTATTGCAATCTTGGCCATTTGAAATTTGGAGTGTGTGCCGATCTGAGTTAATGACTGTATTAATGAGGCTTGGCTGTGTAGATCGATGGCGGGTGTGTGTGTAATGACGTGAGACCTGTTTCTGGTATTTGGCGATGGGGCGGTGGGCGCGTGGAAGCGCGACATGAGGCTGCGACACGGCCACAGGAGCTGCGACACGGCGGAGACCACCTTGTTCTGTGCATGACTGACTGTGACTCCGGCACATGCTTGACAGAGCCTTTGTGCACCTGAGTGGGCCGGGTTGAGTGCAACGAGCACGGCTCGATTCATTCCGGTTTGGACCGGTTCGACTCGGTACTATTTCTGAGTCACTAAATGGGCTGCTTGTTCATCGAAAAAAATTTTGAAAACAAAAATTTAAATTAAATTAAATTTAAATAAAATGAAATAAAAATCAAATAAAATTTGATAAAATTTTCGAAAATAAAATTTTGTTGAAAACAATATTTTAAATGCAAAAATTGATTGCGTATACACTGAGTTATGTGTATGATTAGTGTCTCGAGTACACGTGTTTATGCCTTAGAGATCTTGTATTGTGACTAACTACCAATTGAAATCGATTGCGCGGTAGTTGCGTAGAAACTATATGCATGGTGTAATGTGTATAGGAAAAGGGTGAATACTAAAGGTTAGGAACTATGACCTTAGGGATTTGGATCTTGAGCAAGCTTAGAATTTTATTGAAATAAATGAATTGGAATTAGTTTAGATTTAGCGCCACTTAGGAAATGAACGGGTCAGTTCATGGTTGTCAAGCCTATTAGTAATTAGCATGTGCATTACTAGTTAGACTGAAATGAAAATTAAATGACTCTTGTTGCCATTGAACTATAAATGGCTAGTAGAGGACGTAGAGGGCGTCCACGGGGAGTGGTCGAGTACCGCGGTGTTTGATAAGCGATTTCTTGAAATTTGTAGGTATTACGTATTTGTTATTGCATAAGGCTGAGGTATCGCGGGTAAACGAAGATCTAGTAACCTCCCGGAGGTTTAGGGCACATCATCCTCTGGCCCATTCACGGGAAGAGATCCGTGGTGGTAGACCATTGGTTCATGCAGATCGAGAAAGTGTTAGAGGCTATGGAGATTACCTCTGACGCGACCAGGATTAGACTAGCTGCGTTCTAGCTAGAGAATGAGGCCCAAATATGGTGGAAATGGGCAAGGACCTCTAGAGACCTTAGAGGAGCCGTTGTATGTGAATTCTCCCCTAGGGATTAGGGCGAGAATAGGGATGATATGTCGAGAGATTACGAGTTGGAGATCTCGGGGACTCTACTCACAGTAGACTTGAGGATCATGGATATGTCAGAGTTCGATGTCATCCTGGGGATGGATTAGGCGGCCGGCAAATTAGATTGCTCGATTTGGCCTGTGAGCGTAGGAGATTCTGCTTTATACGCAGGACGGTACTCGTATGGTATTTCAGGGGGACAAGCATGACATTTTGCCCCAGACAGTATACAAGTCCAAGTGTCAGGGACAGTTAGCGGGTTGGCTCGCGAGCCTTACCCTAGAGGACGAGGTGAGACTAGAATTAGATCTACCTCGAGTGGTTTGCGAGTATGCAGATGTTTTCGGATAGTACACGGACTACCTCATATAGGGATGTAGACTTCGGTGTCGGGATTCACATACAATTATTTCACCCATCTCATGACTCCCATAGGATGGCAGGTTAGTGCGGGAACTCGAGTCCGGAGTTCTGAGGCTGCGGACGAGGGGTTCCGTTAGGCAAGGCGCCGCCCATGGGGCGCTCGGGTTCTGTTTTGCAAAGAAGAAGAATGAAGACCCTTCGACTATGTAGTGACTATCGACCGATTGAGCAGGGTTCACGATCAGAATCGGTACCCATTCACAGGATTGATGATTCATTTGACCGAGTTGAAGGAGCGAGTACAGCAGACCTTCGCCGGTTTTATGTGAGGGTTGGGGATCTGGAATATCGGCGGTGTTCAGGATGTGTTATGGGCACCTTGAGTTCTGATGATGCCCTTTGGATTGACAAAATGCACCCGGTCGTATTCATGGATCTCATGCATGGGATATTCGACCTATTTAGAATCGGTTGTCGTAGTCTTCGTAGGCGACATTTCAGTCTACTCCAGTCGAGTGGAACATGACATCACTTGAAAATTGTGTTACAGTTACTGAGAGACTATCAGCTGTACACTAAGTTCGATGAGTGCGGAGTTTAGCTTCTGCGAGGGAGATTTTTGGACACGTGGTGTCGGCACCGAGAGTGTCGGTCGGCCTTAAAGAAAGTTGGGCATTGATGAGTTGGGAGAGGCCCAGAATGTCGATCTTCGAGATCGTGGTTTCTTGGGATTAATTTGGGTATTACAGGAGATTCGAGAATGGGCTGAAGTTGTCCATTCGGGGCAGGATTATAGGATTTCGCCTACGGGACATGGACTCCATGGTTGGGGCGGCCCTGACCATAGAGAGAGAGATTGAGGATACTTGGAACACTCGGGATACGGGTGTTGGTAGCAAGAGGGAGGATCAGCTTCTTCTAGTTCGGGGAAGAGGCAGAAGACTTCTACTTCTGTAGTTTCGGGGCTTGGGCCGGGGATTGAGCATGAGTGACGGGATTGCGAGACGAGATCCCGAGACTTTGGGACAATCACCGGTCCCGAGTTAGCCGTAGAGACAGTATACAATTCATTCCTCTTGCTTTGAGTGCGAATTCGGAGGAACCGAGTTTGATTCGGGGGTGCTATCTGACACTTGACAACACGAGATAGGCTAGAGGGGCGGTATGGGTCGAGAGTCGAGGACATATTAGAATTGCGCTAGCCCGAGCGTGGTGGACCTTAGGGTGGTAGACTGTGGTTGTTGATTGTCGGGCTTGACATGGATGAGTTAATGACCATCGGGTTGTCGATCGTGGAACTGGCCCAGGGTTGTCATGCGGAGCCACGACATTGGATTTGGGCTTAGAGGTTAAGGCCTTTAGAGAAGCCCGGGTATAGTTGTTCTTCCCTAGGATGTAGGGTGAGAGTTGACCCGATAGGTCGGGATTATGAGTGAGAGATCTCTGAGATTCTGCTCATGGTGGACCCGGGAGTGGATGTCACAGTATGGCATAATTGCGTTCGTGTGCACGGTACGGTCATTCACCACTCTTGGTGAGTGAGGGTTGAGTTTGTCTTTGAGACTACGTCTAATGAAGACTCTTATTTCGATTCAGGAAATGACGAGTAATTAGAGTGTGTGGGGTAAAGCAAAAAGGGGCTCGTAAATCCTCAGAGTGAGAATCCACAGGTTAGGGTGTAAGAGACTTGAGGAGATATCCTGGGGAATTTACGTGAGAATGTAATAGGCTTGAAGTGTAAGTAGAATTTTGTTGTCAGGAAATGAAAACGCCGCGGTCCCGAGTATCACATAGACTTAGAGTTGAGTGATAGGAGTCGGGAGTGACTCGAGATGAAAACCCACGGACAAGTTATCACGTAGACTTAGAGTTAAGTGATAGGAGTCGGGAGTGACTTGAGATTTGGATACCATTGGAAATTGCATTGGGTGTGGTTGAGTCGGCAAAGACTCGGTATATGGATGTCATTCATGACATGGACTAAGTTGACAGTCCATTGGATTGTCAGTTATTGTGACCTTGGGAAGGTCAACGTTTACACACCAAGTAAGGGTTGTGTAGGGTTATACGTTATGCGGATTATATACATGTGTTAGAGGACACGTGAGCATGTCTGGGTCATAAGGAGTAGAGAGACATTTGCCCTTAGTGGAGTCGCCTACAACAACGAGTTATGGCGGTATACGAATGTACCGTATGGGAGCGTGTATGGGAGGCCATGTAGATCAGTTTTTGTTGGGGCGGGGTAGGAGAGGCTCCATCAGCGGTCTACGATGCGATTAAATTTCCTACGAAGGTGGGCTTGATACGATAGTGTGCTTCCTCGGCTCGGGCCCAGAAGAAAGTATGCGGATGTGCGACGTCGACCCTTAGAGTTCGAGGTTGGGGATCATGTCTTCTTGAAGGTGATGCCTAGGAGATGAAGTGTCAGGTTCGGCAAGCGTGGGAAGCTATCGCCGAGGTTTATTGGACTTTCGAGGATACTTTCGAGAGGGCGCGGGTGCGCGTCTTGGGTTAGGCGTTACCTTGGTATATTAGGTGTCCACGGGTATTTCACGTCTCCATGCTCCGGGAAGTATGCTCAGGATCCGGCTCATGTGGTGGATTGGGGGGACGATTGAGGTTGACACGGATGGGACCTTTGAGGAGGACCGGTGTGCATTGTTGATAGTCGTGATCGGGCTGCGGCCTTAAGGCCAGGCTGAAATTTAGTGAGAGTCTTGTGGCGACGTGAGTGGAGGAGTCAGCGTGGAGCGAGGACACGATGCGGGCCACCTATCCCTTCTTGTTTAGGGATGAAGGTACGTAATTAAGTCGTTTAAAATTTAAATGACTGTTTACATGCATGGTAGAGTGCGCGTTGCATGTGCATGTGCGTGATTGTGATTGTCCTGAATTTCGGGACGAAATTCCTTTTAAGGAGGGGAGAATGTAAGACCCGAGAAATTTCAATTTATGGAAAAAAGGGCAAAATCGTAATTTTAACTACAAAGTGTTATTTCGATTAAAAATGTAGATTTATTCTCTAGATCTCGGATGACGAAATGGATTAGATTGGAATCGTCGTGAAATCCTAGGCAGCACGTAAAATTTCGTAATATTCCGAGATAGCCGGAGTTGACACGTTTTTCGAGGCATCGCGTTTCGAGTGTCGTAAAACTATTTTCAATGCGACGAAAGTCACATATAACAAGTAATCATGTACCATAAGTGGTATGAGTAGATAAATGACGAAAATGGATGGCCGAGATAGTGCCGAATATCTATTCTGGTAAAAAAGGAGACGTAAAGGTCGTTTTGGAATTTGATTTTACTAAGTCATTTAAATGACAAATTGTCGATAGTGCTTCTTCTCCTTCATTAAGCCAAGAGGAAAAACGTGAGAAGAAATGGGAGATCCGAGTAGCTTCGTTTGAGAGGTTTTAGAGAGAGAGAACACTTCTCTCTGGGTTTATCTGTGATCAGTAGTCGGCAGCTTTCGGTACAAGAGGGAGAACTGCTCTACGCGGAGAGGGCTTCGCGTGGGTACCAGATTTAGGGAGTTTCTTCAAACTCCTTGAGGTAGGGGTTTCTCCCTACTTGGTTTTATTCCCTCTTTTAAATACTTTGCAAATGTTTGAGGTGATTGAGGCCGTGAGAGGCCGTTTGATCGGTCCCAAACCTTGGGACCGAATTGATATGAATTTTTGAGTACCCATTGGAGCGGTAGTAGTGCCATGGCTGATTTGGGTTGTCAGGCGGGTGATTTGGTATTAAATCATGTATTAGTTTGGAAAAGTGGGAATGGCCCGAGTGAGATACGGGTTCACAAAATTGAGCCAGATGACTTGTTGAGTGTTGGGCAAGTAAACCCTAGGGTTTCTTGTTCCTAGGAATAGTGACACAAAAATATATTTTTGTGAAAATATGTGTTTGGTCGAGTGATTTAAATTAAATTGCTCGTGTTTGATCATTAGCCCAAGTGAGCTAATTTTGATGTATGAGTTGTAAAATTGCATAACATGATTGTGTGATTTGAATTATGCAAGTATATTCATGTTTATATTTTTGCATGTGATTAGACTGTGCATACATGCATTCCATATGCACTGGAACACCCTAGGATTATAGGAGTGAGTGCATGAGATGAGTCTAGAGAAAAAGGTTCGGAGGGTTGTCTAAAAACATTAATTATCGGAGGGTAGTCCAAATTTAAAATATCAATCGTCGGAGCGGCCCAATTGATATTCATCGGAGGGTAGTCCACAAGCAGTGAATATCAACTCGTCGGGCAGACTTGATTGATATTCATCGGAAGTGAATCCCTGAACAAATAACTATATCAATCGTCGGGCGACCACTGATATATATATATATATACATCGGAGGGTTGTCCACAAATAAACAAATTAATAATTCTCATAAGAGGCTTAGGCGAGTGTGAGGGAGTCGGTGAGGACTCGGGATCTGAGTTAGTCATGTAGACATTCAAGTAGGATCATGCATTTTCTTGAATGTGTGTTTAAATTGGAACATTGCACAACACTTAGGTGGTGAGTAGCCCACTTAGGGCGATTCTCCTACTGAGCATTAGCTCACCCCGTCGTGGGACCCCCTTTACGAATGCAATTGCGTGCGAGGAGGCAGCAAATCTAGGGTGAGTTAAGAAGAAAGCTGGAATGTGGCTTTGGTGGTTTTTACATGTATAAAACTCTTTTAAGTTTAATATGTATGGTTTAAGTGAAAATAATGTAGCTCTTTGTAACTATAGGATATATAGTTGGATTCATAGTTGGTATGAATATTGAGAATTGTTTATGGGCCCAGTGGGCGGGTATTGGATATATATTGCCTTTGTTGGGACGGGTATGTGCGAGTCTCTTGTATTTGGGTGGAAGCTCAGGTGCAAAGGAGACTCTGCCCGATTTTCTAAAGTGGCGTCGGGACATCTACTTGTATTCCGCAGGTTGACGGGTAGTCAATGGACCCCCGGGAAATGGGGCGTCACAAAATGATTGGTTTTGTTCTTTTAATTGTCTCTATAGAAAAACTTCATGTCGCAACATAAACCTTAGGTTTTTAGGCTTAAGTCATGTTGTGATATGAAAATAAATGTTGCGACAAACAAAAAGCCTAGGGTTTTCAAAACTTATGACACGGCATATTTTGAAAATGTCGCGACATACTATATCACAATATAATTTCTTGTAGAATGACAAAGGCTTGAACAAACTTTGTCACGACAAAGAGAAATAATGTTGCGACATAAAATGTTTTTTCCTCAAAATTGCAAATTTAACATTTTCAATCAATTAACACACAAAACAATATGCAATGCATTCAAACCACTCAAATCATACTTGTGAAGACATATCTAACAAAAAATAACCTCAATTCAAGTATGAATATTATATCTTATTTCTTCATTCAGTATTATTCAACATGATGATAATCAAAATATTTAAGGAATGCACTCAACACAGCTACTATTCATTTTCTGTTCCATAAAAAAAATATACTCCCCCAAACTTCAACTATGCATTATCCTTAAGGACCAAGTTAGGGAAAAAAAAATTAAATAAATAAATAAACTCACTAGCATTTTTACTTGCATCGTAGGTTTGGGACCAAATTCTTCCAAAAATCCATCTCTAATTGACTTCATTGATAGAAAAATCAACAAAATCACCTGATAAAATTTCAAAGAATTAAAACTAAAACTTCAAACACATAAATTTAATGGAAATCAGTTCTATGAAAATTAAAAATTTCTTGGGTTGCCTCCCAGTAATTGCTCATGTTTATCTCCTTTTGTTAGAACATTTCTTTGCAAAATGCTTTCCTTTCAACAAACTTCTTCCATCACTTCTAAATCTGGAACTAATCTTCATTTATGTTCCCTCCAAGATAATGCTTTAATCTTTGACCATTCACTTTAAATTCATTTCAAGAATTACTTTTCAGTGTCACTACTCCAAAGGGTTTACTTACAATTACTGTGTAAGGACAACTCCATCTTGACTTCAGTTTTCTTGGAAACAAGTTGAGCTTGGAATTGTACAGCAAGACTAGCTCTCTTGCTTTGAATTCTCTCCTTAGAATTTTCTGATCATGCCACTTCTTTGTCTTATCCTTGTAGATTCTAGCATTATCATAAGCTTCAATTCACCAACTCGCTACGGTTCATTCATTTAAAGTAATATGTTTCTTTGCGACTTGGAAATCACGTTGACTCTTGATAGCCCACATAGCTTTATATTCAAGTTCAAGAGGGAGATGACAAGGCTTCCCAAATACAATTCTGTATGGGGACATTCCAATAGGAGTTTTGTAAGCAATCATATAAGCTCATAATGCATCATCTAGCTTTATAGACCAGTCTTTTCGACTTTAGTTCACTGTTTTCTGTAGAATCTTCTTTATTTCCCTATTGGAAATCTTAGCTTGCCCATTTGACTAAGGGTGATAAGCCCAATCCCATTACATGTCTGATTTCATATATACTCATGAGTTTGCAAACACTTTGTTTGCAAAATGGCTTTCCTCATCACTAATGATTATTCAGGGTGCTCTTCCAAATCTGCTAAAAATATTTCTTAGAGACCGAACCCTGCTTGTGCTAGAATCATTTCGTAGCAAGCTATTGCTTCCACCATTTAGATACATAGTCCACAACTAGGAGACTACATAGATTTCCAAATGAGGATAGGAAGGTCAGCCAAAGTCTATCACGTACATAAAATCTTGCACCACAGAGTGCAAGGGCATCTATTTCTTAGCATAATGTTTGTCTACAATGTTTCACCCATTCAAAACAGTAGGCAAATAAAAACTTGATTGAAGAATTTTATGGGTTGTTCTCTCTCCTGCAAAATGTCTTCCATATGGTGATGCATGGCATTTATCAAGAATTTCACCTTGTTCTGTTTCTGGTACACATCTCTTGATAATCATATATGCTCCTCTTCTGAAAAGTAGTGGGTCATCCCATATATAAAATCTGCTATCAGTTCTCAACTTTCTTTTTTGCTGGTAGTTGAACTCCAGTGGCATAATTCCACAGTCTAAGTAATTCACAATATCAGCATACCAGGGTATTTGAACTGATAACAGAAAAAGCTGCTCATAAGGAAAATATTCTGTTATTTCAATTCCCTTTTCCTCTTTAGTAGGCTTCTCTAATCTAGAAAAGTGATCAACTATCACATTGTCACTACTCTTCTTGTCTTTGATTTCTAAATCAGCTCTTCTGATAATAATACTCATCGATCGATCTTGGTTTGACATCTTTCTTTGCCATCAATATTTAGTGCGCGTGATTAGTGTGTATTACGACTTGTGGAACCCCAATATGTAAGGCTGAATTTTCACAGCAAACACCATTGCCGGCATCTCGCTTTTCTATGGTAGTGTAGTTCTCCTTGTGCCTCATTCAAGGTTTGCTGCCTCCAGTTCTGGCGTGGAATATCTTTTCGGAGTTCTTTGTCCCAGCCCATAGTCATAAGTACTAGCATCACACATTATTTCAAACTCTTTATTCCGAGTCAAGTGTTACCATGATAGGAGCGTAACCAATTAAGGACTTAATTTCTTCCAAATGCAGATATGCATGATTTATCGAAATTAAATTTTGCATCATTTTCCAACCATCTACACAATGGTGTAGAGATTTTTGAGAAGTCCCTTTTAAATCTCCTGTAAAACCCAGCATGTCTTAGGAAACTTCTAATCCCTTTAACTATTGTAGGTGGAAATAGAGTTTTTATGATAGAAACCTTTTCTTGGTCTACTTCTAACCTAGCTATAGAAATCTTGTGCCCCCTAAGACAATACCCTCTATTACCATGAAATGTCATTTTTCACAATTCAAAGCTAAATTCTTGTCTTACTTACGTCAAATCTTTTGTTTCCAAATTTTTCTAAACATTTCTCAAAGCTAGATCCATATACTGCGAAGTCATCCATGAAGATTTCCATATCCTCTTCCACAAAATCTGAGAACATAGACATCATACACCTTTGAAAGGTGGCAGGAGCATTACATAATCCAAATGACATCCTTCTAAAAGCAAAGGTGCCATAAGGACATACTAAATGTGTTGATCTTCTCCTGGTCTCGAGGGCTCTGACCAATGCGGTTATATCAAAATATCCATCAAAGAAAACGATAATGGGGGTGTCCTCGACTGTTGACATTTAATCGATAAAAGGGTAAAGGATAGTGATCCGTGCGGTTAGTTATTCAATTTTCTATAGTCAATGCACACCCTCCATCCTATCATAGTTCTTGTGGGAAATCATTTCATTCTTCTCATTTCTAATCACAATGAATCCACCCTTCTTAGGAACCACATGAGGCGGAGCTCCCCCAGGGGTTATGCGGGTGCATAAATAAAGACTACATTCGACCATTTCGGTACTTCTTTTTTGACAACTTCTTTCATTAATGGATTTAGTCTTCTTTGATGTTCAATGGAGGTCTTTGCATTTTCCTCCAAGTGGATTTTATGAATTCAAATAGAAGGACTGATTTCTTTCAAATCTTTTATTGACCAAGAAATTGCTTCCTTGTATTTTTAGAGAATCTCCAGTAGTTTCTGTTCGTCGAGCTCATTCAATGTAGCTGATATAATCACAGGTTTTGCTTTTTCTGGTCCTAAGAAAGCATACTTCAAATGTCTGGGTAGTTCTTTCAAGGTTAACCTTTTTGAACTTGTTTCTATTTCTCTTGCCTTCTCTTCATTGCTGCTTGATTTTTTTGTATTGTTCTCATTCAAACTTAAGATTGTTTCCTCTAACTCAAAACTAGAAGTCAGAAATTCACAATCAAGATCATTAAGATACTGGAAATTCATCTCATTTTTATTGATTGAATTTTAAAAATTACAACCAAAAATCAGTTCAGGACTGATTGGAACTATTGTTTCTATGGTCTTGCAAATCTATACTTTCCGTTCGAGTTGTTTGGGCTTTTGTTCGAATTTAAAAGTGTACTCTTCATCTCTTGATGAGTTCTCATTTTTAACATCTATCGAGCGGCTACAGTGGCGAAAGGTCTTCAGTAGTAGTGGAACTTGTGTATCTTCCTCCATATCCATAACTTCACAAGAAGTCCACGGGAAAATGAATTTTCCTAGCAGTGAGTGCGTCTTGAGGACTCCCTCTGTTTGTGCCATTGTTAATTTGCCTTTGCGAAGTTATAGTTGTGGGAATTAAGCTCCCCCCCGGCCCGAGTCTCTTTACGCGATAATGGCTTGAGTTGATGCTTGCTCACGGGTGCATGCAAAAGCCTTCTTAAATTCAAAATTCCCAATGGTGCAAGGAATGGTGAAGCTGCCAAGATCTTGCATCTTCATTGGTAAGCTCCTTTGGATCATTGCACTACATGTGGATGTCAAACTCACCACTCCTTCAGCAGAATATATCCTCTTCTTACTCAAAATGTCCTTCAAGAACTTAGCATAGTTAGGCATACGGCGAATGCCTCGTAGTATATTAATCACTTTATCTTCTTGAGGCATCCGAATCTAGAGAATTGCTCCTCCGTTTTGTTTCACGAGCCTTTGAGGAATGGAATATATAACAAGCATGTAGAAATTTAGCATTTCTCTTTCTTTTTCAATTCTCATTTCTTCACTTCTTTGCTTTGTCTGCACCTCTTCTTTCTCATTTTCTTCAGCTAATTAAGAACTACTGAACTTGGTATATTTTCTAGTTTCTTCTTTCTCTTCCTTTTCAGTCTTTTTCTTATCATCCACTCCTTAGGATTCTTCTTTGTATCATTTGGAAGGCATCCTTGGACTGGTTCTGCATTTTTAGGGCCAGCTGCCCTACTTATGTCTCCAGATTTTTTAGAAAAGCATTAGTGTTGCCTTCAAACACATTTGTGTTTGCTTGAAATCTTTGCTAGCTCATGAATTTACGCTGTTGAATATTCGACAACTGCGCTCCGTGAATACCAGTGACCTCTTATTCTCTCCTATGAATGCCAACATTTGATCTTAAAGGATTTAAGATCTCCTTTATCCCTGATTCTTTGCTCTCTGACTTGTTTGTTGTTATTGTCCTTGGAACCCATGTGGAGCATATTGTTGTTGAAAATTCTACACTGGTCTTGGACCTTTCTCTGCTCCACCTCCATATGAGAAAGTCTCATGGTTCATAGTGCGATGTGTAAGGGTTGGCGAGGTTGAGGAGTTTGGCTTAAAGTTGGCTTCTATTGCCATTGACAGGTGAGCCTCCTCGACACAGGTAGGGACCACTCGTGGGGTACAGTCATCATTAGCATTACTTTTACGCTCATTTCCTTCCGCTTTATACTTCACGTCTTGAATGCATTATTCTTTCTTGTTTTCCCGGTTTGTTCATCAATGCATCGAGTTTGGCTTCTATGGCGAGTCATCCTATTCAACTTTATCTCGGATGGAATATGGTTGCTTTGCTAGATCTTGATCAACCATCTTACCTCTTCAACACTATTCCTCTTGAATGCTCCTGACGAAATTTATCAATTATACCTTTAGAGTGTGGTTCATAGAGTGGTAAAAGATGTCCATTTCGGTGGTCAAATCTATTCCATGCATTGGGCATATTTTCAATAATCTTTTATATCTCTTCCATGCATTATAGAGACTTTCATCATCTCATTGTTTAAACACTATGATTTCTCCTCACCTTTCTGAAGTTAGGGTAGGAGGGAAGAATCTACTCATGTAAGCCTCCACCAACTCTTCCCAATTGTTCACTGATCAAATAGGCAGTGATTCAAACCAAATTTGATTTGCCACGTCTCTCAATGAAAAAGGGAAGAGTTGCAACTTGATCACCTCAGGTCTCACATTTAGCTTTACTATATTTTCCATCCTCATAAATCTTCCCATATGCTCATTGGGGTCTTCACTAGGATGGCTATTATATTGATGTTGATGCACCATTGTCAGAAGTTGCCCTTAACTCTCAAAATTGTTGGCCTTTATGACGGGGTTGTTTCCACCGATAGAATATTCATCTCTAATTACTAGCCTCTGAAATTCTCGAAATCATCTTTGCCTCTAAGAGCCTCTCTGTTGTTATACCTTGAGTATTTTGTTGTACCTCTCTACGTTGCCCATGCTTCTTGATTAACCGCTGGCTCTTTAGATTTCTCGATGTCCTCTCTCGATTCTATGTCGAAAGGCAGTGCATACGGTTTTTATGCGTGTAAGATCTTCTTGAAATGGAAACACACCTAAGATCAAATGAAATCGAGTGGTACTTGACTATATGAATTTAAGCTCATAAAACATTTCGGTAGCTTGCCAACTCACGTAGTTAAAACTATTTTTGTAAATTTTCTGAAATTTTTGATAAAATGGAGAAAAATGTCCAAACTAGCAATTCTCTCTTTGGTTGGAATATTGATATTTAAATTCTTCTTTCAAATCTCCGACAACGGGGCCAAAAACTTGATTGTCAAATTTCTAACACGACTACTAGAAGACTATTGTTTAATTCTCAACAACAGCAAGCCATAAACTTGTTAACATACCTATTCGATATATACCAAATTTCTGTCACTATTGCCTAGAACTATTCAGTCCCCTGCAATGGTGTAAAAAACTTGTTAATATATCTGATTTTGTTAAAGTAGACCATAAAACTACAACCAATATCTAACATTACCACCAAGGACTATTCAATCCTGTGGGGAATTCGAAATCTTGTTGTCGATGCTAAAAATTATAAGAAACGTTTTTCGTGTGCCTGTAATAATGCAAATTTATATTAGGTTTAATTCTCTATAAGTGCCTGAGGTCATACAAGTAATAAAAGTGGATTTTAAATCCAGATATAAAATTCAGCGAAGATTGATGGGAGATCTAAAGATCAATTACCCTTACTGCACCGAGATCCCTTCTTGTTTAAGACTTGAAAGTACAAAATTGATTTGTTTAAACTAAAGAAAGAATGACTGATTAAAATTCTATAACTATAACAAAAATTCAAAATGAATTAGAATTGAGAGTTCATTGAATAAAGTTAACACTGGGAAATAGATCAATGCATAATTATTAATTTTGGCATCATTCTATTACATAGTTCAACCATTAGTTTGAAATCTGAACTTGTCAAAGATGCAAGGTAGTATAGTTTGTATTCCGCCATGCACTATACATTTCACTAATTAGATAACCATTTTCCTTCCAGACACATGGGTCTAATCAGTTACTAGCTTGTAGGATATAATCCTCTTTCTAAGAACTGGTATTTTTCATTTCCAGTACTTCACACCACATTCTGGGGTGAAGAATTCTTGCCCCGTAGATAGGACAATGCGATCCTTTTCCCGATCTAATTAGTATTTCATCATTCGGTGAGTAAACTCTATCTTCTTGGGCAGATCTAATTTAACATGGGATCAAGATCATTCCATCATGCAGGAAAACCTCTAATCAGATTAAATAATACCTCGACCTTCAATCTTCACACCATGAGTAAGTGTGATCTATTAGAGTAATCTTTCAGAGTTCATTAGTTCCATAATATTAGTCTAGCATACCCCCAAGTAACTACTCTATACGATCAGGAATCTCCATCTCTGTGTCACTCAAAGAGCCTCCTAGAAATCAAAGCAAGATACACCCTCTTTCTGGGTGTAAGCTACTAATATTAAGAATAATGAATTTCAAAAGAAACACCAATTAGATAAATTCAAGACTTCTAACTCTAACATTCTTTTAAGTTGCGCAGAAAATGATAACTAACATAGTCCATTCCCAAAGGGAGCTTAGTCTTTCAATACCGGATTCCAAATAACAATGACTAAGCGTGAGGAAAATTAGCGAAATTGCAAGCTAGCGAAATAAATGAACTCAAAAAAAATTTCAAAATTCAGTTCAATCAGTACTAATGAAAACTGGTACACAATGAGCCAAATAAAACTTCATCCATATCAGCTGCTCCAAATCAAAAATACTAACTAAAAGGTAAGCTGAAACTAAATGCGACGAAAATAAATAAAGAAAAATAAAAATAAAAATAAAATAATATACAAAGGAGACTGCAGCTACGAGATGTTGAGGTGCGATTTAAGAGGCTAAAATTATGAATTCCCAGCTGACCGATTGGCGACTTTACTTAGGAACGTATGGCTATTTTTGTCCTCCAACTTTGTTGTGGCTTGCAATGTTATGTCGCGATAGTGTTCTGTGCCTTTTTCTTTATTATGTCACTACATACTTTGAAAATGTCACGTCAGAGCTCAGCTGCATTCGTCTTATGATTGTTGCGACATAAGTGTCTTTTGTCAAGACATTTCTTTCATCCCTTGTAGTGTTAATAATTGAACGGTATGTCGTGACATAAAAACCTTGGTCTCGACAAATGTTTTCCATATACTTTTTCATTTTGTTGCGATGATAAATTTCTATGTCGAATATTCTCACGTAGTATACCGGCTTTTGTCGCGATAATAAATTTTTGTGTCACGATAGAGTTCCACATCAACACTATGTTGTGATTGTCATGACATAAAACATCTACTGTCACGACATAGCTTTCTTGCCTTGCACTACTACCTTTTGAACTTTATGTCATGACATAGATTAGAAATGTCGCGACATTCTTTCATGCCTTGAACTTGTCATTCTTTGAAATGTTTGTCGCAACATCAAAACCTTTGTCATGACCAACTTAACTTGACTTGTTTATTTAATCTTCCATTTTCTATCGCAACATTTATCCTTCCCTCTTCAGTTCTTTATGTCATGACACGAGTTCGAATGTCTTGACAAAACTTTACTGTCATCTGCAATGATCTTTGTCACAACAGAGCAAAAGAATGTCGCGACATTCTTCTTGCCTTCTATCTTCTATTCTTATTAGACCTTAATTCTATATACCAAAATCTTGTCACTTCTACACAGTTCATTCAGTCTCGACGCGATGTAAAAAGCTTGTTGGACAAATTTATGACATAGCTACCAAGAACTAGACCAGTCCTCGACAATGGTGCCAAAATACTTGTTAGACCTTAATTCTATATACCAAATTCCTGTCACTGCTACCTAGGACTATTCAGTCCCTGGCAATGGGGCTAAAAACTTAATGGACAAATTTCTGAGGTAGCTACCAAGAACTAGATCAGTCCCCGACAACGGCGCCATAATTCTGACATTTTTTTTTTCAGGAACTTCTCAAGCAATGTCGCAACATAAAAATCCATTGTCTCGACATAGTTCTGTCTTTTGATTTTCATTATGTCGCAATATTCATTTCTTTTGGCAACATTTCTCATTCAATCCTTCTCAAATTATGTCGTGACAAAGTTGTGAAGTGTCATGACAATCTTTAAGCTTCTAACTTTAGCTCATCTTTGTCATTGTTGCGACATACATTGTTTGTTGTGACATTGACTTGCTGGTTGCCTTGAGCTTCTGTTGCGACATTTCTGTCTTAGCCAATTTTTATTGCTTTTCTTACTGGATTAGTTTCTTTTACATTCAGAACCTACAAAACACAAAGTTGGTGATAATACCATAATTCTAAATTAAAATGAATCATAAACTTCTGAAAAAATGCAAGAAAAATGGACTAAAAATATATGAGTTTAGGACTCATCACACTATGCGCAAGAGGAGTGAATGGCCCACAAATATCTATATGAATAACCTCAAGCAACTTGGTGCATCTATCAACCTTGGCATTCCTAACCTTAGTGGTTAATTTACCCTTGATGTAGTCTACATAAGTATAAAAATCTGAGAAATCAAGATCTGGAAGAATCTCATCCTTGATTAATCTCTCCATTTTCTTTCTGGAAATATGACGCAGACATTTGTGCCAACGAATATAAGACTTTTCATTCAATCTCAAACGTTTGGAGCTACTAGTAGTATTATGATGAGGTAAGTGAAAAACATAGGCATGGAGACAATAATCTTTAAAGATTTCCACAAAGTACTCTGGGTGCCAATCGATAGTGAATCTTGCTACAATTTAATAATTTTTCGACTCGAAAAAAAAGCATATCGAGTCTATCTAAATGAGTCTTGATATCAATTCTGTATCGGTATGTATGCCACATCCCATAATTCCAAAAAAATTCTTGTACTAAGTTGTAATCTAACAACTCCCAGAAAATCAACTTGGACTCTTGTAACTTCTCCCATGTACACATATTGCTCCAAACTAGTTTGACTTCTTCTTATCACCACTTGTATAGAATTGCAAGTGTGAATGGTAGCACAACTATCTAACCACCAAGTATCAAATGACACATCAATGACATTGGATTCAAAGCAAACGTTCAACCCAATGTTTATCGGATAGCTCATTTTCTCATTTTTTGAAAACTTTGTATATTTCTCATTAATAGCACCGAGAACTCTTTTACATTCTCGATCTTAGGAATGCTTGCATAAATGGAATCCTCCATATGATTCTCCATGATCATCAAACAACAACTATTGTAATATTCCCAATCCTTATAGACGTTCTTCTCATTGGCAAGACTCTCAGCAGTGGGTTTTGGAGGAACTTCAACTTTCAAGGCCAAGTTCAGTTTCATAATTGTCAAATTCATCAT
The DNA here is from genome assembly GCA_016808115.1 of Tetrastigma voinierianum. Classification (NCBI taxonomy): domain Eukaryota; kingdom Viridiplantae; phylum Streptophyta; class Magnoliopsida; order Vitales; family Vitaceae; genus Tetrastigma; species Tetrastigma voinierianum. The sequence continues at coordinate 109,412 of JAEQBH010003532.1, forward strand.
GAGAGATTCAACCCATTGTTTGTAATTAGTCCCATTAAGTTTCGTGATAGCAGAGAATAGAGGAAAGCTCAAAGTTGAAGAATAAACAAGAGAGAAATGTCAAAAATACATATAAAACAAAGACATGAAAATTGCTCAATTCTTCAGCACCAAATGACCACACAAAAGTGGTCACTAAATGCTAGAGTCTATAAAATGCAAGGGCCAATACAAGGGTAAAAGCAGTTGCTAGTCATCACCTGACCAAATGCGTCGATTTCCCTTTAAGGGTAGTAAAATTGTGCGATTCATGACACTTAGTAAATCTCTTCACCAAACTAAGCATCCTACCAAATAATCAAGTCATAGATAGGACAACTTCACTATCGCCCGGATCTTAGAAAATTGATGCGCAAGGCGGGGAAATTACCGATTGCGAAATCAATTCGAGAATATCGACATGCTCAAACTCACGAGAGACAAGTTCATATGCATTCAATATTTCTCAATTTTACCCAAGTACAAGAAAAAAATTTTATTCACAACATTATGCTATAAATCTAAAATAGCATAAACATAAATTGCGAAAGCAATATGTAAACAACTAGTGAAAAGATTGCAAAATTGGGTAAAATTTTGATTTTTGTTCCATAACCAAATTTAATGTTTAATGGGATAGAAAACAAAAAATGGGGGCAAAAACATAAAGTGTGGCTTCAAAATAAAAAAAATCCTCAAAAACATGAAAATAATAAACAAAATCTATGAGTATTTTATATTTCTTTCCTAGAAACCTACCAACAATAAATGGAACAAAGGAATAAATAAAAATAAAGGAGTTTGTCACATTCCCATAAAATTTGCCGAAATCATATAAAAACAAACAAATTTTTTTCATATTTCATTATTATCTGTACATGATTTGAATTTAATAAACAAATGAAAAATATATTTCATCCAATGCTATTGTGTACGGATTTCCAAAAGATTCAACCACCTCATGTAATAAAAATATTTGAAAATCACGGCATTTTGTCATTGTCAATCAAATTGACATGTTTTTGATATGACAATTTTTTGAATCAGCACATCATAATTTTTTGGATGAGCACAAGGAAGAATGCAGAAAACAAAACCAAAAAGCGCAGAAAAAAGCAGAAAAACTCAAAAATACAAAAAAAGAAAAAAAAAATTGACAGCTTTAATATCAATTAAAGTTGCTCTGTTACCAATTGTTAGAATATTTTGGTCAAAATTCAAGAGTATTTATTGATCCAAAAAAATTTGATCAATAATCAAAAGACTCAATAAATACATTACAAAATAATAATTTTATTGAAGCAGTGACATATAAATTCTTATTGGGTAGAAAACATACCTGGTATGGATATGAAATTATTGGCTGTCATTTGTCTACCAAATCTACAAGGGATGAAATATGAGAAAAGTTATGGTTGAAGATAGTTTTTTCCTTCTCCCCAAAGTGTGTTATACCAAACCCTTGTCAAATTCTATAACTCTATTTACTTATATATACTTACCTTTCTGAAGAGACAATTGTCTTTTGGTGAATGGGCTTGCAGCAAGGGAGAAGATAGAGAGCCCATGAGCGTGCTAATTATTAAAACCATCTCATAAATGATTCACATTAATATGTATAATTACACAATAAAAATTGTAATATGATTATGCAATCATAATTAATAAATTAATAACAAGAGTCACATTGTTTTCTACTATTTTAGGTTAATAAAATTATATTAGAGCTAGAGTGTTTGTCGAAATTTTAATAGTTTCTAATTACGTAGTTTCAAAATAATTTATAATGATTGAGTACCTATCAATTGAAAATTTTTTAATTTTAATATTTTCTGAGTTAACAATAAGATAAAAAAAAAAGTTTAAAAAATATATACAAGCAAACACATAAAACCAATGATGGGCATTATCAAGGAAAGGAATGAAAAAAATATAACAATAAGTTAAAAATTAGAAGAAAGAGATGAGATATCAAACATCGCATTACCTATCATTAGGATAGTTAATTTGTGATTAAATGAAGGAAAGTATTTATAATTTTTTTTTTCTAGTTTTTAGTCTAGAAAGTAAAGCATGGTAGAATGGGGGTAGAATGGGGGATTGCATATTATTATTGTTGTTGTTGTCAGATATAGATGAGTGTGTTCTTGATGTTTGAACTATGGTGTAGTTCAGACCTTATTCTTGTGCATTCGGACTCTACTTGGTCAACCGAGTGTGTGTAAAGCAGATATAAATAATTTCAATAAAGTAAGGCACACAAACTTTTATGTGGTTTAGTAGCGCGCTGCGCCCACGAGGAACGTGCCGAATGTAGGACTTACTTATTTGATTCAAGGTTACAATTAGTCTTATATGGTACAAGACTCTCTCTCTAACCACGACCCTTCTTGACACCTAATCACCTTTAGTGGAATTTAGAGAATGGACTCCCTCTGTTCCCCTCTTAATCGCATCACAAACTCATTCCCCACAATACATCAATAAAAGGTGAAGAATATAAAGAACATCATCTTTCACTAGAGGTGAAAGGCTTTTAACGTGCAATATCTTAGAGAGTATTTGCACTTCGCACTCCTTCATTACGTTCAGACTTCGCTTGTTCTTCTTCAAGCTCTATTCCCCAAAAAGTCCGTAGTGAGCATCTTCCAAAGTCCCAATTATATAGCCTTGTATATTGGGTTATGGAAGAAGCCCAGATGGAATTGGATCATTATCTATGACTCCCGAGCCTACCTTGAATTATCTGTACTTTCTTTTAAGCTATCACCACGAATAGGAAACTTGCTGCGAGAATCCTCTTGAAAATAGAATATTTATTTGATTCCAATTTTGGTTTGATAGCCTAGAAGATCCAATCTTCTTGATTTGATCTTTATCAGCTTGCCTAAATGATCTTGACTTGATCTTTACTTAAGCCTAAAAGATCTCAGGCCCATAGGTTACTTGCTCCCCAAGTACCTCGACCTCCAAGCTAGCAGACTCATGTGCATCACATTGCTACTCTGCTTCTAGTTCAGATTTCTCATCGTTGGCATGTCCCTACAGCATAGGGTTGCCTTAGTCCGAACTACTTCTTGGTCCTACCAGGGACTTCACCTCTAATTTTTCAAATCGCATCAACCTCGAACTCTGAAGAAGTTATCTTCTTATAGAACCATTGGAACAAAGATATGGACAATCTCAAACCCAACATTCTCCCTCTTTCTCTATGTCTTTGTCAAAAACATCCATCAAAGAATGTAAGAAGAATGTGTAGTGGGCCCGAGGAGATCGAGATAGTAGGCGGTCGTTTATGCAGTAGGTGTTCGAATCCATAAAATTTATATCCTAAGGATTCCTACTCTTGGCGTAGCAAAGCTGCTGCGGTGATATAGTGGCTCCCAGAATTCTGAGGATGGGTTTTCTTCGTGAGAGAAGAGTTACGATTGCATTGTGGTGTTTTCTCGGTGGATTTTAGGGTTTGAGAAAAGCAGTGTGGGTGAATGGTTGGCTTGGAAATAACTTGAAGTAAAAAGTTAAGGAATTCTTGAAGTCTCGGGCCAGGCTTAGGGTTCTAGGTTAACCGACATGTCCTCGAGTCTTTTTTTCCTTCGTTGGAGATCATGACACCACAGTCATTTCCCAAACCAAATATTCATTTAACTTTAAAACCTAAACCCTTAAAGTTTTCCTCTTGAAATATGGCATTTGATTGGGCATAAATGTCCCTAACGGTGAGAACATGTCTAAAAAACCTACCCTATAGTAACTAATAGGAGGCAAACTAGCGGGCATCGGTGGATGCGGTGAAAGTATCCACTTTGAACCCAAAGAAAGCTTGCCAAATACACATTAAGGAGAGCATGCCTAAGAGATCTAACCTAAGGTGAGAAGCAGGAGCATAAATACCCTTAAATGCATAAATGAAGAGCATGAGAACATGCAGCTAAACCCAAAACCAGCACCCAGTGGCCTTCCCCTTTAAGGATCGGGGTTTTTAAGCGGGAAGCATCCTTGATTTGTCATCATCGAAAATGCAGAAAATAAGAAAATGAGAGAAAATCCTGAAACCCGGGAGAGGAAGAGGAAGCTTCGTGCCAAGCTTCCTTTGATTGATTGATGGAGGAAAAGTTGATTTGATTACAAGCAAGACTGAGCTTATATAGATGCTCAGTATAAGGAAATTACAAAAGTGTACTAAAGAACAAAAAATTACATGAGGGCAAGCTTATATAAAACCATAAAAAAGGTGGGTTAAAAGCGTCGATACTGCAGTGGCGGTGTTGCGAATTTAGCGAGTTGCGAAAATTACGCAACTGCGAAATTCTGAGTTACCCAATTTTTGCGACCACAAAATTTCCGCAGCTTGCTTTTTCAACTTGATAATTTTCCTCCCAAATTTCCTACGATTGATATGCATCTTCGAATTCAGCTCGGGTTCATCGTGTTTGGTCCAGTTGAAGAATACTTGGGGCATTTGACACCTTGAAAACTTCTGACAATAGAGCTCTGAAAATGTGATCGAGTAAGCGATGGGACCCGATGTATCAATTGAGTTATTAAAGTCGATTAGTACACAAATAGCCTTGTTATGGCGGCCCCGAATAGCGGTCGGGTTGACTATTCGTCGACACCGCGGAAACACTTGTGAATGTGAGTTGACCAGACATCTCTCCATGTCGAGGCGAGTCTCCTTTGTCTGGGCTACCTTGAGAACAACCACAATCCCCGAACAATCAATATAATACATAACATGATCGCGGCCACTTGAAGTATGCTGATAATTAAATCGATATATACCAACTATATACAATAGTTTCAAGAGTTAAAAGTTTACTCTTTTACAACATATATTAAAATTCTAGAATTCTAATATATGTACTACATCCTCTGACACGAAGCCACCGGCTTTCTTCTCAAACTAGGCCTGCAGGATGACCCATCTCCTCGTCTTGCTCCTTTGTACACGAAATAATGTAATTCCCTCGGCAGGGTGAGCTAATGCCCAGTAGTGGAATCACCCTAAATGGGTTACTCTCCACCTAAGTGCAAATGCAATGCTCTAAAGTAAACACACATTCAAGCAAATTCGTGATCCTACTTGAATGTCTAAGTGACCAACCCATGTCCCGAGTCCTCGCGAGCTCCTGGCACTTGCACAAGCCATGTATGAGAAACATTATTTTGAACAAAATTATTTGTTTTTAGCTATAGACTGACCCTCGGAGTATAAGTAATTGGATCGACTCCGATGTTTATTTAGTGAACAACCTTAGTGTATATCAATGATTGGGCCGACTCGATGATTGATATTTTTATATGGACTACCCTCGATATTATAATAGACACACTCGATAGTGGCCATTGTGGTCGACCCTTGAAACAATTTTTCTCGATATAAACCACCTCGTACTCCACTCCTATTGTTCTAGGGTGCCCCGGTGCATATGGAATGCATGATGCCAATTCATTACAATTTGCCATAACGCATGCAAATATATATATATCATGATATACATTTACATAAGTTTAATCCACCTGAAACATGTTATGCGATTTCACAATCCATTCCACCAAAAATTAGCTCACGTGGGCTAATTAACAATCCGCGACGGTCGATTTGAACCTCCAGCGAGTATTTTCCACGAAAAATTTATTTCGTGAACACTATTCATGTGAACAGTAAAACCCTCAGTTTACTGTTCACGACCAATCACCAAACCTCGGTTCTACTTCGTGAACCCGGAATCCATGGCCATTTCCAGCGTAATACACATCACAATACAATTCTTTTCATAATTTATGAAATAAACATCGAACAGCCCAAACACGATCCTGGTAGCGCAATTTGAGCTTCAAAAATTACAACAATTCGGTGCAGATTTGGAGTTCGATCCAAGCGATCGTTCAAGGCCTCAAACCAACCGAAACATCAACAAAGCTCTTAAATCAAGAGTAAAACAAGTAGGATGAAACCCCTACCTCATGGAGTTTGTCGAAAACTCCCAAAACCGGTGCTCACGCGTTGCCCTCGCCGCGTAGAACAGCTTTCCTTCTTAGCCCGAAAAATTCCGACGGTCCGATCGCCCGGGATCTTAGAGAGAAGTTGCTCCTTCTCTCTCTAAAATATTCAAAAACCAGCTTCTGCCTCCCTCTTTTTCCCATTCTGCACGTTTTTGCCTCCTTTTCATTTTGGAGAAGAGTCACTATTTGATTTTTTTTGTCCCATTATCATTTAAAAATCACATAATACCAATCATGTCCCTAAACTTGGATTTTGACACGTGGCACAATCTCGGCCGTCTGTTTCCATCATTTCTCTACTCATGCAACATGTGTCACATGAGTACATGTTATATGTGACTTTTGTCACATCAAACATCTTTTTACGGCACCCGATACTCTGTGCCTCGAAAAACTTGCAAATCCCAGCTATCTTGAAATCGGCAAATTCGTGTTAAATTTAGATTCGCTAGACGATTCGATGGTGAAATCAGTTTCATCATCAGGAATCTAGAAAAAAATTTCGGGTTTTGACCCGAAGAGTGCGATTTACCACTTTTTAAAAAATTGGAATTTTCTCGAGTCTTACATTCTCCCCTCCTTAAAAGGAATTTCGTCCGAGTGCGGGAAAATACAATCACGCACATGCATATGCAGCGTGCCTGATACCATGCATGTAAACTCGTCATTTAAATATTAAGCGACCTAAAACCCCACGTACCTTCATCCCTAAACGAAGGGATGGGTGGCCCGCATCATGTCCTCGCTCCCGTTGTCTCCTCCTCCATGATGCTAGTCATAGCACCCTCGCTGCCCCACAGTGGTCTTGCGTCGCAAAACCTGATCCGCGGTATCAAAATGCACCTTTGGTCCTCCTCGAAGACCATCGGTGTCAACCTCAATCGTCCCGATCCACCACATGAAATTTGGATGCGGGTATACTTAGGAGCGTAGACGTGAAATACTGATGGACACGACATCTTTGGGCGGTAATGCAGCCCGTGCATAGTGCCTACCCTCCGAGTATCTCGAAGGGCTGATAAACCTCGGCGATAGCTTCCGCGCTTCTTAGGAACGACCACTCCTCTTAGGCATCACCTTGAAGGCATGATTCCCTGACCTCGAACTCGAAAGGGTCGGCGTTGTACGTCGCATAGCTCATACATCGACTCGGCCAGGTGAGAAGACTTTAATGAAGTATTAAAAGCTCACCTTCGGAGGTGTCTCCCAATCATATCCAGAACTGATGATGGAGACTCTGCTCCCACCTTGGTCAGTATGCTTGTTGACTACATGGCCTCGCCTGATGCGATGCAGGTGCCGTTTGTATACTCACGATAAGCTGTTGTTGTAGGCGAAGATTCCACTAAGAGCAAGTGCTCTTCCCAGCTTCCCGATGACCCGGTACACATGCTCGCGACATGTCCTCTAACACACAATATAGTCCTCTCGGGCGGGGTGGAAAGGTATACTCATGGTCGGTAGTGTACTTATAGCCTTTTGGAAACTCTTCAAAAAAGTGTGTAAAGTAAATCTCGGTCCCTATCGGAGCAACATGGATACTAGTACTCCATGTAAGCCAGGACCTATCGAATATCTAGCGGCGAGAATCTCTCGATGTGAAGGTCATCATGAGAATTTAGAAAATGTCTTGAGCCATTAGTAGGTCCACTATCACCCATCTGCGCGTCATGTCTCACGCGATTGTCCGTAACAAGTGGGTCCCTGCAAAATCCATCGTGGCGATGCTCCCACTTCCTTTCGGCTCACCTCGATGGCGGAAGTAGCCACCTTTGTGTGCGGTGCTTTCGGTATGCTTCTTGACACGTGAGACATTGTCGCCTGAAGTCCTATGTCTTTCATCACATCGATGTCTTGGCGACGAGAAGATCTTTGTACATCTTCGTGTCCACTGGATGCATAGCCGTCGAGAAGCGGTGAAACTCCGCGAGAATCTCCTCTCTCAAATCTTGTCTAATGGGAACCCTTTACTTTCGTCCTATCACAGGAACTACCATGCGTGTGGATGGCCCGACCCTCGTCGCTGTATGCGACTATACCGTCCTTGATGGACACTATCTCGTCCTTTAGGACTCAATCACTACTTGCTCAATAGAAGCGGTGTAGCCACTAAACTCCCAACGTACCACAGTAATACCTTCATTTGTCTTATGCTAAGCGTCAGCAGTCTCGAGCATCGCCACTCGAAGCTATGTCCAATACTCCCCGTGACTTAGGCCGAGTGCATCAGCCACGACATTTGCCTTACGGGATAGTAATGCAAAGGTAAGTCATAATCCTTTAGAACTCCATCCATGGGTGCCTCATATTGAGGTCAGCTACGTGAGAGAATATACTTAGGACTTTTATGGTGCAGTACACCTCGAACTCCTCGCCATATAAGTAGTGGCGCCCAGTCTTGAGGCGAGACTACGGCCTTGACTCCATGTAGGTGTGTGGGGTAATTTTGCTCATGATTCTTCAGCGGCAGAACCATAGCTACTACCCTCTGGATGCATCAAAACACATCGAGTCAGGCCCTCGAGGTATCCGCAATGCGGCGTGTGCCACAGTCCCTGTGCGGAATTTGTCAAAGATGGGGCTGAAGTGAGTCTCCTCTTAGCTCACGGAATGCCTCCTCCACACATCAGTCATCCCGATCAAACTTAACCTCCTTCGGGTCAACCTTGTCATAGGTCTTTGCTATCAGAACAAATCCTCGTGAATATCTTGTAATACCCGGTAATCCCGAAACTACGTATCTGAAGGTGACGGTCTGGCTGTCTGACCGACCTTCTCTAGGTCGGTAACCGCTCGAAATCTGCAACACCACGTGTCCCGAAAATCTCACCTCGATGGCCAAGCTTCGCACTTGGCGAACTTAGCGTACAGCGATGGTCTCGACAAGCTGTAAAACAATTCTCAGTGATACTCATGCTTTCCCACTCACATTTGGAGTAGATCGAATGTCATACGAAGAGCCGCGACAAACTGATCTGAATAGAGGTTGGAACACCCTATGTGAGATCGCGGATACCCCGGCACATTCGTCCGATCAAAGGGCATCATAGTAAACTCAAAGTGCCCGTAATGCGTCTGCGCGCTGTCTTAGGGATATCATCTCCCACACAACCCTCGGTGATAGTAGCAGTGCGAAGATTACATCTTGGAGTAGACTCGCTCCTCTCAAGCGATCAAACAAATGATCAATCTCGGTAATGGAGTGCTAGATTCTTGATCGTAACTACTATTTAATTTATCGTGTCAATGCATAGTCGAAGGGTCTTGTCCTTCTTCTTGGCAAATCGGCAGGAGCGCCCGTAGTGAAGTGCTCGTTCTAATGAACCCCTTGTCCGGTAACTCCTTGTAGGCTGGACTGCGAGTTCTGCTGACTCAGCGGGTGCCATCTATGTGGAGTCATAGAGATGGGTGAAGTACCGGGGTGTAACTCAATACCAAAGTGCAACCCTCTATGGGGTAGTCGGTGCTTCATCACGGAAAAACGTCCTTGTACCGCATAAACTACCGAGGTAGATCTAAGTCAGGTCTCGCGTCCTCACAGGGTAAGGCTTACGAAGCCAACGCTAACTATCCACGACACACGGACTGCGTACCAACATGCGGGGTGAATATCATGCTTGTCCCACGAAATACCACCGCGAGCACGGAGTCTGGCGTGTGGCGGTAACCACTCCTACGCTCCCTGATCGATATGACCTTGTAGTACATTGTGATCCATCCACGAGGGGATGACGCCGAACTCGACATGTCCATGATCCTCGAGGTCCGCTATGAGGTAGAGTCGAGATCTCGGCTGCCAACCTCGACATATCATCCTACTCTGCTTAAATCACAGGAGAACTCACTATCTGGTACGCTTTAGGTCTCAACCTCTGGCAGGCTATCTAAGCGATCTGACGATGAATGAATGTGAAGCAACTAGAATCAAATAACACTCTTGCCCGATAAGCGAGATCGTAACGTGCCACGTATAAGCGGCTGATCAGTTGACTCGGCTGCGGTGTGATGGCGTAGACAGCCCTGAACCCTTGATGTCCACACTGTGGGGCTCGTCCTTTGCCTCGACCCTAACTTGGCCTCTCGAGACCTACTGTAAACGGGGAGGTGCTGTATAGCTGAAATTGGCCCGGCTCCTCGGCTTATACTGGTGTGGAGGAATGTCTTTTGTATCCTCTCTGTCCTACCAGCGGCTTGGGGGGCTGCGCCTATCCAAGAGGCTCCCCAGGATCAGGTGTCTCTAGGAACAATCCCTCCTCATGTGTCCATTAACAATGGTAGCACATCATACACCATGCTTTGACCAGGTAACTCATCCCGTCACAGCAGGGATGGCGCGACCTCTGGAACCATCGTGAGCTAGAAGCTCTGCCTGCTCTGGGCTGAAGAAGATTGACTCTCCTTATCTTGCTACTAACACTTGCATCCAGGGGTGCTCAGGAGCATCCTCACATCTCTCTCTCACATGGTGGTGTCCCTGACCATGGTCAGAGTATCTTGTAGGCGAAGTCCTGATCACAGCCCCGAGATGGAATGACTTTAGCCCGTTCTCGAATCTCTAACCTTGGCCGTATGCGTGGCCCGCGTAAATCATCGACAAATCCCATTTGGCTACGTTAACTGGCCATAATCACATCACGGAGTCATCACCCCCTGGCCCGGCTCACAGGAACTCCTAAGCCTTCGCATGCCTCGCAGTATCTGGAAAGTACTTACTCATGAATAGCTCCTGAAACTTTGCCCATGTCATAACCTCTAAGTCTCTAGAGGTCCTTGCCCATTTCCACCATACTTGGGCCCCTCGCCCCTCTATTGGAACCACGGCTAATTACGATCTGATGGCGTCGGAGGTAAATCTCGTGGCCTCTAACACTTTCTCGGCCTGCATGGACCAGTGATTCCTGCAAGTGGATCTATATCCATGAATAGGAGGGTGATAGCCACTGACCTGGGGACTAGTTTCATTGCATATATGGCGTATGTGGAAGCTTGCAGTACTCATTTCACAGGGCGGCAGCATAAATCAGGTGGGTTTTGTTAAATTTCATGGGACCATAGATCATAGTCATTAATCACCTTGACTGCCCATATTCTGATTTAAATAGCAAGTTAAATATATCTTGGAAATATCTACAGAGCATAACCATGACCTCGAGACACTATTCATACTCGAATATCGTTCATATTCTATCACATATTTAAATGCAATCAGACATTTATTTCACATCGATCTGTTTTATTCCGCAAAAATTCTATTTTTGAAAATTTCATTTTTCCAAAATTTTATCTCATTTTAATTGTTTTATTTTATTTTATTTTATTTAATTAAATTTCTTTTTTTCAAAATTTTTTTGTGATGAAACGGTGTCAGTATTTCGAAAGCGATGCGAGTCGCGAGTGAAGTGCGGTGTGCACACCGCGACCAGTGACCCGGCCCTAGCATGCCTGCTTTCGCGCGAACTTGCGCCCGGGTCGTGCACACATGGGCGTCATCGTGGGCCCCGGTGGCGGGTGTCGCGGCTGGCGGCCGTGTCGTGGCTGGGCGTGATATCGCGACCTGCGCACCTGAGCGCTGCGTGCGCGTGGCCGTGCCGCGCCCCTGCGGCGTGCTCCATGAGCACCAGGCCATGTCGCCGGTGCGATGGCCGTATCGTGGCCGGCGCCGCGAGCCCGGCAAGCGTATCGTGGCAGCTCCGCGCTGTGCTCCTTGATACAATGCCCGGCTAAACTAGCCCCCGGTCTATCTGATAAAGCGTATAGCAACACGATTCTCAGCTGACCTCCTCTTGCAGTACAAACCCGTCGGCCTTCACATTCCTAAGGTTGCAATACGATTTTCCTATTTCAATACACTTCCCAGCCTAACTGCAACCCTTGTCACAATACGATTGTTGTATTGCAACACTAACCCACAGCCATTTAAGCCCCTAAGACCTGCTGTGTCACAATACAATTTCTCATTATATTGTGACACAGTTGAAACGTCTTCAACAAAATTTACACTTTTATTTTTTTTTCGTTTTCTTCCCTTTTTTTTTTCATTTCTTCTAGCCTTTGGAAATGCAAAAAATATATACCCATTATTATTTTTTTTCCTCATTTCCAGAATATAAATAAATTTATAAAAGAATTTATTTTATTCAATTACTATTCTGTTTACAAAGCGTAAAACCTTAGAAAATATTTTTTCTTAAAATTAACATTTTTTTTCATTTCCAATAACCCCGAATAAATTCATTCAATTTTATTTTATTTCTTCTCCTTGTTCCAGTTTTTACACACTGTAAAAACTCCTAAAATTAAAAAAAAAAATTCTAACACAATAAATATGCTAATCACTAAGCACACATTTCACACAACACATAACAATCCATGTTATGCATATTCTTCACAGAACAATTCATCAACTATCACATGATCACACCTGAGAACACACATGCGTGTTATAGTTTTATCAGTGCCTTTAGGTAATAACATACCTAACTCTACATCGAACCACACCCAGTGGTGATGGATACCCAAACCAGGAGCTCCCTAGGTGACCATTATACCTAGGCTCGTCTAATTTGTGACCGCCCCAAATCCGAGGGTCCATTGACTACCCATCGGCCGCGGAAACACTTGTGAATGTCGGGTGACCCAACATCTCTTCACGAAAATCGGGCAGAGTCTCCTTTGTACGGGGAGCTCTACTGAAGGCGGCATCCCGGAAACAATCGATATATTACATAACATGAGTAAAAAGGCCACCCAGGCCCTTACACAATACTCATCAATATATACCAACTATATACAATGGTTCAAGAGTTAAAAGTTTACTCTTTTACAAGCATATATTAAAATTCTAGAATTCTAATACATGTACTACATCACTCTGAAACACCAAGCCACACCTAGGCTTTCTTCTCAAAATCGGCCTCTAGGATGAGCCATCTCCTCGTGCGCTCCACAGTACCTGAAATAATATAATTCTTGACGGGGTGAGCTAATGCCCCCGATGAATTAGAATCACCCAAATGGGTTACTCTCCACCTAAGTGCATATGCAATGCTCTAAAGTAAACACACATTCGAGCAAATTCAGTCCTACTTGAATGTCTAAGTGACCAACCCATGTCCTGAGTCCTCACCGACTCCCTCACACTTGCCTAAGCCATGTATGAGAAACATTATTTTCAAAACAAAGGTATTTGTTTTTAACTATGGACAACCCTCCGATATAAGTAGTGGATCGACTCCGATGTTCTATTTAGTGGACAACCCTCCGATGTATATCAATTAGGCCGACTCCGACGATTGATATTTTATATGGACTACCCTTCAATATTATAATAGACACACACCGATAATTATTATTATTAGTCAACCCTCCGAAACAATTCTCTCGATAAACCACACTCGTACACTCCACTCCTATTGTTCTAGGGTGCCCGTGCATATGGAATGCATGATGCAATTCCCGATACAATTTATATAACACATGCAAATATATATATCATGATATACATTTACATAATTTAATCACACAAACATATTTATGCAATTTCACAATCCATTCCACCAAAAATTAGCTCACGTGGGCTGATTTAACAACCACGAAACAATTTGATTTGAATTACTTTCAGCGAAACACATTTTTCTCACAAAATTTATTTCATGAACATTCACATGAGCGGTGAGCCCCCTCGGTTTACTGTTCACGACCAATCACCAAACCTCGGTTCTACTTTGTGAACAGAGATCATCAAGCATTTAGGCGTAATACACATCCTTGATACAATTCTTTTCACTAATTTATGAAATAAACATCAAACAAGGCCCAGCCACAGTCTGAAATGTACAATTTGGGCTTGAAATTACAACAATTCGGTTTCAAGATTTGGGACTATCAAACGGCCGTTGAGGCCTATGAAACCAATAAAACATCAACAAAGCTCTTGAAATCAAGAGTAAAACAAGTAGGATGGAGCTACCTCACGGAGTTTGTGAAAACTCCACAGCAGGTGCTCGCGCGTTCTTTTTCATGCGCGTAGAGCGACTTTCCTTCTTAGCCAGAAGAATTTCGACAGTCCGATCGCCCGGGATCTTAGAGAGAAGTTGCTCCTTCTCTCTCTAAAATATTCAAAAACCAGCTACTGCCTCCCTCTTTTTCCTATTCTACACGTTTTTGCCTCCTTTTCATTTTGGAGAAGAGACACTATTTGATTTTTTATTTTTTTGTCTCATTACCATTTAAAAATCACATAATACCAATCAATTCCCTAAACTTGGATTTTGACATGTGGCACAATCTCGGCCGTCCGTTTTCATCATTTCTCTACTCATGAAACATGTGTCACATGAGTACATTTTATATGTGACTTTTTTCACATCAAACATCGTTTTACGACACCCGATACTCGGTGCCTCAAAAAATGTGCAAATCCCAACTATATCGAAATTCGACGAAATTCGATGTGTTAGCTAGATTTCGCGAGATGATTCTAATGGTGAAATCCGTTTCGTCATCCGAGATCTAGAAAAATTTTGGGTTTTGACCGAAATTACGATTTTACCCTTTTTCCAAAAATTGGAATTTTCTGAGTTCTTGCCTATTTGATTTTCAATCACTCCCCAATGAGCACATTGCTAGTCCCTTAGTAATGATAAAAAGAAGGAAAATCATGCATGCTATATGTATGCAAAAAGGGACTGTCTTTTCAAAAAGTGTGTATAAAAGTGATGCCTTACCTTTAGTATGAAAGCTTGGGACAATGCATAAAACCAGCTTGGGAGAATGAGTGCCATACAGGAACAAGTTTAGAGCAGTGTTCATTACAAGGAAATCAACCTTAAATTCCACCAAAATCTAAGTATTTTTTGGTGATCAGTTTGTACGATAAGGCACACTTCCTTCTCCCCACGACAATATTACGATATCTTGGCACATTGACCAACTTTAAATAGATTCAGTTCCACTCTTATTTCACACTTTTATTGTATTGTAGGGTGCAATGCTGAAAACTCGACTTCACAAAAGTCCATGTAGCAGGGGATCTGGATGACTCTGACGACTGAGTTTAGAGGCATCAAGTCGAAATGATCTTTCTACCACAAACTCTACGGGTTTCTGGGACTTAGGAATGATTTGAATCCGAAACACCACAACTTCATTTAAACTCCACCCATCCACCCATGTAGCGAGCATTAGGTCGGTGGCTCCCGACCAGTTGGTTTAGGGCACCAGGCTTTAAAGGCTTTCTCCGTAGACCCCTCGGACCGTGCTCGGGTTTCAAGGCAAAGCATTGCGACTTTTCTATTTGCTTTTCTTTTTCTTTTTCTTTTGCTTTTTCTTTTTCTTTTGGAAGACTCATTCGCCTTCTTTTGGGGAACTCTAACCTATTATGGGCCGTCAACGAAGTTAAGGTTGGCTTTGCAAAGTAAAGGGGAGTATGCAGCTTCTCAGCCTAATGATGGCCGGTATTTTTTGCATTGTGTGGCTAGATAATGGTGGAAGACAGGGGTTAATTATTAGGGTCTTCAACTGCCCAACAATTCAATCAAACATGGAACTATTCTAGCATTTAGTGGTATCATCTGATGCTTGACTTTTCAATTCTGAGAGGCCAAAGCCCAACAATATAGGAGACAAAAATGAGATGCAAAGTGTAGAAAATAGATTTGTATTATATATCAAGGTGAATTTACAAAATTTTCGCTTTGCAAAAAGAAGTAAGCGAAGAAGCCTCTAAATATACAAAATGGGCTATTTGGGCATGTGGTCTGAAAAACTAAAATCAGTATGAACATCACTTCCAACATTAAGCGTCCCTACATTGAGCGAGAAAGTTAGTGGGGAAGTGGTACCTCCTGTTGTCAGGCGGAGAAAAGTCGTCTCGGCCTGGCGGTGAGGTGTAACAGTGGAGTGGCGAATCTTCTTTGCGCATTTGCGGCATCCGAGAATCTGCGAGGGCTGATGGTGGGAGGAGCTAATCCTACTTGGGGAGGAGGGATAGGCGAGGCTGGCGATGGCATGCGGAGGGGCGACGAGGGGAGACCCAAGTGGCTTTGGAGATGCATGAGGATGGCATGACTACGTATACGGCGGCCTCGGTGCGAGAGTCATCCTCTGGCGGGGCTGGGAGCAAATGATGTAGTGGCGGAGTGCGGCGGACTACCTTCCATGATGAGTCGAGTACAGGTGGAGGGGGTAATGTCTTGTTGAGTGGTCTTGGACGTGCTACGACTGTATACTGGCCCGGTGCTTGAACTAGGGTGAGACTCCCAAGTACATGGGGAATGTCGGGCCCTAAGGTCTTGGAGGCGGGTTATGGTTGGTGGGCCCCGAAGGAATTTGGTGGAGGACGTGGAAGGCTGGGTCGGAGGCTCCTCAGTGTGCTTAGCTATAGGGGACAGGTCCCCTAGTGGACTATCGGCGGCCAGGCTCGTCTCGTCCCGATTCAGGAGGGGGGAAGATGAAAGGCACGAGGCCTAGCCCCTTCACCCCATCGGCGATGGGGTGGCCTCACGGTAGCCAGTGACCGCTCAATGGGGCTCGGCCAAGGGAACAGATGTGCTCACAGAATGCGAAATAGGAGTCGTGGAAATAGAAGAGGCATGGACTCATTGAGGCAAACTCGACCCAGTGGACCAGATCCTCGAAGTGAAATAAGGACGTCCTGTCCCGGCTCTGTGAGGGTGCAGACAATAGCCCTGCGAAAATACGATATAGAACCTCCTAAAAATAGCTCCTCTCCTTTAGACGATATCTTTGGAGTGGAGATATATTGAACTCTTAAAATGTGGTCTATCAAAAGCATCTGTTTGCTGAAGGTCTTGCTGAATAATATACGTCCACCGGTAGCGTCCATGGAGAGAAGCGGGTTGATCTCCTGGTCGAGGATGGGGCCCACTTGTCTATAGTCGGCGCGTTAGGCGGGCTGGCGGCAGAGTGAAGCGGCTATGATGTCGGAGGCCGTATCCTGGCGGTCGTCGATGAAAAATCTGGTCGTCGGCGGGTTATTCCTCTACTTTAGATGTCATCGTATGATAAAACTCGATGACTGCAGAGATAATAGTATCGATGCGGCGTCATGAGCGGCTCGAATGGTATCTGCATAAGGAGCATGGAGTCTCGGGCGTGGGTCAGTGAGTAAATCTTTGAGAGATAAATAGTAAACCTCCAGGTAAATCTCTCCCTCTGCGATCGACATTCCCGGGATGGGAGCCCTTGAGAAATGAAGCTGATGATGGATGCAGGGGATAGGTCCGGGGCTCCGGCAATGCCCTGATAAGGCGGTGAGGGTGGCGCCCGGGGTCTCGAAGTGGATGACTCCCCTGGGCCTGAAGTTCGGGCCCTCTTGGGTGGTGGGGCCCTCCAGGCTGGCCTGGGATGCGACGGAGCAGGCGGAGTGGGGCCAACTCGGGTATGATATCTCCTTTGGGCAGAGGCCACAGAGGAGGAGCCCTCAGCATCAGTGGTGTGGTGCTGAGCAGCGGGTTTGAGGTAGGGAAGCGACGACGGCTGGTAGTGCGGCGTGAACTATGGCTGAGGCCGGCCAGGGGCTGAGTAGCGAGGGAGGCACCGACGGCCGGGAGGAGTTAGGGTGGCGACGTTAGTGGATCTGAGTGGAGGTCCGGTGGGAAGAGTGGGCTCGGCCTTGCCGCGGCGATAGAGATGAGCCCCTGAGTCTTCACCATTGTCGGGCTTGAAGGAGGAAGCGAGCTTGAGGGGGGAGGAAGGGAGTTTAAAAACTAGAAGGATGAAATGTGAAATGAAAATGAAGGGAAATGGGGTTTAAATAAATTTGAGGGTAGGTGGGAAGATATAGACAATTAATGTCATTAGTGACCATTAATTGGATGGTTAAAAAAAATTATAGAAATTCATGGTAGGAGCGTGAAACGAAGAGTTGCAGGCAAACGAAGAGATGATGAACAATGTCACGCGACTGCGAATTTTGCAGCTATGAGAATTTCGCCGGAGTTCTGGCAAGTCGCACCACTACGAAATTTTGCGGGTTGCAAAAATTTTATGACACAAGAAATTCTCAGGCAAATTTTTGCTCCCCCAGCACTGGAACACCTGCAACAAAACAAGACCAAAAATTATGAGAATATAAACTTGAAAAATAAGGCGATTTAAAAATTTTGAAAATTAAAGGATATTAATGAAAATCCTATTTTAAAAATTTGAAATAAAATAAAACAAAAATCTCATTAAAATTTGGAGTGGTTTCCAGGAATTTGTATGTAAGGAACCACTCCACATTCAATCTTGATTAAGAGAGGTTTCATGGAAATTCGGAGCTCCTCCGTACTTCTTTGATAGGTGTGTCTTTGCGATTGAGTTTAGCTTTTGCTCCTTGGTGTTAAGCATCTTGCTCTACGGGTGGTCTTGGTGGAATAGCCAGTCTTGGGAAGGGTGACTGATGTAATTGATCCTTTATTAACTGCTTCTTGGTTCTCTATTAATTTTTCTTGCAGTTTTTGAGCACTATGCTTTCCTTCACTTGTGCCACTCAAGCAGGCTTCTTTTAATTTATGCTCCTCATCCTCTGCTGGCTTATCCTTGTTGCTCAAGTGAAAAATGTTGAGCTCCAATGTCATGTTAGAAGGTGGTGCATATGACCCCATTCCGGCAGTTGATTATGACATTAGATGTGGCAAAAATGGCCTCCCAAGTATGATGGGCACTTGGTTAGTGCTCTCTGCCATTAGCTCTGTATCAAGAACCACGAAATCCACAGGATAGTAGAATTTGTCTACCTTCACCAAGACATCCTCAACTATCCTTTGGTGACACTCAGATCGTCTGCTAAGGATAAGGTGATGTTGGTGAAACCAGCTCCCCCGAACCCTAAGCTGCTTGTACTGCGAGTATGGCGGTAAGGTTGACACTAGCTCGGATCCGGTAGTGCCTTATCTATCTGGGTCCACCGATGTTGGCGAGATGGTGGGGGATCTAGATCTTTGTATTTCACGAGGTTTTGCAATGGATAGTTGGTGACTTGTTCGATGGAAGGCCTTCTTGTTAATGCCCAGCCCCTTTTAAGCGTACCTGAGTCCTTTAGAAATTTAGCATAGGTTGGAACCTGTTTGATCATGTCAAGCAGTGGGATGTTCACCTTTACCTGCCTCAGCACTTCTAGGATGCCTTCTTAGTTAGAAGCCTTTTTTTTCCTCTCAATGCTTGGGGAAATGGAGGAGGCATGCTTTCCTTCATTGAATCCTCTTTAATGAGTACTTGCTTTGGTTCTACCTCCTCTTTTTCTCGGGTTTTTCCCACAGGTTTGAGCACCAGCTGCTCAATTTCCTTACCACTCCTCAAGGTGATAATGGCCTAGACTTCATCCATTTTGGGGCGGAGCTCAGCAGGAAAAGCTTAGTTCATGCCTCCCCCAGGATTGGGCGGTGCACGGGAGGGAATCTCCCTTTCTCTGCACACGTGGCTGATTGTTCGTTTCTTGATGGATGAAGCTGGGGTGTCGATTTTTATTTAGGCTTTTATGGAGCCATCGATTCTTTTGTCCTTGGGCTTTCATTTTTCTATTCTTTGGTTTATGCGAGCATTGATAGTTTTAAATTTCCTCTACAAATTCCCCACCACCTTGCTCAAATTCATGATAGCACGCTTTCGATAGGTGATGAGGTTGGTAGACAGCTGGCGAGAGGTGGATCAATCACATTCTTCAGCGATGTGCCCCAGGGAATATCATAATACGGAGTTTAGGCTGGCGAGGAGTTGGGGTGGTTTTTCCAGTTGGGATTGTAGGTGTTGCCATATTAGGCATCAATTGGCGGCCTATTTTGGCCCACAACATTTGCATGTTCAGCCATCAAATCCCTTACTGAGGGAGAAATTAGACAATGTTCCCTTGATGGTAGTTGTGATTGAAACATGGTTGGCCAGGCATGATCACAGTCACTTTGCATACCTCACATTGATTTCTCTGTTCAAGCTCAATACATCCTTTTGAATGGGGGTGAATAGCACCTGCCCAATTTACATCTTAGTCGATGAATAAATGCCTCCCTTTGGGTTCAACATTTGTTTCATTCTCTACCTCCCTTGGGTTCGGCTCACCCCATCCCTTGGAAGTCTCAACAACATAGTTGAGGAAATCCATGGCTTCATCTGGATTTTTGCTGAGGAAGTCCCCTCCACACATGGTCTCCAAGAGTTGTTTCATGGAAGGGGACATTCCATCGTAGAAGTGGTTCACTAGCATCCATGTGTCAAAACCATGGTGAGGGCAGGCACTGATGGTCTCCATATACCTTTCCCAGCATTGATAAAATTTCTCACTGTCACGGGCTGCAAAGGTGTAGATTTGCCTCTTCAAATTGTTAGTCTTATGGGCACTAAAGAACTTCTTCAAAAATTCCGCCTGCAGCTCTGCCCAGTTCCTGATGGTCCTTGGCCTTAGTGAATTAAGCCAAATTTTGGCTTTGTCTTTGAGGGTCAATGGGAAAGCTTTCAACTTTAGCATCTCCATATCGATTGCACCCTCTTTGAAAGTCGTGCAAACTTCCTCAAAATCCCGGATGTGTGTGTATGGATTTTCATTTTCCATACCATGAAAAGTCGAGAGAAGGGGAACCAGATAAGGCCTCACTGCCACATCCTCTGCAGGGGGTATTATGCATGAGGGTGCACTCACCCTTGGTGGGTGTATGTGATCCCTCATCGATCTGTAGGCATTGGGTTCCCTATGAACCCCCTATTGACTCTGCTGCTCTTCAGGTGGGGTTTCCATCTAATTGGTGTGCAAACTGATTTCACACCCTTGTTCAAGTAGAGCACTTAGCCTTTCCAATCTGCCTTCAGTGTTTCTGTCCCACTGCATAAGATTCTATGAACACACAACAAGCAAGAAACCAACAAAAACAAGACTACCAAAAAGGTTAATAGTAGCTAAAATCAAATCAGGAAAGCAAATATGCCTGGTGGTTTCAAATTCCAACTGCGGTGAAAAAATTTTCCAGCTTCCTGTTGAAGCGCAAGTGAGGAAAAATGGTAAAATAAAGAAATGAGGATTCACCGACACTTGTGATGGATTCACAAGTTACTACTTCTCTTTCTCAATAGGGCACAAATCCGTGCCCAGGCGCCATTCGATTCGTTTATGCGAGTAAGTGTTAGGTCCGGTAAAATTTATATCCACAGGATTCACACTGCGTAGCAAAGCTCTTTAACGATATAGTGGCTGGTCGAACCTGCAGGGATGGGTTTCTTTGTGAGAGAAGAGTTATAGTGCATTGAAAATGGTGTTTCTCCGTTGGATTTTTAGAGGTTTGAAACGGTGTGGGTGAATGGTTGAAAACTAGAAATAACGAAGTAAAAGTTAAAAGAATTCCTTGAAGTCTTGGGCCAGGCTTAGGGTTCTAAGTTAGCTTGACATGTCCCTCGAGTCTTTTTCCTTGCGTTGGAGATCATGACATATAGTCATTTCCGAGCCGGATCTTCATTTAACTTTAAAACTAAACCATAAAGTTTTCCTCTTGAAAGATGGCATTTGATTGGGCATAAATGTCACTAACGGTGAGAACATCGTCTTCAAAAAGCCTACTATAGTAACTAATAGGGAGGCAAACTAGCTTGGGCATCGATGGATCTAGTCAGAGTATCCTTGAACCCCGAAAGCTTGCCAAATACACGTTAAAGGAGAGCATGCCTAAAGAGATCTAACTTAAGGTGAGGCGGGAACATAAATACCCTTAAGTGCCATGAGCATGAGAACATGCGGCTAAACCCAAAACCGACACCTAGTGGGCTTCCCCTTCCAAGGATCGAGGTTTTGGGTGAGCATCCTTGATTTGTCATCATCGGGTGTTTGAAAATAGTGAAAATGCAAGGAAATAAGAAAAGGAGAAAATCACAAAACCAGGAGAGGAAGAGGAAGCTTCGTGCCAAACTTCCTTTGATTGATTGATGTAGGAAAAGTTGATTTGATTACAAGCAAGACTAAGCTTATATAGGTGCTCAGTATAAGGAAATTACAAAAGTGTACTAAAGAACCAAAAATTACATGAGGGAAAGCTTGTATAAAACCATAAAGGTGGAGCAGCAGTCAATGCAATTGAAGCGGTGTTGCGAGAATCGCGGAGTTCAGAAAATCATGACTGAATTCTGAGTTACTTGATTTTTTGCAACCACCATAATTTCCACGGCTGCTTTTTCTTTCTTCGATTTTGCTCCAAATTTCCTCACGATTCGATCATGCATCTTGGTCGGCTCGGAGTTCATCGTGTTTGAATCAGTTGAAATAACGAGGCATTTGACACAAACTAAGCAACAATAGAGCTACAAAATGTGATCAGTAGCAAAGCTGGGACCCCAATGTATCAATTGAGTTATTGGAAATTCGATTAGTGCAAAGTGTTTAAAGAAAGCCAGGCATTATCTGAGGGCTCAAAATATGCCTTATTTGAATTTTAATGTAGACACTAAACACTTGATCGTAGTCTAACCTAATTATTGTTTCTCAACCTCAAATTAGGTCATAAATCATGTTAATGGTGATCAATCATCAACAAGAATTAGGAAATGAATAGAACATTCAATATATAATAAAATCCAAACATCAAAGACTACAAATCAAAGTTAAACACCATAGTTCATTGTTTAGGCTACATCAAAACCCTAGAAAATGAGATTAGCTCATGAAGGGAAGACTCTGACCATAAAAATGAGAAAAGCGAAAATAGGGAGAAAAGGATAGATAGAAACTCATTTCTCTTCTCAAAATATCCTTTGTCTTCTTCTTTTGGCTGAGTGGATTTCCTCCAAGTGAGATTTGTCTTTGGAGTGTTTGCCCAAAAGAACCTCTCCACCCTTTGAGTAGCTCTCGTCGCACTCTGCTACTAAGCTCCTCAAATGCCCTAATTTTCCCTTTTATCGCCTGGCTTGAGAGGCGGAGAAGATGGGCTTTGGAAAACTCATGGCCCTGACATCTAAGCCGTAGCATGGTGGATCTCATGCTGCCACGTGGCAAAGAATGGGGGGTTACTGGAAGCCTCGAAGCCAAACCACGCTGAAGCGTGAAAATACCTAGGCTATAGCATGTTCTCACGCTAAAGCATGAGCAACTCATCCTAAAGCATAAGCAACTCATGTTTTAGCTCAAAATTTTGCCCTGTAACTTTGTGATGTCGTATCTTGCTCATTCGGACTCCAAATCATGTGATCTTGGTGTCTACGGAAAGCCCTCGAAGTCTAGAATCTACTCATACCAATGAGATAATCATAGAAAGACATCATGCAGGTGAAAGGATCACGTGTTTTCTTGAATTGCTATATTGACTTTGCCGATTTTCTTCAGGCCCTGGCTGGTTTCCACTCAATGGTTAGCCTAATCACAAAATTGAGAAATAGAGCATTAGAACACTTATTTATCTCATAAAACTACTAAAACCTAAGCAAAACATGGGGATATATAAAATGAGTATTTAAGATACTCATCACCCCCAAACTTAAATCTTTGCTTGTCCTCTAACAAAGGAAAGAAACACACATATATACCACATACTAAAACATATATGAGTAGAGAATGGTGCTAGGAACAAGTTAGGAGAATGCCATGACAAATTTCTTGGGAAACAATACCTTTGCATGGGATCTAACATTAAAATCCTTAAAGAAAGGCATCTAGGAGCATGGTGATCAAGGTAAGGTTTGCCCCCAATTTCTCAATGAATCCTTCCAAAGAAACTTTGTGAAAATGGTATGTTAGATCTCAAATGTAGACGGAGGTTCCAAGACACTTTTCAACCAAACTGGCTTCGCTCATTCGAAATACAATAACAAAAATAGGCTAAGAATGCACATTTCATTCAATGTTAAAACTAGAAAGTAGGATGCAATGGTAAGGCACTCTAGAAAAGTATCCATGTAGCGGGGATCCATTGGTGACTCCCCACTAGTTGGTTAAGGCCACCGGGCATTAAGTTCCCCTTGAACTTCACCCCAGAACATAACTAGAAAGCCAAAGCACCTACTTGTGAGACTAAACCATCATTTGTCCCATGTAACGGGCAGTGAAGTCAATGACTCCTAGCCAATTGGCTTAAGACATTAGGTTTTGAAAGGCCCCTCGAACTATGCCCGGGATTCCAATTGGAAGAACTCATTTATTTATCTAATTTTCTTTCATTTTTTCATATATATATATATATATATATATATATATATATATATATATATATATATATATATATATATATATATATATATATTTTTTTTTTTTTCTCTTTTTCTTTTGTTTTTTGGTAATTTGGGGCTCATTGGCCCTCTTTATTGAGGTGTCCCAACACTATGGAAGTTAAGGTCTCTTAAGGTAAGTTTGGTTTGAGAAGAAGAGGCCGAAACCTCAGTGTACAAATGAGATCTAGTGTGTGTGTGCATGATTTCCAATAAGAAGTGGTTCCTTACAAAACATGAAGACTCTACAGCAAGCCTCCAGCGACCACCTTTAGATATACTCCAATCTTAGATCACATAAATGTGATGGTATCTGAAGTTTGGCTAAATAAAACAAATTTTGAAGCCTGATGTCAAAACATTCTCGAATACTTATTAGAACCAAAATCAACTCATATGAGACACAAAACATAAACATGTATACCTGATGTACTAAAAGAAATCAGTGATTCTACCTGATTTGTCCCCCAGCTTGAACAAAACAATTCCCTCAATGAAATAGAGCATGAAAAACAATGAAAGAAGACTCAAGTGGTCATCTCGTCTCACTGGCTTAGGACTTCCAAAACCTGAAAAGAACAACTAAACAAAACAAAACAAGATCCAACAAAGAAAAATTAACTAAAAAAAAAACTAGAAAAGGGAAAAGATAGCATTACTAAGCAGTTGCCTCCCAGTTTGCTCAGTTTTGAGTCCCGATTAGACTCTACCAGCATCGGATAGGTTGGTGATTTCGGCCTCCATCATTCTCTAAGAGGCGAGTTGTGCTCTCGACAACTTGAGTACATCAGTGCCACTGATCTTATTATTTTTTGATTTTCTATTTTTTTATTTTTGTTCACAATGGTGGCTTCTATTTCCTTATTCCATTTGAATAATGTACTCTTCCACCTTGGACATGGGGGTTACTTTCTCAATGTCAAAGTCCTCATACATCTCACCCCATGGAGCCATCTCCATAATGGTCTATACAACTTCTTTTTTTGTGTCTTGTGATTCTAAAGAAGTTGACTCATCTTCCTTTGAAACTAAGGTTTCCATTCTTGTGCATCATTCTCCACTCTTTCAAGCTTCTCAAGTTCTCCATCATTACTTGAGATGATATCCTCATTGTAGCTCAAGTCTTCTTCTTCTCTAATCACCTCAAGAATGGATAGCAAGGTCTCGTATTGTCCTTCAAAGGACAATTTTGCAATTTTCTCTTCCTCATTCATGTGCTTGGCCACTAGTTCTTGTATACTCATTCCCTTCTCTTGTAGAGGTTGATGTATCTCAAATTTTGATTGAGTATAAGAAGTGGCCATAGGAGTCATTTCCTCATTTATGGATAAATCAACCCCACAATTAGCTAATTTAGCCATTGTGAAGGCCAATTCATCCACTCCATTGTTAACATTTAACTCCTCTTGTGGAGGTGTGTACACCTCCTCCATGAATTGAGCTTGAGATGTTGCCAAATCAGCTTGAACTCTTCTTAGTTCAGCTATAGTAGTCTCTAGGCTAGACACTTCCTCTTAGGGAGGTTGATTCATTTCATTTTGCACACATAACCTAGATAAACCAACTTGAGAGTAGTCCATATCAGCCATTTATCTTGAAAATTTAGCTCGTGCCATGGTAGATTCATCTTGAGTTCTTCTTAATTCATCCATAGCTTCTTCTACGCTTGATCTTTGGACTTGTGGAGATTGAAAAGTGTTATGACTTGTGTTCCATGAGGTGTTTGAGTGGTGGTCCCATCCAAAATTATGATTGTTCAAATATGGGGTACCTCCATATCGAATATCATCCATCGACGCATACGGTTGCCATACTTGACTCTTCACTTGATTTTTCACTCTTCAATGATGTTCATTGGCTATTTGCCTTAACCTTAGTTATCGAGTGAGGAAGGCCATTTCAGTTGATAGTTCCATAAAAGGATCCATTGTTTTAAATCCTATAAAACGAAAACGAAAACAAACCAAATTTAAATATAAAGGAAAATAAAACAAGACCCAACTATATCCAAAGTAAGAAGAACTTACTTGGTATCAATATTAGTAACACGATCCCAAGCAACAAACGCCAAAAACTTGATATGGCGATTTTGTGTGTTAAGTAAATAGTACGCCTATGTGCGCAGTGCGAGGCATACTCAGTAATATAATGATAAGTGAATATTGTTCCCACGGAGAATTGGGTTACTAAGTATCGACTCCAATCTAGCATGGGCTCTATTTGGATGGTTGGAAATCTATAAAAGGATCTAAATTACACTAACTAAGCATGAAAAAATGACTTAAACAAGTCTAAAAGGCCTTAGGGTCTAAATTTCACCTAAACAAGTATGTATGAACCTCCTAACCCAATTAATCCGTTATCAATTTCATCATGAAGATGGCCATTTCACTACTGTATATGTGAATCTCTCTCAAGCATCCACACAATACCCCTAGGATTTAGGTATTTTGCATCTCTACTCAACCCTAAAACCCTAGGAATGCAATAAACCCAAGAAATCCTAATACCACACCTAATCTCATTTATATCTCTATGTCATGATAATTAGATGGTAAATCATTCATGGTCTAGCTTAATCATCACTTCTCAGTCTTGCATCAAGCCACAAATCATGCAAATATTGGTCAAATACCCACAAGCATTAAGATTAAATGAAATCTCAAGACAAATATGAAATCAAATAGCAATCAATAGAAATTAGGAGAGATTCAAACAAATATGTCTTTGGCTACATCAAACCCTAAGAAACTAACTAGAACATAAATGGAAAAAGAAATACAACCATCAGGAAGGAAAACTAAAAAGATGAAAAGAAACAAATATGGCGGGGAGGGCTTCCTTCTTACTCTTCCATCTTCATCCTTCTTCTTTCAAGCCTCCTTCTTCTCCCAAGTAAAAATCTTCGAGGAAGGAACCCCGAGGGCCTCTCGCCAGTCAATTTCTATCCCCAAACGAACCCCCTAAATGCCTAATTTTGATCCCTTTATGCCTTTAAAAACCAGAAAGTGGAAGAAATGGGCTTCGAAAAAAACATGGTAATCGGCATCACACTATAGCATGATGGATTTGGCACTATGGGATGGAGGAAATAGGAAGCCACTAGAGGAGAAGAGGCCAAACAACGCTAAAGCGTGAGCACCTAAAATTCACTAAGATTGTACCTTGACTTCACTAACATAGCTCTTAAAGCTCACTAATATTGTACCTCAAATTCACTAAAGTCGTACCTCAAATTCACTAAGGTCGTATCTCAACTTCACTAAGATCATACCTATGTGCTGACTATTTTTTCTTTGAAAAAAAATACCCCTTCATACATCCACCTTACATGCCAATTAAGCTAATGATAAAAACAAAAACAAAAAAAAACAAAAAACAAAGAATAAAACTAAAAGAATGTAAAAAAAACTAAACTAAAAGAATGTAAAATCTATCATAGCCCCTAAAGCCCTCTTCGTCACTCCTCTCTGCACCCCTCTTTGTTCTTCTCTTTACCAAACCACTAAGCCACGAGTTGTATTTGAAGGCAGTTGAATGAAGGAAGAATGTTGTGTTCCCGAGATTGTCGAAAGCTCGAG
This sequence comes from Tetrastigma voinierianum, assembly GCA_016808115.1. Classification (NCBI taxonomy): domain Eukaryota; kingdom Viridiplantae; phylum Streptophyta; class Magnoliopsida; order Vitales; family Vitaceae; genus Tetrastigma; species Tetrastigma voinierianum. The sequence continues at coordinate 137,194 of JAEQBH010003532.1, forward strand.
AATGGAAATTGTTAAATGTGAAGCCATCATTCCCTGATTTCGTTTGACAATGGGATGTGATACCATCATTCCTAGATTTCGTTTGACAATGAAATGTGAAGCCATCATTCATCCAATTAGCCTATGGTAGAAGGAAAGCTATGACAAGTCTTATGTTGGTTTTTTCCCAAATTTTGTTTGATCATTGTGATTAAGAGTGCTCTATTATATATCTCATTGAATTGGGGAACCATCTTATAAGTTAGATATCAATTTTTTTTTTGAATGATTCATGAGAGAATAAATGTGTATAAAATTTTTTATTTATTTTTCATATTTTGTTATTCAAATTCTGAATTATTATTAGGAACAACCTTAGTGAATCTGAGGTATGATCTTAGTGAATCTAAGGTATGATCTTAGTGAAGTTGATATACGACCTTAGTGAATGAGGTACAACTTTAGTGAGCCTAAGGTACGATATTAGTGAGCTTTAAGAATAATATTAGTGAAGTCAAGGGATGATCGTAGTGAATTTCAGGTATGAGCTTAGTGAACCTTTGGTACAAACTTAGTGAACTTTAGGTACAATCTTAGTGAAGTTGAGGTACGAACTTAGTTAGGCTAAGGTACAAGGTGGATGTGAGGTGGATGTACAAAAGGGTATCTTGGTCAAAGAAAAAACAATCGGCACATAATGCACTATCCTATAATATTTTCTGAAATTGGCATATTGTTATTGGGTTATAAAAAATTTAATTCTTAGAGTCATATTATTTTGAAATTGACAATACATAACCTACTTTTCCATAGTTTTTTCTTTTGTCCCCTCTTACTTTTTTTCTTTTGTCCCCTCTCTCCCCTAAATCCCGGTTCCCACCAAACCCTTTTTTTTATTTTATTTTATTTTCTTTGTTTTTTTATGGCTGCCACTTGCCATACCTGGGTTCGACAGCTACATTTGGTTATCAGAAAACTAATTAAAGAAAATGCAAGAGGAATAAGATAAAAGAGGAATAATAGAAGGAAATAAAAAATGGAGAAAAATAAAATATAGCTAAATTCAACATATCATTTTTATTTACTACTTTAAATCCATTATTTATTTTAAACTCATCAATATAAAGATTAAATCATTTAAGAATATATAATTTTATAAGTAATTTTCTTTTTATATGATTTTTTGTAAGTTTTTTTATTTTATTTGCTACTTTAAATCATTTTTATATAATTTTTTTACTTTAGTTTCTAATTCTCAAGCGACATTAGGTATTAAATAACATTGTTTTTTACTCAGTATTTTCCTTTTGTTTTTCTTTATTCATAATAGAAAATCGTTTTCACATGGAAAACTATTTTGAATCTTGAGCTCCTGACGATTTCCTCTTCGTTTTTATTTTTTTTTCTTTGAAACTTTACTTTATTTCTAGCTTCACTTTAAATTAAGCAAAACCATCATAACGGGGACACTTGGTTTATTATACTATATATATCCTTCCTTCTTTGTTTTCTAAAGATAATAAAGTAAGACAAGCGCATAAAGATAAAGATGGATAACGATTGGAAGAAATCATCTGAGAGAGCTAGTATAACATTTGGAATCTTTCTTGTACAAAAGCAATTTTGACTAAAGTTTAACAATGATGAAAGTAAAAAAAGTTAAAGTCTCGGTGTAACTTACTTCTTATATAATTCACATACTTGTTGATTAATTTCATTGTTGATTGCCTTTAAGTTGTTAAAAAGGAATAAGGAAACTTGTTGGTCAAGTATCATCTTTATAATAGAAACCTCATTTGTTTCTAATTCTAGTTCAATAGCTTAGATAATCACATCTTTTTTATTTGATCTTTATCCACTTGCCAAAACCATCCCAAGCATATCAGTACCTTGCCCATATAAGTACCTTGGCCTCCAGATTCCTAGAAGCGACTTGCGTCGTATCGGTTTGACCACTAGTCTAAACTTATTGAAGTGCCAACGTCTGCATTATAAAAATTGCTTTAGTCTGAACCCCTTCCTTATTCTCTTAGGGAATTCATGTTTAATTCATCAAGTCTTATAGAACTCTAGAGATGAAAATATGGACAATCTCAAACCCAACAAGTTTAAACTATAACAGGACAAGCCTTAGCACCATATCCCAGTACATGTCATAGAATCGTTTACCATATACATGGAGGTTGCTAAAATTAAAAGCTATGTCGCACTTTAACATAACAAGTCCAGGTATGACAAAAGAACTCACATATGCAGTAGGTAGGAAAAGGTGCATAAATGGCCCCGACATTTGGTCGTATGTCCAATCTAGTCTTAACGTTTTGCTAGGTTCAACCATGCTCTAACATTTCTACCGTGACACACTTATGCTCCTAGTATTAACAGAATCAACGTGTAGGCAAACAGGGCGTTAACGATTGATGTTGACATGGCATTCCTCACATGTGTTTTTGCACGTGGTTCATAAAACTGAAAAATTATTTTGACAAAATGTTCCTTATCCCTAACCTCCCTATACCCTTCTCTCCCACCATGGTTTTCACCATACTTCTCGATCTGGTGGTGACAGTAGCTACTCTCACTCGTCATTGCCCCGAACCACCAATCTAGTGCCCTGTTTAACTAGAAATACCATTTAATAACTGCATCACACAAGCTATCAAGAACAAGCAAGTACTTACAAAAAATGTGCAACAATTGCGTTGTTTCATTAGGTGGTGAAGGTGGAGACGACGAATGAGGAGGAGATGATCTTTGGAGCAGCGCTGAGAACAATATTAGGCGGGGACGACATGGCCATTTAATTAATAATCAAATATAACTAATTCAACAAGCGATAATGAAATCTTTAATAGAAAAAAAATTACATTTTTTTCTCTGTATAACTAAAATTGGATCAAATCCAACAATGGAAATTTCAATTATAAACGAGCTCGATCAATTTCAAAATCAAAATTCTAAATTCTAATCACTAAGTTTCACCAACGAGAATCATAAAGTCTCCAAATGAGTCAACCCGAATCCACAAAAACCTTTCTCATATCTTGAAACCATTATGACCAATCCCATCTTGAGTAAAACCCATTATTAAAGTCATTGATAGTAAACACGGGATTGTGTTTTAATGGATATGTAATAAGAAATGCAATTTGCCTAATCGCGCAAGTATGCGCTTGTCAAGTAATAAAGCGTACTTAGAAATGCGGATGTGTCAGTCCACAAAGGAAAACCTTAGTCATAGTATCTTTAAGTACCAAAATGATAATACTTCTTTAATATTCAAACTAGCAATCATTGATGGCTAAGTAGAAATAAAACTAGATTTAAAATTAATACTAGCAAATATGTAGTGTGCTTGGATGTAAAGTGATCAAAAGTTGCAACAGGGTTAGGTGTTGAGATTGTTGATGGACAATCCTACTATGTCATAATCATGATTCCATTCCATTATCTAACATTAGTTACCAAGGCATCTCTTATCTAATGTAATTAAAGCCTTTCTCAAGGTCATTAACCTCCCCTTTATCACTAGAGTTTCTGCTTTCTCCTTGGCTCGGCCCCGAGCATTAAAGGTGCATAGAGTGCAAAGAACTCCTAAGCCTCCTAATCATTGATAATCCAATATTAACAAGTTATTAGGTTAACCCACCTATGTCTAATTCTTCATTCACTTCTCATATCTTATAAAGAACCACTCACATATTAAGATTAAGCATAAATTAATAAGTTGATTTCAACCAAGCATGAGTTAATGATAAAACAAATATATATAAGATAATGGAATTATGAAAGATTGACACTTTAACATAGTATTCATGTCCAAATCACTACCAACACCTAAAC